>JAYKKT010000036.1:2030000-2512500 GCA_036023115.1 Brasenia schreberi | reverse complement strand
TATTGGTTGTACTTTACTTAAGCTTCTATTCTGATATGACAAACTTTTAGTTCTACGTAATTAGACAATATTAAATTTACGGGAGGGCTACTTATATCATGGATATTGTTTGGGTTCAAGCTCATCAGACAATTTCAAAGGCTATGGAGCCTCATTGATACTGGACTAGAGCAAGTCCTCTCTCTCTCTCTCTCTCTCTCACACACACACACACAAAGGAGGTGATCTGCGTTGGTTAAAGGTAACACAGATCCTTGCTGAGTTGGTTTTTGAAAGTATTTGTAAATGTACACTGTTGAGGGTAGCTAAGTTCCCCCAAAGTTCAAAGTTAACGCCCACTTTTCCATGGCTAACTTTTGCGAGTATAGCAACAATTATCTTGATATCCTTGCAATCTCAAATCTCCTCACAAATGAATAAATAAGAAGGCAGAAGAGTTTCTTTCATCAATGAGCTCTTCTGCAATATTTATATGCTTGTCCTTTTCTTTATGATTCGAATGCACTGTATGATTTGTTTGATTACGAAAAAGGCTGAGACACTAACAGATTGATTGCGTCATATTGCATCCTTGATATAGGAATGACAGATCAAGTATGTTAAAATAAGGTCACCGCCTTTTACAGGTTCACCTTTTATCTTTTCCTGTCTTCTGAAGTGCGCTCATATCTTTCCTTTCTTTACTAGAAGCATTATTCTTGAATATTGGTGCTACAATCTACCCTGATTGTGTCATTCCCGAGAAGAATATTTCTTTTTGTTTTCTCCTTTGTTTATGAAGGGGCGTTATGTTAATAACGATCTTGTCAAGATTAGGCAAAAAGGAGGCTGAAGCCAGATGCATGTCCTGGTTATTGAACTCATGACTCTCAACTGAGTGGACCCCCTATCTAGGTGAGCTACTGCTTCTTGTTCTACATATTCATATGACGATAACATGAAACAAGAAACATCTATCAAAGGTCTATTAGAAGAACTCATTGGATAATTAATATAACAAAAGAAGTTTCAGCAATCTCTCTCTCTCTCTCTCTCTCTCTCTCTCTCTCTCTCTCTCTCTCTCTCTCTCTCTCTCTCTCTCTCTGTGTGTGTGTGTGTGTTTGTATCGAACTTATGACCCTTCAAAATTTTATGCGCAAGACCCCCAGATTCCGGATAAGAAAACAACAAGTGTAAACCTGTGAGACGCTTCTTGAGATCTGGGTGTATTAATGATATTTAGTCAAAAGGTTAATGATTCATATCTTGTAAATGCATTCTTAATCGGATTTGATAAGATAACTAACCAAGATGACTGCAGTTAGTGCTACTGATGTAATGATTCTCATGCAAACTTTACAAGCCAGAATATCATGCCATCATACCTTTTTCTTTTAATTTATGAACTCAGCTCTTCTTTAACAGTAAACTTTTTAGCCTAGTGTCTGTCATTTTTTTGGGCGTAGTGGGCCTAAACCCCCAAAAAAGCTTCACACATACAGACACGCACGCACGCACACACATATATGTATGTGGGGGTGGGGTGGGGGGAAGAGAGTACTTTTGTAGTATTAGTTACTCATATAAACTGTTGGATGACAATCGGGTTAATTTTGAGGATAACCAAGGGCCAAGCATATTCATAAGGTTAATCATTCTAATTACGTAAATGAATAGATGACATGTTGTCACGGTGGTATTACCAACAATTCAGTTTTAAGAGGCATATGTTTGAGCTATACCGGACATGAGGAACTTGAAGCTACCATCTATCCCTTTTAATCTCCCTCCAATCCTGATATTCCGTCCCCAATGGTCGCCGGAATTGAGGATTCCGTGGATCAGCTTTGAGTCCGGTGACTCTCATGGTCTGAAAAATATTTGCCTGCAGTCGTCACCCCAAGACAAAGGCATGCCCTAGGGAACCCTCATAAAGTGCATACATGGGCCATGAGTTTTATGTGGGTCTACATCACCTTCCTTTATTACTTAACATTCATGGGTACCTCATCACATATATAGCAATTGGTAAAAAGATGGAAGCGATATCACCTAAAAATTCTCTTCAAATCATGATGGCTCTTTTCCATATGTCCTTGCACAATATATCTTTTAGGAAAAGGTGAATTCATTGAATATTAATTCGTCACTCTGTAACATATATACTACACGCGAATTTCTTCTATCCTTGTTTCTGTTGCATTCTCAAACTCATATTAGGTTGAGCTTCTCATTCTGATCATGAAAGACCAAAGTTTCTCTTGGTCCCAAGATTCCCATGAGCTCAACATGAGCCATCTTCATACAAGCCAAGCTACATTGCTTCAGTCTCTGTCAAGCCAAGGACGTCCTTCTTCTAGCAATATTGACATGGAAGATCATAGTGAAGATAGCCACATAGGGCCCATCAAGGAGATGATGTACAAGATTGCAGCCATGCAGCCTGTCAACATAGACCCTGTCACGATCCAGAAACCACAGCGGAAGAATGTGCGCATCTCGACCGATCCACAGAGTGTTGCGGCACGACTCCGGCGAGAACGGATCAGTGAGAGGATCAGGATCTTGAGGAGGATGGTGCCAGGGGGTTCTAAGATGGACACAGCAGCCATGCTGGATGAGGCTATTCTCTATGTGAAGTTCTTGAAGAAGCTTGTTGCTGAGCTTCAATCCAATCATCCTTACGCAAGTGTCAAAAATGCCATCATGGAACCCCGCGACTGGTCGATACCACACATGACTAGTAATATGAGCTTCACAGCGGCTTCAAGTTCTACCTCTTCGATGGGACCTGCTCTGGCATCTTCCTCGCTTGGTAATCTTTTCAGTGGTGCAAATGAAAAAGAGGAGAATTATATGGTTCATCGAACAAGATAATCGACTGAAATAATTCATTTGTATTAATTTGGCGGGTATCTGGGTTATTCTCAGAGGTTTATCAGGCGTAGTACTGCTGAAGGACTAAGTTATGAATGTGAGGCCAGTTAATGTTGTTTGGTACTTTTCTTCTTAAATATGCAGGCTGGCTGTTAAAATTTTGTTGACTTGAAGGGTCTTGCAATGATGGCCCATTTATGTATGAATGTGTGCATGTCTGCATGTGCGTGTTAGCAACTAAACATGCAAGAATATGTTTGTGCATGAAGAGTGTGATATACTATAAGGATAAAGCATGCCACTGTTAAATCAATTGCAGAATCGAATCTCACAGTAGCTAGGCATGCGTAGCTGACAAATGTGACGAACAAATTTTGGTTCCTCAAGAAAGTTATCTTCCCCGTAACACCCCACCCCCCACCCCCCCCACACACACACAAAAAAAAAGTACTTGCTCGTGTTATATATGTAATGCTAGTTCAGTAATTCACTGTGTGTGTGTGCGCGTGCAATTGTGTGGATGTGAATTCGTGCTTATGCTTCATGTGACACAAGAATTCACTGTGTGTTTTCTGCAATTCATACCTTTGTAACTGATTTCCTTCTTTCATGCAAAGCCTTCTGGATTACAATCTGCATCGTGTAAAGGTGTAGACGACGGGACTTGGATTAAAACCAGGTATGTCCAGGTTCGAGCGATTTTCCAGTGCGAGGGAGTGAGCGAGATCGGGGTCTTATGGGGTCTCTAACATGACAAAACCCATGTATAGTTTAATTTCAAACCGCACCTTAAAAAGTAATAAATTTCTGCACAAGTTGGAAGCTTTTGACATCATTTTTGTGAAAGCTCTTAGAAACCGTGTCCCGCATCATATATATATTATTCAGATCTTATAGATGATAAGCAATTGCAGGGGTTTGATGCCCTTGCAGAGCTTGGATCGGAAGCTACCCGATTGATCAAATTTTGCTGTCAGGCCTTGAATCTCCCAGACCGGGTTGCATCTGGTTTAGGCTTCTGCAGGCATTAAGCTCCAAGAGCAACTAGTTAATTATATTCACTTATTACAAAAAATTGAATGACTGTATTAGGGTGGATCTCATGATAACCGTGAAGCGTATTGATCTTGAAGACAAGGTTAAAGTCTGTGGTTGGAGAAGGTGATCTGGGCGATAATGATCCGTGACCGAACTCACCGTTGTTCATGCCACACTACAGATATATCATCAAGCTGATACGAGTTGTTTCACATCAGTGCTAGAACATGATCTCCTAGATCACCTGAAGAGTGAGCTGATGACCAGGATAACTTTGGTTTTGTGAATATGCACTTCAAAACTGGCAGTGGAGATAATCAAAATTCACCGTAATCACCATTAGGCAGTACCAGATTGTGATCACTACATGGAATCGTATTTCATGTATTCGCTTATCGAGTGAAATTGAAAGCTTTATGCGAAAGCAAAAGAGAGAAACAGATTGATTCCTACTAAAACCGGCATGATGGTTTTAATCAGAACAGATCGACTTAGGAACCAACTAAAACCGGAACCTTATTCCAATATTTTTTAAAATTAATTTTTAAGTTAATTATTTTAATAATTATATCGGTTTTGAAACCATAACCGAAATTCTAAGATAACACTGGTTCCAGTTTACCAGCAAGAAACCATGTCCACCTACTAGCAACGTGACTGCTTAGTTACCTTGGCATGTTTCGTCTTCGAGGAAAACATCAACATGGTGACAGAATTTGTACCCAAAAAGGACTTTGGTTTTCCAATCTCGAACTTCATTCTGCCATTTGCATACTGTTACATGCAAACATTTGAAGTTGGCAGAGTATCATACCCAAAAGCCATACATAATAAGAAAAGGAAGAATAAACCATATGCTCCGTTCAATGTCTCAATATTATCCATGGAATATATACAGAAAGAGAAAGAGAGATCCTTGTGAGCAAGGTGATAAGTTTCTTATTTCACATGGTTTTGCTGCTTTAAAATTGCTGTTACCACTTATAAAACTATTTTAAAAGCCAAATTTATAGTTTTAAAGTGGTTTTAACTTATGTGACCAATTTTAGTAAGTGGAGGAGTAATAGAAGATATGAAAATGAAAAAATGAGAGACGATCATGTTCAGATCAAGACCTCTTACATATGATGATCCTTTACTATTTAGGGGCATAAGCTTAAATAATAAGGATGTTTAGAAAAGGATAAAGGACACCTTTAGTAAAAAGTGAAGATAAGGGACACTTTCATATCACGGCCTCTCTCTCTCTCTATATATATATATAAACTAAATTTGCAACTTCTAACACATGCATTTGTATGTACTTCCTTTACTTTTGAGGAATCAGTACAATAAAATTATGCTTTATATTTTTCAGATATGCTTATAATTTTTCAGATATGCATTTTATAAATAACACTTATATCCTTCAGAAGCAAAGAAAATCTATGATAGATATGAATAAAGTGTTGAATATCTCTCTCTCTCTCTATATATATATATATATAGAGAGAGAGAGAGAGAGGGTGGGTAATTTCAAAACCTGCCTCGTGATCTTTGTAGGAATGTTTGTTTCATGCAAGGGAAGCGAATGCCCCTTGCCATGAAAACAGCCAGACGCGACATGCTGGTTTTCCTATTGACCATCTTATCCACTAAGCGAGTGGAGAAGACAGGTCACACCTGTTGCTGCATTTTTGGCAGAAAAGATTCAAGTCCAATTGACCATCATATCCAGTGAGCGAGTGGAGGAGGAGAGAGGTCACACTTGTAGCTGAAATTTTTGAAAGAAAAGATCAACTCTAGTTGAGCCCAATCTTGCCAGCAAGGGCTTCTGTCTTCACCTTTTATGTCGGGCAAAAACAAGTGTTCGTTGTTAGGTAAAGAAAAAAAATCAAGGTTTTTGTCTTCGTAAGACGAGGAATGCAGCGACCAGACAGGCGTTTTCTCATCTCCCTGTAACACAAACCATTCTATGACGTATGACCTAGGTTAATCCTAATTTCAACGGCTTGTAAATGATACAGTACGGCCTGTCGTCATCTGTCAGATGACTGCTCAATTGAGTTACACTAGGACCGGTTCGGAATCTTCGGGTCATAAAACAGCGTACAATCTCCCTGCTATGGCAATCGAAACACTTTCTCTCTCATGGGTGTTCTCGTCTTCAATCCCTTGACCTTCCCTATGTTCGGACCGTCCACAAACTCGGTTTTCCGTCCAATTTACGAGTACCCATCTTCATCTTCAGTCGTCTCTTCCGGCAGCTTCTGTCTGTACGCTCAGAAGAAGGATGCCGAAATCAAATAACCCGTTGTATTACAAGATGAGTACGAAGGAGTAGAAGAAATATTAGAAGACGAAGATGAGTTCGATCGTGGTTTTCTGATCTTTTGTAACTTCAAGCTTTGTGATTGTTCGCCGATTCGTTCTTTATTGTGTTCTATTCTTGCAAATAGTCCAACGGAGTGAAATTCGATTTGGGGGGAGGATGTGGAATTGACTTCTCCGTTGGTGAGTTATGTAATCTTCTTTAGAGGCATCCGTTGATGAAATCTTGTTCTTTACTTAGATATGGGTCTTGAAAGGCATTGGTAGTCATTCTTCGTTTGCTCCCCTAAGAGTCTATAGCCGTTGGACTTTGAATATGCATTCAATGAGCTGTAAATAATCGAACTTGGTATGTGATGATTCGGTTGCTGATACTCCGTGCATGCTTTCTCATGGAGGATGCCACTTAAGTGTATCCAGAAATTGGAAGACGGTTTGATGCAGTCTGCGTCATCCTCCCCGAATTGGTAAAAGTTGACTCCAGCAAGTCATGATCATGATGTGTTTTCCACTATGGATCGTAATCTCTCTTTGGGTCCGGTTCTTCTCCCTAATCTACAGCAATATGTTATGCAAGTTGTCTAATTCTTGTGTTTTGGGCATCAATATGCAAACTGTTTAAACCATCACATCATAAACACCTATGTTGGTCATTGCATATATATTGGATTGGGTGTTGAAGGCAATTAACTTATCTTCACACTGATGCAGCTAATTGAGTATAAAAGATTATGTCGCAGAGAGATGACAGGAATGTGGAGTGTCAGTCTGAAAAGTAGACTATATCTCACACGGATACCATGTCGGCATGCTTTCTTTCTAATTAAATAATTAAGGAATCTCTATCAGTTGTCTGCTATGCAATTGAAAGAACTTATGTACAATGTATATCCTGTCATGTCCCTTCCCCCTCTGTCTTTGAATTTGTCATATCCCACACATGCGAAACATGCAAAGGATACGAGTGGGGAAACAATTTCTACTGCTGTGATTTTTAACTTGGTGGCATATGCCTAGAGTTTCTTTGTCCTCTTGGAATCGGATTTATTCAGCCAAGTCATTTGTGAGTTTCTTTTTCCCATATCTAAGGAACATGAGTTTAAGCTTTTAGGTCGACATCAGGCTTTATGATTATCACAACTATTGCAAACATTTAGATATCATACCTTTCAGGCTTTTATTGCTCTGGGTATTGTCCTAGCTACTTAAATTCCATGACCTTGTGGTTGGGCTGCTCTCTTGTCCCTGTGGGCCTGTAGTTCAATAATCAATTCTAAACATGTTTACTATGATTTTTTTAAAATATTCCTCCTTTTCTTTGATCTGCCATGTTTTATGGTTATGAGTATTGGGCAGTTAATCGTCAACATGTACAAAAGATGTCTGTGACAGAAATGAAGATGTTGAGATGGATGAGTGGTAATACAAGAAAAGACTGTATACATAATGAGGTTATTAGAAATAAATTATATGTGATACCAATAGAGGATAAAATGAAAGAATATCGTTTAAGGTGGTTTGGACATATAGAAAGAAGATCAAAAGGAGAACCTGTAAGAAGGTATGAAAAACTAGATTTTGAAAGTATTAAAAGAGGTAGAAGACGACCATAAAAGTGTTGGAAAGAAACAAAAAAAAATGATCTAGCTTATTGTGAGTTAACTGCTAATATGGTACATGATAGGGCTCTGTGGAAACAAAGAATCCATGTAGCCGACCCTATCTAGTATGGGAAAAGGCTTAGTTGTTGTTATTGTTGTATTCCTCCTTTTTCTTTGATGCAAAAGTAGCTATTAGATCTAAGTTTGGTGCAGGTACCTTTTTAGAAGATGATGACATCTTTGACTTTGAAGAGGAAGCTGAACCATTTGTAAGTTGTTTATACTATTTGATTTCACGAAGTTAGAAATATGTAGCCTTAGTGCCTCCTAAGAGATTTCTTTGCTCTTAAGGTGGGGGATGGAGTTGGAGGTGGTGCTTTGGTCCATGGTGATGCACAGTGGGAAAAGGAAACATTATCTATTGCAAAGGGGGTTCTTCTTCCATTTAATGGAGATTTGCAAATATATGCTTTTAAAACATCTGGCGATTTCTTAATTCAAGTCAGAATTGAGAAACTCTCCAACAAGTTTTCTTTTTGGAATCTAGCTAGTGCATCTTTTCACATACCTGATGTTAGTATGGACTTTGATTTCTAGATATATGTGTCGCTTCATGGTTTCGATGGAATTTCTTTTATGTTTTAGCCAGTCAATTATGTTAGCTAAAAGTGTCTGAAAACCAATATAGAAATACTAGAGTTTCTTCTTAAGAAAACGCTCTAGAGGGCATGACCAAGCAGATGGAACAATGAACCGCAAGCTGTTGGGAGATTTTTTGCTTTTGCTTGAAGGAAGTTCCTCCCAAGCAAATTGATGGTAACAATTGTGTCAAACACCTTTAAGGTTGAACAGACATGTTCAGAAATTCTGGATGAGAAGCCCACTCTGCAGTTGGTTTCGTCCTAAAGTCAAAAGTAATTCGAAAAAGAAGTCAAAGATTGAACGCGAGACATAACATGTGGCAATGTAGATGCTGATAGGGAAACTTCAGGAGAAAATCTCTCTCTCTCTCTCTGCAGTCTTTATTTAGTTTAATCTGCTGAAAAAGAAAATAAGAAAATTCATGGCAATTTCCACCCATGGATTGATTCACTTTTTCTCCATTCACTGATCCACAGATAGAGAACCTGTGTCTTGTTCATGTTCGGATTATAAATTCCATAATTAGTTCTTTGCATTTGCTGTATTGAGTTTACAGCTGCCATGGGTCATGGGGAGTTCACAACAAAGTCTTGTTGTGCGGGAATGGATGTGAGGGGAGACAAACCTTTAGGAGATGGGAAGCTGTCATCAGCAATGGCTCTGTTTGTGTTGCTGTCATGCTTCTTGTTTCTCAATGTCAATGTTTTCAAGAGCTGATTTACGTGCCTTGGTTAGTAGCATTTTGATCTTGCTTTTATGGTCACAAATATGTAGGCTTGCTCTAAATCGGAAAAGCATACTACAACTGTGAACTCTTTTTCTTTGGGGTAAGGCACGTGAAATTCACCATTGACTTCTATGTTCATCAATTAAAGTGAATAATTTATGACATTACCTGTTTCAT
This sequence comes from Brasenia schreberi, assembly GCA_036023115.1. NCBI lineage: Eukaryota > Viridiplantae > Streptophyta > Magnoliopsida > Nymphaeales > Cabombaceae > Brasenia > Brasenia schreberi. Next base: position 2,503,149 of record JAYKKT010000036.1, on the reverse strand, counting down.
ATCTACCTGAATAATCAAATGAAAAGGAACAAAATGTTACAAATAATTATACATCTATATTGCAAATGAGAAACTGCTTGTAAAATCTCTCTATTTACTAAACTGGATAACTTTTCTTGTTTTGAAATATTAGAAATGTACGGACAAAGTGAAGATAACTGTTGTGATTATGCTGATCATCCCACACACCCTCCCCCCGGTTCTTCTCTGTGTAGGTCTGGTTGTTCTAGAATGGAGGACATTGAGGCCTTTTCTTCAGCTTATAGAGCACGACTTGATGATGCTGAGCACAATGGAGCTGTTCTAAAAAATATATCTCTGGAGATAGTTCCTGTGCCACTGTGCCAATATATTAGTATTTCATGCAATTGATTTGTCTTCTCTATTTCTGATCTCTCAAAAGCTTGAACTCCGCCCCAGGCCTTACAAACAACAACAACTAAGCCTTTTCCCATACTAGACGGGTTCGGCTACATGGATTCTTTGTTTCCACAGATCCCTATCGTGTGCCATGTTAGCAGTTAACTCACAATAAGCTAGATCATTCTTTATTGTTTCTTTCCAACACTTTTGTAGTCGTCCTCTACCTCTTTTAATACTTTTCAAATTTAGATTTTCTAACCTTCTTACAAGTTCTTCTTTTGATCTTCTTTATATATGTCCAAACTTAAACAATATTCTCTCATTTTATCCTCTATTGGTGCCACTCCTAGTTTGTTTCTAATAACCTCATTATGTATACGGTCTTTTCTTGTATGACCACTCATCCATCTCAACATCTTCATTTATATCACAGACATCTTTTGTACCTCAACATCTTCATTTCTATGATTAACTACCCAACACTCAGAACCATAAAACATGGCAGGCCTAATTGTTGTTCTATAATATTTAGCTTTTAACTTTAATGGTATCTTACTATCACAAAGAATACGTGATGCTCCTCTCCATTTTAACCAACCAACATTAATTCTATGCATAACATCTCCATCAATTTTTCCATCACTCTAAAAAATTGACCCTAAGTATTTAAAACTTTCCTTTTGGGGGATGCAATGTGTGTCAATTTTAATTTCTATGTCCACTGAGGTAACCAAATCATCAAACTTACATTCCATATATTCTGTTCTACTAAGTCGGAGGCCTTTGCTTTCTAATGTTTCTCTCCATAGTTCCAATTTTCTATAACTTTTTCCTTAGACTCCTCCACTAATACAATGTCATCTACAAATAACATACACCAAGGTACTTCATCTTGAATATGTTTTGTTAACTCATCCATCACGATTATAAATAAGTATGGACTTAAAGTTGATCCTTGATGTAACCTAATATTAACTTCAAAGAAGTCTGTCGTTCCTTCATGAGTCCTCACACATGTTTTTGCACCATCATACATGTCTCTTATAAGGTTAATATATGTCAATGGGATACCTCTTTTTTCTAAAGTTCTTCAAAGAACCTCCCTCGGTACCCTATCATAAGTTTTTTCTAGATCAATAAATATCATGTGAAGGTCTTTCTTTTTTGCTCTAAAATATTCCATAAGACGTCTCAAAAGGTGAATCGCTTCAATAGTAGATCTGCCTGGCATGAATCCAAATTGGTTCTTTGTTGTACTTGATACTTGTCTTAACCTACATTTGATAATTATGTCCCATAATTTCATACTATGGCTCATTAACTTGATACCTCTATAATTCACACAATTTTGAATGTCTCCCTTGTTGTTATATATGGGTATAAGTGTACTTGCTCTCCATTTCTCGTGCATCTTTTGGTTTTTTCATATTTCATTAAATAGTCTTGTGAGCCAAGTGATTCCTATTTCTCCAATATTTTCCAAACTTCTATAGGAATATTATCTGGTCCTACCGATTTACCACCCTTCATTTGTTTAAGAGCCTCTTTGACTTCATTCTTTTGAATACGTCGGTAGAAATTTTGGTTTATATACTTTTCTGATTTGGCTAACTCTCCTAAGCTAATACTAACTTCTTTATTTTAATTAAAAAGATCATAAAAATAGTTTTTCCATCTATTTCTTATATCATCATTTGCCACTAGAATTTTTTCATCATCGTCTTTGATGCATCTAACATAATTAAGATATTTAGTTTTCTTATCTTTAGCCCTAGTTATCCTAAAAATATATCTTTTACCCTCTTTTGAGATGAGTTTTTTATATAAGTCCTTCCAAATTTTAGCTTTTGCTTCGCTCACGACGTTTTTTGTTTCCTTCTTTGCTTTCTTATAAGCCTCTAAAGTTTCACTAGTTTTCTTAGCATAATGTAATTTGTAATATGTCCTATTTGCCTTGATTTTATTTTGTACTACTTCACTCCACCACAAAGCTTCTTTTTGTGCCGGTACACCACCCTTAGATACCCCTAACACATCTTTCGCCACTTTCCTAATATGTATAGCCATATTATTCCACATATCACAGGGTGTACCAACATAATTCCAAACATCTCCTTGAAAGACTTTCTGTTTAAATATATCTTCTTTCTCGCTTTTGAGGTTCCATCATTTAGTCCGAATAGCTTGATGCACACTTTTCTTCTTTGTCCATTTTTTATTTGTAAATCCATAACTAAAAGTCAATGTTGGGTGGTTAAGCTTTCTTCTGTAATTACCTTGCAATCTTTACAACACGCTCTATCTTTTTCTCCGAAAATGTTTCGATATTTGAAGAACCAATACGAATCTTATTATCTAGGACTAGCTTCCTTACCCCCCGCATCCTTCCATAATCAAAATGCGGAGACTCTCTCTGAAAATTTTTCACTACATTTGGGTGGTAATGTAGCGGTATTAACTTCTTTACCCACATCCCTCCATGATGTGGGAACCCTCTCTACAATTGATTCACTACATTCGGGCGAAAATGTAGTAGCCTTGCTTACTTATTACTGCATTCGGGCTCTACAACACGTCGCTAGGTGGAGATGCCGCAAAGCAATGCTCATAATTTTTGTAATCATGTTATAAAAATCCGACGAAGTTTTACGCTGGCTGTCGGAAGCCTGACACAACCCTCCTCTTTTATCCGGGCTTGGGACCGGCAATGCAAGGGTGATCCCTTACATGGGCGGAGTTGCCCCAGGCCTTAGTTATATAATTTGAAAACTTTGTGGAATGCTGCTTCATCCCACTTTTTTATTTATAATTCTGAGAACCGCCCTTTTGACTGGTCGGAACAACTAAAAGCCACACTCCAACGTTGGGACTTGAAAAAGTTGTTCGTCACCCGTGGGATGGTGGAATTAACACCCAAAAATAGTTTCTCATAATTTCAGATCACATCCATCCAGAAATCCATAACTAAAACACCGATCAGATTTTTTATGGGTTCCTTATGTTGTATATGTGCTATTTAAGTTTACTGTGCTGATTTCTGTGTTAAAGAGATGGTTCACCTAACTGAACTATCTTTTCAACTCTGCGTAGAACATGCGTCTGGATACATTGCATGGGATTCAAGTATGGAGAATGATACACGTATGGTTACAATATTGGATATGGCTGGCGGAGATTGAACTAATACACTTCATTATCATTTATAAGAATTCATCAATTATTACTTTACTGGTTATGTAATAGCTTCTGGAAATCGAGTTATCCTTGTCTTTGCATGTAATAAATACATATATATATATAAGAGAGAGGTTATTATCTCCCTTATATATGAAGGATCAGATAATCTTGCATATGATGCTACCGTACGGTGATCTACCTGCTCAACTCATTGCATCACGACAGAAAAGAGTACAAGTTTACATGCAAAGATGGTAGAGAATTTAATTCTGAGCATCAAAATTCATTCATTTGGATGATTTAGCACTCCCATGATCCCACCACTAGGTGAGTTGGGTTGCTTTGTTTTGTACATTTGTCTCCTTCCATCAAGGTGATCCTAGATGTCTACAACAACTAAGCCTTTTCTCATATTAGATGGGGTCACCTACATGGATTTTTTGTTTCTACATAGCCCTATCTTATGCCATGGTGACAGGTAACTCAACATAAGCTAGATCATTCTTTATTGTTTCTTTCCAATACTTTGTGGTTTTTTTTTTCTCTTTTAACATTTTCACAATTTAGTTTTTCATACCTTCTTACATAAGCTTCCTTTAGTTGTCTTTCTACATGTCCAAATCATCTTAAACGATTTTGATTTTTCCTCGTGGTGGCAATTAACTCAACATAAGCTAAATCATTCTTTATTGTTTCTTTTCAATACTTTGTAGTCTTTCTCTTTTTCTTTTAACATTCTCACAATCTAGTTTTTCGTAACATCTTACTGAAGCTTCCTCTGGTTGTCCTACATTTTCAAACCATCTTAAACGATTTTTCCTCATTTTATCCTCTATTGGTGCCACTCCCAATTTGCTTCTAATAACCTCACTATGTATATGGTCTTTCCTTGTGTGACCACTCATCGATCTCAACATCTTCATTTTTGCTACGAAAATCTTTTGCACATGCTGATAATTAATTGCCTATTCTTTACAGATTAGAAGAATTTGAAAAAATTTGAAAATCCAAACCCCGAAAAAACAATATTCTTTGGAAAAAGCTATAACCAACCATCGAGAGGGAGAGGTAGTTTCAGGGGCAGATGTCATGGGGACAACCCCATAGATGGTAGAGAAGTGGTGAACTGCACACATAGTGGCAAACCACGACACAAACGAACAATGCTGAAAATTAATTGGTCATCCTAACTGTGAAAAATAAAGTTATGTTTATAGGTAATCAGGAAATTAGAGCAGAAAATACAAGTGAGGCAATAAAAATGATCTTAACGAGATTAAAAGGATTAGAAGGGTGACTTAGAGAGACTACAGTTGTTGCACCATCTTCATCGGATATCATTCATACAACTATGGCTACTACAATGAGTAATATTGTAGGCCCCAGTGGTAATGTATTTGATTTAAAATCTCTACAACACATTTGTTGGGTTATTAGGTTGAACTATACTGTACACTTCTTTACATTCTCTTGTGTATTTCAAGAACAAAGGATGAAAATGATCATTGGATTTGGTAGAAAGAGTGGAAGATTGTATATATATGGAGGAAAACACGAAGATATAACAGTCAATGCAGTCTCTACTTAGAGTGAGATGAAGTTAACACTATGCAATCGACGTCTTGGACATCCACCAACTCAAACAATTCAAGCTATTATACCGAAATCAATAGAGTTCAAGAAGAATGCAAGTCTTGAGTGTGAAGCATGTAAATCAGGAAAACATGTTAGAACTATTTTTCCTAAAAGTGTATCATGAACTCAAAATCTTTTTGATGTAATACACTCTCATGTATGGGACCTTGCCCAATTTCTGCCATTCAACAACAACAACTAAGCCTTTTCCCATTCTAGATGAGGTCGGCTACATGGATTCTTTGTTTCTACTGACCCCTACCTTGTGTCATGTTAGCAGTTACTTCACAATAAGCTAGATCATTCTTTATTGTTTCTTTCCAACACTTTTGTGGTCGTCATCTACCTCTTTTAATACTTTCAAAATCTAGTTTTTCAAAATCTTTTTAAATGGTATTCTCTCATTTTATCCTCTATTAGTGTTACTCCTAATTTGTTTCTAATAACCTTATTATGTATATGGTCATTTCTTGTATGACCACTCATCAATGTCAACATCTTTATTTCTATTACAAACATTTTTTGTAGATGTTAATGATTAATTGCCCAACACTCAAAACCATAAAACATGACAGGTCTAATTGCAGCTTTATAATATTTACCTTTTAACTTTAATAGTATCTTCTTATCACAAAGAATACATGATGCTCCTCTCCATTTTAACCAACCAACATTAATTCTATGCGTAACATCTCCATCAATTCTTCCATCACTCTAAAAAATTGACCCTAAGTATTTAAAACTTTCCTTTTGGGGGATGCAATGTGTGCCAATTTTAATTTCTATGTCTACTGAGGTAACCAAATCATCAAACTAAGTCGGAGGCCTTTGCTTTCTAATGTTTCTCTCCATAGTTCTAATTTTCTATAACTTTTTTCTTAGACTCCTCCACTAATACAATGTCATCTACAAATAACATACACCAAGGTACTTCATCTTGAATATGTTTTGTTAACTCATCCATCACGATTATAAATAAGTATGGACTTAAAGTTGATCCTTGATGTAACCTAATATTAACTTCAAAGAAGTCTGTCGTTCCTTCATGAGTCCTCACACATGTTTTTGCACCATCATACATGTCTCTTATAAGGTTAATATATGTCAATGGGATACCTCTTTTTTCTAAAGTTCTTCAAAGAACCTCCCTCGGTACCCTATCATAAGTTTTTTCTAGATCAATAAATATCATGTGAAGGTCTTTCTTTTTTGCTCTAAAATATTCCATAAGACGTCTCAAAAGGTGAATCGCTTCAACAGTAGATCTCCTTGGCATAAATCCAAATTGGTTCTTTGTTGTACTCAATACTTGTCTTAACCTACGTTTGATAATTCTTTCCCATAATTTCATAGTATGACTCATTAATTTGATATCTTGATAATTCGCACAATTGAGAATGTCTCCCTTATTCTTGTACGTGGGTATAAGTGTACTCGCTCTCCATTCCTCGAGCATCTTTTGGTTTCTCCATATTTCATTAAATAATCTTGTGAGCCAAGTGATTCCTCTTTCTCCAACTTTTATAGAAATATTGTTTGGTCTTACCGATTTAGCACCATTCATATCTTTAAGAATCTCTTTGACTTCATTCTTTTGAATACGTCTGTAGAAATTGCGGTTTATATATTTTTCTAATTTAGCTAACTTTCTTAAGCTAATACTAACATATTTATTTTCATTAAAAAGCTTATAAAAATAGTTTTTCTAACTATTTTTATATCATCATTTGCAACAAAAAATAAGTTTTCCATCTTTATTTGATGCATATAACAAAGTTAAGATCCCTAGTTTTCTTATCTCTAACCCTAACTATTTTAAAAATATTTCTTTCACCCTCTTTTGAGTTGAGTTTTTTTTATACAAATCCTTCCAAATTTTAGTTTTTGCTTTACTGTTTTGTTTCTATCTTTGCTTTCTTATAAGCCTCTAAAGTTTTACTATCTTTACCTTGTTTTTATTTTGCATTGTTTCACTCCACCATCAAGCTTCTTTTTGTGCCGGTACACCTCCCTTAGATTTACCTAAAATATCTTTTACCACTTTCTTAATATGTATAACTATATTGTTCCACATATCACAAGGTGTACCAACATAATTTCAAGGATCTCCTTGAAGGACTTTATCTTTAAATATACATTCTTTCTCGCTTTTGAGATTTCACTATTTAGTCCAAATTACTCGATGCACTCTTTTCCTTTTTGTCAACTTTTTTACCTCTAAATCCATAACTAAAAGTCGATGTTGGGTGGTTAAGCTTTCTCCTGGAATTACCTTGCAATCTTTACAACATGCTCTATCTTTTTTCCTATAAATAAAATAATCAATTTGTGTTCGTGATAAGTCACTCTTATAAGTAATTAAATGTTTATCTCGTTTTTTCAAGATTTTATTGACTATAAAGAGATCAAATGCAATAGCAACATTTAAAATCTCCCTACCTTCCTCATTTATATCCCCAAAACCAAAGTTTTTATGAATACCCTACCTTCCTCATTTATATCCCCAAAACCAAAGTTTTTATGAATACCTTGATATCCTAATGCCTCTTTACCGACATGTCCATTTAAGTCTCCTCTTAAACAAATCATCTCTCTTTGTAGAATTTTTTGAATCACGTTATCTAACTCCTCTAAAAAAGTTGCTTTTATACTATCTTACTTAGGGTGCGTAATCACAAACTATATTCAAAACCTCTCATTCTAATACTAATTTTAACGTCATGATTCAGTCACCATATCGTTGTATGTCTACTACACTATCCTTTAAATATTTATTTATGATAATACCAACTCCTTTCGAGCCTTTTCTTTACTTGAGTACCATAATTTAAGACTTGTATCCTCAATTTCCTTTGCTTTTTCTCCAACCCACTTTGTCTCCTGTAAATATAGGATATGAATCTTTCTCCGAATCATAGTATCTACCACCTTCATTAACTTACCGGATAATGTTCCGATATTCTAAGAATCAATACGAATCTTATTATATAGTACTAGCTTCCTTACCCTCTCCCCCCCCGCATTCGTCCATATTGAAAATATGGAGGCCCTCTCTTTAATTTATTCACTATATTCGGGTGACAATATAGCGAGACTAAGTTCTTTACCCACATCGGTCCATGATGTGGGAACCCTTTCTACAATTAATTCACTACATTCGGGCGAAAATGTAGTGGCCCTTGCTTACTTTTCATTACATTCGGGTTTTGCAGCGTGTCACTAAGTGGGGACATCCACGGAATGCTCATAATTTGTGTAATCTATGGTATAAAATCCGATAAAGTTTTATGCTTGTTGTCGGAAGCTTAACACAACTGTCCTCCTTTATCTGGGCTTAGGACCGACCATGCAAGGGTGATCCCTTACATGAGTGGAGTTTTGTCCAATTTCTATCATTACTGGACATAAATATTTTGTCTCTTTCATACATGATTATTCATGCTTTACTGTCATTTATTTACTGAAATCTAAGGATGAGGTTGGCAAGGTATTTTTATTGTTTCACAAGTTTGTTGAGAAACAATTTCAAGCAAAAATCAAAATTGTTTGATCCAATAATGGGGTGAATTAACATCGATTATGTTGAAAAGCTGAAAAGCTATTTGGCCGTACATGAGATTATACATCAGACATCATGCGTTTATTCACCACAACAGAACAAGGTAGCTGAGAGAAAGAATAAACACATCTTGGAGGTAGCTCGAACTTTAGTGATTACATGATCTACTCCAAAATATCTATGGGGAGGGGTTCTTATAGCAATATATCTTATAAATAGGCCACCTTCGAATGTTCTTGAAAGAAAGATACCCTTGTAGGTACTATTTCCTAATGAGAAACTGTTTAATTTACCACCTAGAGTTTTTAGATGTGTCTGCTATACACATATGCATCATCATAATAGAGACAAACTCGACCCTAAAGGATTGAAGTATGTGTTTATCGGTTACTCCCCATTTTAGAAAGGATACATGTGTTTCAATCCAATTTCAAAGAAATGAACTCAAGAGTTATTACAGTCGCGAGGGGGGGAGCACGAAGTAAAATCAAAGTCAAAAGAGCCATTATTGCCAATGTTCATAGAAGAAGATGGTAAAGTGATGGATGAAGAAGACCAAGTCATTATCCATGATAAAGAAAATCAGCAAGAAAGATGGTCTAAGTGTACACTAGAGGAAGAAAAGAAAGAAAGAAATGTACTTACCTAATCAGCAACCATATTGATTATAGAAGACTTCCAGAGAATTACAAAACATTTGTGGCTAGATACAATAATGAAAGTGTCCCGAAAACATGAGAAAAAACCTATACATCTAAAGAGTGGCATTAGACATAACAAGAAGAAATAAATGCCCTAGAGAAGAATAACACTTGGGACATTGTGCTTCTCAAGGGAAAAGATGTGGTAGGTTTTAAATGAGTATATACAATTAGATATAAACCATTAGAAAGTTAATAGATATAAAGTGAGACTGTGGCTAAAGGATATAGTCAATCTTAAGGGATTGACTATAACGAGACATTTGCTCCAATGATGAAGATAACATCAATTCGGTTACTTATCAACTTAGCAAAGGCCGGAATTTGTGGCAATTAGATGTCAAAAAGGCCTTTCTACAAGGATATCTCAATGAAGAGGTGTACATGGAGATAACGTAGGGGTTGAAACATCTCTATGGACCAAATAATGCTTGTTTCCTTAAGAAAGCCTTATATGATTAAAACAGTTTCCTCGTGCGTAGTTTGAAAAATTCAATGAAGAAATTATTGGCCTTGGATATACGAGAAGTAAAAACAATCATACATTATTCCTTAAGTTGGGGACAGGTATTTCAATACTAATTGTATATGTTGATATCATTATAATAACAGGTGATGATGGAGAAGAAATCAACCACTTGAAGAAAAAACTACATCACCTATTCGACCTAAAGGATCTTGGACATCTTTACTATTTCTTAGGCATTGAAATATTAAAGTCACAAAAAAGCATTTTTTTGATTCAACACAAATATACTATGGATTTATTAAAGGAAACAGGCACCTATGGATCACAACCAAGTGACATCCCGATGGACATAAATCACAGATTGGGATTATATATGGGCAAAGAAGTTGCTGATATTAAGAGATATCAACAACTGATTGAAAAATTAATATATTTGATCATCACAAGACCCAATAGAACCTATGCAGTTGGAATCCTAAGCAGGTTTATGCATGCACCAAAGTAACCACACATGGACGCAGTGTTTAGAGTACTTAGATATCTGAAGAACACTTCCGAGAATAAAATTTTATACTCTATACATGGACATATCAATTTAGAGGTGTATACAGAAGCATATTTGGCATAGTGCATATTTGATAGAAAATCCACCACAGGATATGTTGTGTTAGAGGGAATTTAGTTTCTTGGAAAAGGAAGAAACAATTGGTGGTAGCATGGTCGAATGTAGAGGGAGAATATAGGGTTGCAACACATGGAACCAACGAAGCATTATGATTGATCTCCCTAATAACCAAACTTCATGAAAAAATACAACTCTCAGTCGCACTACACAGATAATAAAGCTACTATTCAGATTGCCACTAATCCAGTGCAACATTAAAGGACTAAGCATATAAAAGTGGATTGCCACTTTATACGAGAAAAGATTGAAAATAAAATGATACAGATAAAGTATGTGAAGTCTGAAAACCAGATTGTAGATATTCTGAGCAAGGCGGTACCAAAGCCCATATTAAACCAGTTATGCAGCAAGTTGGGAGTTCTAAATATTTTTCTCTCAACTTAAGGGGGGGTTTGAAGGAATTGAGACTTGCTAGGAGATTTGATATTCACATAAATATTACCATAAAAGCTTCACTTAAGTTATAATATATATATTAGTAAATAAGGGTAAAATTGTCTTTCAAGTTATAAAGAGTATATAAGTATAATCCTCACCATTAAGTCATGTAGAGATTAGAGAAGAATAAGAAAGCAGTTGCCGACTCCATTGAAGGAGGGCATGCAATCATTCCTCCTCTCGTTTCTTATTGTGTTTTTTCTTAGTGTTTTGGCACAAAAATTCAATCAATATTTGTCACATAAAATACCTTATGTCCCTCTCCATTTAACGAACCTGCATCAATTCTATGTGTAACATCTCCATCAATTTTTTTATTGCTTTGAAAAACTAAGTATAAGTATTTAAAACTTTCCTAGTGAGAGATGCAACGTTCCATATGTTGCGTCTTTGTTTTACTAAGTCGGAAGCCTTTACTTTCTAATGTTTCTCTCAATAATTCTAATTTCCTATTAACTTTTTCCTTAGACTCATCCACTAATATTATGTCATTTGCAAATAACATAAACCAAGGTATTTCATCTTAAATATATTTTGTTAACTCACCAATGACCAATATAAATAAATATGATCTCTTATGTAACCCAATATTAACTTAAAAGAAGTTGGTCATTCCTTCATTAGTCCTCACATATGTTTTTGCACCATCTAACATATTTCTTATAAGATTTATATATGTCAATGATATACCTCTCTTTTCAAAGGTTCTCCAAAGAACATCTCTTAGCACCTTATTATAAGTTTTTTTTTACCTCGATAAATATCATATGAATGTTCTTCTTTTTACTCTAAAATGTTTCATAAGATGTCTCAATAAGTGAATCGCTTCAATGGTAGATATGTCAGACATAAATCTAAATTGGTTCTCTATTGTATTTCATACTTGTCTTAACCTATGTTCAATAATTCTTTCACCTAACTTCATAGTATGGCTCATTAGCATCATTTTGGATGTCTCCCTTGTTCTTGTATACGGGTACAATTATACCCATTTTTCATTCTTCAGGCATTTTTTTGTTTCTCCATATTTCATTAAATAGTCTTGTGAGTCAAGTGATCCTAGTATCTCCTAGAATTTTCATATTTCTATAAGAATATTGTTTTATCCAACAGATTTATCAACTTCATATGTTTAAGAGTCTCTTTGACTCTATAAAAAGTATGGTTTATATACTTTTTTTTTATTTGGTTAACTCTCTTAAATTGTTACTAACATCTGTATTTTCGTTAAAAAGCTTATAAAAATAATTTTTTATCTATTTTTATATCATCATTTACCACTAGAATCTTCTCATCCTCATCTTTGATACGTTTAACAAAAATAAGATGGTTAGTTTTCTTATCTCTAGCCTTAGCTATCTTAAAAATATAGTTCCAAATTTTAACTTTTGCTTTGTTAATAACATTTTTTCTTCTTTCTTTATTTTCTTATAAGCTTTATAAGTTTCACTAGTCTTGTTTGGTATAATACAATTTGGAACATGCCCTCTTTACCTTAATTTTATCTTACACCACTTAACTCTACCATCAAGCTTCTTTTTATTCTGGCATGCCTCCCTTAGATTCACCTAACAGATCTTTTGCCACTTTTCTATTATGCATAGCTATATTGTTTCACATATGAGAAGTTGTACCTAGCCGACCCCATCTAGTATGGGAAAAGGTTTAGTTGTTGTTGTTGTTGTATATGAGAAGGTGTATCTATGTAATTCAAAGCATTTCCTTGAAGAACCATTTGTTTAAATATATTTTCTCTCACTTTTGAGGTTTCACCATTTAATCCAAATAGTTTATGCACCCTTTTCTTATGTGTTCATTTTTACCATAAAATCTATAACTAACCATAAAATCTATAACTAAGTTGATGTTGGGCAATTAAGTTTTCTCCTACAATTACTTGCAATCTTTACAACATGATCTATCTTTTTCCTACAAACAAAGTAATCAATTTGTGTTTGTGACAAGCCACTACAACAACAACAACAACTAATCCTTTTTCTATACTAGATGGGGTCAGCTACATGGATTCTTTGTTTCCACATAGCCCTATCATATGTCATGTTAGCAGTTAACTCACAATAAGCTGCATCATTCTTTATTGTTTTTTTCAACACTTTTGTGGTCATCCTCCACCTCTTTTAATACTTTTCAGATTTAGTTTTTCATACTTTCTTAAAGGTTCTTCTTTTGATTTTCTTTCTATATGTCCAAACCATCTTAAATGATATTCTCTCATTTTATCCTTTATTGGTGCCATCCCTAATTTATTAATAATAACCTCATTATTTATACGGTCACCAATCATCCATCTCAACATCATCATTTCTGTCATATACATCTTTTGTACATGTTAATGATTAATTGCCCAACACATAGAACCATAAAACATGGCAGGTCTTTTGTACATCATTGTTTATTGTTTTTTTTCAACACTTTTGTGGTCGTCCTCCACCTCTTTTAATACTTTCCAAATTTAGTTTTTCATACTTTCTTACAGGTTCTTCTTTTGATTTTCTTTCTATATGTCCAAACCATCTTAAATGATATTCTCTCATTTTATCCTTTATTGGTGCCACCCCTAATTTGTTGCTAATAACCTCATTATTTATAAGGTCACAATCATCCATCTCAACATCATCATTTCTGTCACATACATCTTTTGTACATGTTAATGATTAACTGTCCAACACATAGAACCATAAAACATGATAGGTCTAATTGTTTCTCTATAGGTCTAATTGTTTCTCTATAATATTTACCTTTTAATTTTAATAGTATCTTCTTATCATAAAGAATACATGATGCTTCTCTCCATTAGTCATCTAGCATTAATTCTATACATAACATATCCATCAATTCTTCCAACACTCTAAAAAATTGACCCTAAGTATTTAAAACTTTCATTTTGAGAGATGCAATGTGTACCAATTTTAATTTCTGTCCTCTAAAGTAACCAAATGATCAAACTTATATTTCATATATTATGTCTTTGTTCTACTAAGTCGGAGGCCTTTTCTTTCTAATGTTTCTCTCCATAGTTCCAATTTTCTATTAACTTTTTCCTTAGACTCCTCTACTAATACAATGTCACGTGCAAATAACATACACCAAGGTACTTCATCTTAAATATGTTTTGTTAACTCATCAATCACTATTATAAATAAGTATGGACTTAAAGTTGATCCTTGATATAACTCAATATTAACTTTAAAGAAGTTGGTCATTCCTTTGTTAGTCCTCACACATGTTTTTGCACCATCGTACATGTCTCCTATAAGGTTAATGTATGTCAATGGGATACCTTTTTTCTCCAAGGTTTTCCAAAGAACCTCCCTCGGTTAGTATTGTTCGACGCGTATCGTGTATCGTTTTGCTCCATGATATGGACGTATCATAGCGTAGCATATCGTATCATACATTAATATTAAAAAATAGAAAAGATATTAAAAAATAAGAAAAAATAGTAAAAATTAAAAAAATTAGAAAAAATTTAAGAAAAATCTGGTAATCACAAAAAATTCATATAATGTAAAGTTTAGTACATATTGATTATTCACCATTGAATAATTGAAAAAAAATTACATATTTTAAAGCAAAAAATGAAATACATTTACATTTACATATTGTAATCAGCATCATCAACTAAATAATCTTCATCTTTTCCTTGCTGAAGATCCTTATCACCACCTTCTGCTTCAAAATCAAAATCTTCATCTCCTTCATAATGTTGTTGCGCTCCTTCCAAATTAATCCGTTATCTTTCATAATCCAGTCTTCTAATATATCAAAATTATCCAAACTTATTAGATTAAATTGGCTTTCTTCTTTATTTATCTTTTTTAATTGATTCTCCTCGTTATAAGTCAATTTCAAAACCTTCACTAAAGGACATGTAATCCTCAATAGTCTAACACATGCATTCCAAAATATACTCTTGACGACTGTCTCTGAAATCTCATTCAACTTTCTGTTTCTTCTATTTTGATGTAACTCTGTAAATTATTGCCACTCATTTGAGGAGAACATTCTCTTTAAGGCTTCCTTCTGTCTCACAATACTCTTTACAGATAAGAAATTAGTTGCAAACCGAGTTGCTGCTGTACGAAGAAGCTCTACACCATCTGAATATTTCTTTATCATACACAATACAAAGGTGTGGTTGTAGATAAATTTGGTGATATCTTGGCAACACTCAGGATCTGCCTTTATCTCATCCATCTCACTAATATCCTCAAGGATGAGATATAAACAATGGCTTACGCATGGTGTCCAATAGAAAGTCCCATAAGTATCTGCTAACTCCTTTATAGTTAGTTGCATTATCTATAATCAATTGAACTATATTTTCTAACCCAACCTCTCATATTACCTTATTAAACTCTTGTCTTAGGATCTCTGTAGTGTGCCTCTCCTCTAACATGTTTAGAGATATCAAAAACATAAGTCATTTATGACAGTAGATAAGAAAGTTTAACAAGATCCTTCCTCGCCTATCTGTTCATCCGTCTGCCATGATAGTACATCTTGTCTCCTTTCATTACTCTCTCAAAATCGAACAATATTCTTGACACTTCAATGACGATCTTATGTAATATTTTTCCTCTCAACTTCTGATAAGAGAACATCTTATATCCTGGATCAATATTAACAATTGTATCTTCATTGCTTGAAAATAAAAATTGTTTGCTACATTAAATGTAATGCATGCATCATAAAACCATCTGCCCACTACAAGGTTTTTCTGATCATTCACTTATTATGAAGTCATAGCAGCACGAATTCAAGGTGTAGTGCTAGAAAGAAAAAATGAATGTATGATAGAAGTAACTTTTCCTCTACTCCTTCATAAGCTTCCTCTTCTACCACTTTCACTTGCAAAATCTTCAGCAACCCTCTTTGCCATGTTTGGTGGTCGAAAACCACTACTACCAATCTCTGTTATAGCATATGAAGAAATACTATTAGCTAATCCAATAACATCATCATCTTCCCCAAACATCCCTAAATCATCCTTTTGTTGCCTCTTTTCTTTTATGCTCTCAATCATCTAAAGACATTGTCATTTAATGCCTCTTGACAAACTTCTAACTCGATCTTTATAACGAGCAACTTTTTTTCTAATCCCTCCTAGGTGGTGTTTCAATTATAAAATTTTACAACTAACCACCTTCTCACAAAACAAACATCTGATCTTTAATCTAGATCCCTCAAATAGTTTACCCCACTACCATGCCGGATCATCAAACCGAGAATGGGAGTCTCTAACACCCCTTCCTGTCATCTCAATTGAGCACTTTAATTCAATCAAAAACATGAAAACAAAAGCACTTCATAAATCACCAATCTTCACATAATACTCAAATATAGTGTCTCCCACTTCATGAATGCAATAAAAATCATATCCACAAACTTAATAACTTCATATTTTGTCATTTAAAAAATGAAAAATATAAATAACACCAAAAAACAATAAATACAAAGAAACAAATTCAGAAAAATACTCAAAATATACTATAATCCGAGTTAAGAGGCTTGCACGAAAACCATAGAGCACTTTTTTAGGAGCCTTGAACACCAAGTAGGAGAAGAACACCCGAAAGAGAGCTTGAGGTGATAAAAAAAAATCATGAAAATTCGCAAAAATGCGGGTTTCTGTTCTGCAAGGGACCCTTTATACAGATCCTTGAGCGTACGCCCATATCGTGGTTATGTATCGCACCGTATCGTACCCTATCATAAGCTTTTTCTAGATCAATAAATATCATGTGAAGGTTTTTCTTTTTTGCTCAAAAATATTCCATAAAACGTCTCAAAAGGTGAATCGCTTCAACAATAGATCTGCATGGCATAAATCCAAATTGGTTCTCTGTTGTACTTGATACTTGTCTTAACCTACGTTCGATAATTCTTTCCCATAATTTCATAGTATGACTCATTAACTTGATATCTCGATAATTCGCACAATTTTGAATGTCTCTCTTGTTCTTATATATGGGTATAAGTGTACTTGCTCTCCATTCCTCGGGCATCTTTTGGTTTTTCCATATTTCATTAAATAGTCTTGTGAGTCAAGTGATTCCTATTTCTCCTAGTATTTTCCAAACTTCTATAAGAATATTATCTGGTCCTACCGATTTACCATTCTTCATATGTTTAAGAGCCTCTTTGACTTCATTCTTTTGAATACGTCGGTTGAAATTGTGGTTTATATACTTTTCTGACTTGCCTAAATCTCCTTGACTAATACTAATATCTTTATTTTTATTAAAAAACATATAAAAATAGTTTTCCATCTATTTGTTATATCATCATTTGCGAATAGAATTTTTTCATCCTCGTCTTTATTGCATCTAACAAAATTAAGATCTTTAGTTTTCTTATCTCTAGCCCTAGCTATCCTAAAAATATCTCTTTCACTCTCTTTTGAATTGAGTTTTTTATATAAATCCTCCCAAATTTTAGCTTTTGCTTCATTCATGGCCTTTTCCGCTTCCTTCTTTGCTTTCTTATAAGCCTCTAAAGTTTCACTAGTTTTTCT
This sequence comes from Brasenia schreberi, assembly GCA_036023115.1. Lineage (NCBI taxonomy): Eukaryota > Viridiplantae > Streptophyta > Magnoliopsida > Nymphaeales > Cabombaceae > Brasenia > Brasenia schreberi. Next base: position 2,485,584 of record JAYKKT010000036.1, on the reverse strand, counting down.
AGCATAATGTAATTTGTAACATGCTATCTTTGCTTTCATTTTATTTTGCACTACTTGACTCACCACCAAGCTTCTTTTTGGGCCGATACACCTCCCTTAGATACGCCTAACACATCTTTCGCCACTTTTCTAATATGTATAGCCATTATTGTTCCACATATCACAAGGTGTACCAACATAATTCCAAACATTTCCTTGAAGGACTTTCTGTTTAAATATATCTTCTTTCTCGCTTGAGGTTCCACCATTTAGTTTGAGTAGCTTGATGCACTCTTTTCTTCTTTGCCTATATTTTTATTTATAAATCCATAACTAAAAGTCGATGTTGTGTGGTTAAGCTTTCTCCTGGAATTACCTTGCAATCTTTACAACACGCTCTATCTTTTTTTCTACAAATAAAGTAATCAATTTGTGTTTGTGATAAACCACTCTTATAAGTAATTAGATGTTCATCTCGTTTTTTGAAGATTGTATTGACTATAAAGAGATCAAATGCCATAGCAAAATTTAAAATCTCTCTACCTTCCTCATTTATATCCATAAAACAAAGTTTCCATTAATACCTTGATATCCTAATGCCTCTTTATCGACATGTCTATTTAAGTCTTCTCCTAAACAAATCATCTCTCTTTGTGGAATCCTTTAAATCACCTTATCTAACTCTTCCCAAAAAGTTGTCTTCATACTATCTTCTACTTCTACTTGGGGTGCGTAAGCACAAGCTATATTCAAAACCTCTTCTCCTAACACTAATTTCAACGTCATGATTCAGTCACCGTATCGTTGTATGTCTATTACACTATCCTTTAAATCTTTATTTATGATAATACCAACTCCGTTTCGAGCATTTTTCTTAGCTGAGTACCATAATTTAAAACTTGTATCCTTTATCTCCTTTGCTTTTTCTCCAACCCACTTTGTCTCTTGTAAACATAGAATATGAGTATTTCTCTGAATCATAGTATCTAATACATTCGGGCGAAAATATAGTGACCCTTGCTTACTTATCACTATATTCGGGTTCTACAGCGCGTCGCTAAGCGGGGACGCCCGAAAGCAATGCTTATAAGTTGTGTAATCCATGGTATAAAAATTTGATAAAGTTTTACGTTGATTGTTGGAAGCCTAACACAACCCTCCTCCTTTATCTAGGCTTGGGACTGACAATGTAAGGGTGATCCCTTACATGGGCGGAGTTTGTGACAAGCCACTCTTATAAGTAATTAAATGTTGATTCCATTTTCTAAAGATTGTGTTGACTATAAAAAAATTATCCCTACCTTCCTCATTTAAATCCCCAAAACTATAGTTTCCATGAATCTCTATATCCTAATGCCTCTTTACCAACATATCCATTTAAGTCTCCTCCCAAACAAATCATCTCTTTGTAGAATTTGTTGAATTACCTTATTTAACTCCTCTCAAAATGCCTTCGTTATACCATCTTCTAGTCATACATGTACATATGTACAAACTATATTCAAAGCCTATATACTTTAACACTATTTTTACCATCATAATTTAGTTCTCATATCGTTGTGTATCCATTCCACTATCATTTAAATCTTTAATTATAATAATATCAACTCCATTTCAATACCATAAAGTAAAACATGTATTCTCAATCACTTTTGCTTTTTCTCTAACCCACTTTATCTCTTTTAAACATAGAATATAAATATTTCTCCTAATCCTAGTATGTGAATAGTCTACCCTTTCATTTTCAACATATCATAAGCATGTATGTCTCACAATAAGTAGCACACCCTAGATTAATCCAATATGACAATGCATCGTTTTACAAGCATTTCAAGAATCCACACATACATGCATATTCCACACACTTAATTTATGTTTTGATAATTATGACCATCATTATGCATAAAATTAATGCAGAAAACCATGGTTGAACAAGTCGTTTAATACTCGTGAAGGGCCCTTAGGTACATGGTGTTGTCCACATATATTGCTAGAGTGCCCACGCTTCTCTCCCTACATCAAACATCAGGGTTACACAATCAACTAAATCTCTAGAGATCCCACACAACATGCAAACATGGCATGCTAGTATTTTCATACAAGCAAGTCAATCACATTTAAATTATAATCATAATAAGCCACTTAGCAAATCAATAAAATAAATATCATGTTAAATCAATGAAACATTTTAATTAACAATCACACAATTTAAAAGCCCTAGAAAACTACTTTTAATATGCCAATATAAAGGGAGATACCCATATACCTCAAATAACTCTAGAATCCAAGTCTTACCACTAAGATCCAATATCTTTAACCCCAACTGGCCTTGATTCACTAAGTATAAAATCATAAAAATTATACATTAATATAGCTCTCTTACTCAAGAACCAACAGTCCAACCACACTCATATTGGAGTTCATATGGCTCTGAAAAGCCTTACAAATTGAATCCGGGTCCTAAATAATTCCATTGGATCCAAACTATTAATCCAAATCTATTATTGCATATAACAGACTTAAATCTAACTCGACCCAGAACCAATCCATTGGGCCTATCAAGGGTTTGACATGAAATCGCCATAACACAGAACTGACCCGAACCCGAAACAGACATCAACCTCAGTGTTTATGTCATCATGGATATATGCATATTGACAGTGACAGGGTTTAGTATAGAATGGAACATATCACTTGACACACTAGACATGACATAGTTTACTAGATCTGGTATTTGGGTCTCAAGCAGCGACGGACCCAACCTCGGTCCACCAAACCCAAACTATCCCCAATCGAACCGATGGCCTGATGAACCTGTCTGGACCGGTTCGTCATCGGCTGCCAGTATAATGGTTTTCAAACAAGGTTTTCGACCTACTCCTACCACCTCTTGAGTCAAACTTGGTATGGATTTCTTCGTCTGTCTAAGCTCTACACGATGGTTCCATGTATCTCATCGAATGACTAACTAATAGCTCAAAATTTGGTCGGGAAACCTACGAAAACATGAAAACCTAACCCTTTTTCAGTAGATTTTAAGCCAAATATGGGAGAAAATTATCAATGTTGGTGTCAAAATGTGCATATTGAAGAGATCTACAAAAACCTAACCTCTTTGGCCAAGTTTGTCAGCGGTTTACTGGAAAAAAATTTAAAAACTACAAAAAGTTAGAACACCTTAAATCCATCATTTTCACTGATTTCACGTTGTATTCCGCCGCCTGAACCTAGATTCCTCTACTAAGGTTTTTCATGAGGCTCCTAGATTGTCGTAGTGGTCTTAAATGAGTAGATTTCCCTTTTTTCCTTTCCTTTTTATTTGACATCTGCATTTTGGATTTAAAATGTGTGTTTGGACTTGATCCAGACCTGGCTCAATACAGTCACTCTAGGGTTTATGTGTACATGAGGTATGAAAGAAGCCCCCTTTTCCTTATTTTCCAGAAATTCAACATGCTTTTCATGTGAACAGGACTAAGTTGCCATATAGTGTTGATCCATTGCAGTGAGAAGTACACTTTATTTGCCGAGTCTTTTATGGGTAGCTCTAGGACCATCACACTCAAGGCCTATACCAAACTCTAGTTTATCCATAGTTTTGATGCTTCGTGATACCATCTATATGACAACTAAACCTGACATTTCTAATGTAATTGCTGTTTTTGTTTGTTGTTGTATTTGTCACAAACGAGATGTTCATTGGTGTATAAGAATCTAAATCTGATTATTAGTCGAATATAGTTTTGGGTAGAGAATACAACTTGGATATGGAAGTAGATTAGGTTTCATATATATCTAATCCATTGGCATCCCTACCTTGATGAATTTTTGGTCGACTCCTTGCTGGTTTCCTTGTTCTGTTGACCTTCGGTTCTTAATCTTGTTGATTTTCTACTTCTATTGACCTCTCGGTTTCTTGAATATGTTTCTCAGGTACGCCTGCAGTGGAAGAACACAAAAGGTAATTGATGTTGTTTGAGGTTTCCTCTCAGTGGGGTTTGCTTGGGAAGTTCTATGTGTTTCGGTGTATCTCTATGTGTTTGTTCTCGCATGCACTGCTCTCTATTTATGGATCAGCGTGTGCTCCATTCCTTCTCGGGTTATCTCACTAAGTTTTCCTCTTTTGAAGCCCCTTTATCCAGACTTTTACCATTTTATTTGGTAACTGTCCGACGGTTTCGACTTTTGTGGCTGTTACGACCATTCTTTTCTCATCCCATCTAGATATAACAGTTGGATGGCTAGTCCAGCCGTTTTTGTGCTGGGTTGCTGATAATGGATATTTCCTTACATCTCTCACTTGACCATTCAAGCCAAGTGAACTGATATATTGTATTTCCTCCTACTTTTGCATGAGGTTTTCCTAATAATGTTATTTCATAATTGTTATTACAATCACTACCCGTTGTGTGGTTATTTACCAATACAACTATCAAACATATCTCAAACCCATGTTCGCAACATGTTTTGAGAAAAACTCCTCTATTATGCCTTTAGTGAGGGTTGTTGCTCTTGTTGTTTCTTTCGAAAAAATTTTCCTCGTCATTTTTTCATGTATACAAGTTTCGCACTTGTTGAAAGTATTTTCCTCCAATATTTACAGTAAGTCAAAGTTGGATGATTTACTCAACTTTTTCAGACTTATATGCTAGAGGTGTTTATGTCATACATTCACATCAACATTAAAGGCACAGTCAACATAAGCAGAAGGATTTTCATTTTCATTAATTTTCAGTTTGAACGGTTTATACTCTACATCAAATTCTCCAAAGAAAAATATTCTCTCATGTTTTTCCACAAACACCTTGCCGAAAATAAACCTAACCTCAAAACCTTTGTTTACTAAGGTAGGGCTCAAAAACAGATTGTGCCTTATAGATGGTACAATCAATATATTCAACCGGTGTGCCTTGTACAAAAATTTTAAAGGACCCAGTACCCAAAACATTTGAGAAAGTATTATTTCTCATGTACACCCGATGTTCTCCTAGTTTGTACTCCTTTAGATCCATTACTCCTTCCTTGATCTTCGAGATATGTCTGGTAGCTCTAGAATCAATCCACCAACCAATCACCAGGTGATCCATATAGAAACATTCTGATATCACGAAGATTATATCCTGCTTCTCTGATTGTCCGCGTTGTGGATTGTTTCCTCTACCTTTCCTGTTGCGATAATCCCTCTTATAGTGTCTCATCTTTCCACAACTAAAATACTTGACCTGAGAAGCAGTTTTCTATATTTTCTTAAAAGATTGACCAGCCTTTTTGTTATTTTTTCCAAACTTTTTGTTTGGTTTACTTCTCTTTTAATTGGGTTTGGAGCTAGACCCTCTCTCATCTTGTACTACTAGCAAGTTTTCTTTCTTGTTTTTACTCATATGTTCTTGATCTACTGCTAGTTTCAGAGACAATTCAAAAATGTTGATTTCTTGCTCTAGTATGAGGGTAGTGGTGACCATGTTTCATGACGGGGGAAAAACTATTCAGTATTGTTGATATCTGCAACTATTTTGGAATGATTGATTTTGCCACAACTAGGTTCCTAACCAATACTAGCATGTGATTTACATGTTCTACTACGTTATCCCTTTCTTTCATTTTGAAGGAATTATATTTCTATAGTAGCAACTGAACATGTAGTTTGGTAGTTGTATCATGTTTGGTTATTATAGAATTGAATAGCTCTTTGGCGGTTTCGAATTATTCAAAGACCCTGATCAAGTCATCCTCAATGTATGTTAACATGACTGTTCTTGCAATTGTATCGTCCCCTAGAAATATTTTGTACATTTCTATCTCTTTCTCGGTTGCGTATGGTGGTGGTGGAAGCACAGTTTCCTTTAAGACATACTCTACACCTTGAAGTATTAGAGGAAGTAGAATTCTTCTCTTCCATGTTTGGAAGTTTAGCCCGTTTAACTTTTTGGTTTTTTTCAGTTCTAACACACATATTCTAGAATTCATTTTTATATGTTTGCCAATTATAACAATTAGATGGTCTAAAAGGGAAACATTTAATAAACAACAAAACACACATAGCATGAATATGGTTAGCATGATGCAGAATATCGCAAAAATGAGCTAAAAATAACTTATTTTTAATATATAGAAGCAAACTGGGATAAATTCATAATTTTCCCAAAAGGTTCTTACCTTTGATAATTTTCCAAAATATCAAGAGTAGAACAGTCATTTTATCTATATGTCTGGTTTTGTAATCTTTAGAAAAGACTAAGGATAGAACAGTAAAATCAACTTTTTGGTATTTTTGTAGAATTCATAATTGATTAGGGGTAAATTTGTAATTTTGTCTCTCAATCTAAATCTGTAATTTTCTCAAAAGGACAAGGACAAATACGTCTTTTGACACAGTGGCAATACTGTAATAAACTTAACTAGGAAGGGCAGTAATGTAAATCAATATAACGGTATTTCGTAATTTTCATAAATTGCTTGAGGGCAAAACAATCTTTTTATCCTAACATATCTGGATATTTTCATAATTTTGTCTAGTGACAGTTTGTAAAAATAAAAATCGACCGGGGCAGAATGCACTTTTCAGTCCGTTGTCGCCTAACAGTTTTTAGGCGCTTTAAAGAGTAGAGGAGAGAGAGTGAGAGTGGGAGAATGACAAATAGAGAGAGGAAGGGTGGTTTCTGTCGTTCTACCTCCTAGCCCGCAACCCTCAGCCGTTGGTTTCGTTATAGCTACCTATGTCCACCCGCGGCCCTTGCTGTTGATTGTGTTATGGATGTCTTTTTGCTTACTGGCCTCTGGCTACCCGCGGCCCTTGGCGTTGTTTTGTTGCAATTGTCCTCTATCCTACTGACCTGTGGTCATCCGTGGGCCCTTGCCACAGTTTTGTTACATTTTTTTTTCTTTACAGTCGATCTATGACTTGCCTTGACTCAGGCAGGGTTTGCCCTCTATCCTGTCTCGACTCAAACGAATTTCTCTACATTTATGAAAAAACACACGAAGCTCTCCTCTTTTTTCTGTTTTTTTTTATAAACTAATGTGTACCTGTTTGCAGCATAAAAAAATGACCCTAATACTAGATGATGATTTTCGGTCGAGTCCTTGCTGATTTCCTTCTTATGTTGTCCTTCGGTTCTTGATCTTGTTGGTTTCTTGCTTTTGTCGACCTCCCGATTTATCCAACCTATTTCTCAGGTACGCTTGCAGCAGAAGAACACAAAAGGTAATTGATGTTGTTTGAGGTTTCCTCTCAGTGGGGTTTACCTGGGAAATTCTATGTGTTTCGGTGTATCTCTGTGTGTCTGTTCTCACCTGCACTGCTCTCTATTTATAGAGCAACACGTGCTCCATTCCTTCCCGGATTATCCCACTAGGCTTTCCTCTTCTATAGCCTCTTTATTTGAATTGTTATCGTTTTGTTTGGTAACTATCCGACGGTTTCGACTTTTGTCGATGTTATGGCCATCATTTCCGCATCCCGTCAGCAGATAATGGTTGGATGGCCAATGCAGCCGTTTCGATGTTGGGTTGTCGAGAATGGCCATTTCCTTACATAACTGACATCCTTTTCCTATTAATCAAGCAAGTAGTTTAATTTCTTATACTAATTGCCTCGATTATGGTGGTGACCAAGATGCCACTGAACCTCTATGGGGAAGATGAATCTCGTACTTGAGCTGGCTGCTGATTTAGGGTTCAATACTGCAATCCAATATAGTGCATGGTTTTGTAATGGGCAGGTTCTCCCTTTGCTTTATCCTCTTTTTGGCCTTGAAACGAATCCATGTTTTTTGCTTAAACATGTAAAGTTCCAACCCGGTTGCTTTCAACCGAAAATTCAATTATGTATGAGCATCATCATATGGTCGTTGTGACCACCGCCGTATCTTAGCCCCATAACTGACTCATATGCAGACACACTTATAGCCCTTAACCAAGCCCTTTCCACCACTAGATGGTGCAACGTAAGGACTTCCTAGGAAGCCATTGTCATAGTACTGTTGTCACCAAGCCACTCTTTTAGAGTTCAGATAGGATCATAGTGATGGTGCTGATGAAAATCTCTTCTGCTTGGTTAGACAAAGTTTAAGGGAAACTTAGTTTAATCCTTCTCCTCACATATTGTACTTGCTTCTCGACTCCTGATAATGAATCTCTGTGTGTGTGTGAGCATGTTGGTGGGTGGGTCACGGAGTATGAGAACTTGCTGGCTTTTGTAACTGTTAGAGTTCCCATCTGACATGGTACCATTTTCTCAACAAGCAAGAGCACTCACCCTCTTCCAGGCGTTTGTCTCACATAAGAGGCTACCGAACACCATCTATCCTTCCATCAATTAGAGAAAACAATTATCTTCCATTTGTCAATATAAGTTCATTTAATAACTCGAAACCTGTATTTCGAAGAGATTGACATACATTGGCATGGATAAAGCAATACACATTGTCATTATTTGTTGAAGTTGCATAATTATGTTATGAAAGCATAGTCCATGAGCACACCCCATCCATGTTCCAATTTACTTTATCATCTCAACTATTTAATTTTTAAGATAAATGGTTGAAGTGACAAAATAAAAAGCATTTAATGCACATGCATCGTATAAAAAGTACTTGTAGAAGTCCTTGTACAAACCAGCTTTGTTTAGTCCATGAAGTGCCCCACCGAGTTTGTACACAAACCAAACAAGTCTTTCCTAGACAGCTATACTAAGTGAGGTTGGTTACCATTTAGCTTGATATGAAATGAAGAAGTCCTTTAGGAGGTCAGCTTATGAACATATCTTCACTAAAGATCTAGAACCACATTGTGCCCATCGAGTGGTCGAAACATCCAAACTTGACTAAAAGCAGGTTTGGCCAGTGGGTGGAAAGTCAGGAATTCCTCTTAAACAGTAGCCCTTAGCAACAAGTTGAGCTTTGTGTTAGGTCTATATAATCATCAACCTTGTTATTAGCTTACTTAAGCTTTTTCCCATGCTAGGTGGGATCGGATATAGGGTGCAACAAGAGGACTTCTTAAGAGGTCATTCATCATACTACTATTCTTACATAAGTATGGTTTACTTTTGAGCTCGGATGGGTTCCAATGTGTTCATGCTTCCAAATGATGTGTACCTTAAGACTCAACAAAGTTTAATAATGGTTGTCAGCAGGCTTGAGACCGAACCATACAAGAGTGATCATTTAACCATCAACCTTATGCTTTAACTTACAATATGTATTCATTCTTAATCATGTTGCGTGAAAGATTAAAAGGAAACAAGGGGTTTGTCCGAAATTTGTCATTAGGAAGTCTGCCAAGGGAATAGGTGGGTGAGGATGCCTACCACCTATTCGACTACTAGCATTATGGGCGTTAGAGAGAATAACATGGGAAGTGACAAAAGAGACCTCAAGGAGAATGAAGGGGATCACAACTTGTTTGAGGACCCACCTCCTTGTCGGTCAGACAATCTAGACAAGAAAAAAGGCAGTCTACTTAATGGAGAACTAAATGAGAAAGTTGAAAATAGAAATGAGACAAGCCTAGCTATCTCCTACAAGGACGTTCTCCATGCAATCAAAGAACCCCAAACAGGATTGATTCAAAAAGGAAATGGTTGAGGAATGGAGTGAGAATGAAGATGAGGAAATGGATAGTAGCAATGAGGAAGAAGGGCAAGAATGGAGTTCAAAGATAAAGAGACAGCATTTGTCATGCATATGTTGAAATGATTCATGGTGAGCCAAACATTTGTAGTAAGGCGGCTAAAGTGGAAGATAATCTAGGAGCCTAATGGAGAGTTTAAAGTTCAACTACTTTCTAGTTCAATTTAAAGATGTATCATACCCTTCTGGATGGACCATGGAAGATGCTAGGATGACAACTCATCGTTCAAACATGACAGCCAGACTTCTCCATGGAATCAGAAAGAATTATGAATTGGTTTTCAGGTCTTCCAATCCATATGTACCAGCAAAAGGTACTGAGGGCATTAAGAGGCAAATTGGGCCAATTGATAAAGATCAACTATAATACAATGGCATTGGATAGAGGAAAGTTCGCTCAAGTTGCAACTGAACTAGATTGATCAAAATCACCAAAAGCTCATTTTGAGTTCAAGGCAAGGTGACAAAGGATTATGTATGAGGGGCTCTTATAGATTTGCTTCAAGTGTGTGCATGTGGGGTATTAGGATAATCACTATGCACAAGGTGGCAAAGGATTATGTATGAGGGTCTACCACATTATATATGAGGGTCTTTCACCATTTGAAGACGAATTTATCTGAAGATAACTGGAATGTTTATATTATTTAGTTTTTTATATCTATAAGAATCTATAGATATAGAATAGAATTTAGTATATAAATAGACTTTATCTCTTTTAATTAAAGTGTGTTGGATTATGTCTAAAAGTAATGTATTGGTTTTCTTTTCTATTGGTTTCTCGATGTTTGACTATTCCTCTCTTTTTCGGGTAATTGTCATCCTCATGGAGTTTCTCTCCCAATCTCTCACTCGATGGTTCATTTGCTAGGTCTCTTTGTTCTGTGCAAGAACTAGCGCCTGCACCTTGCTACACTTAAGGTGCTCCAACCGATGCTTACTGGATTCCATCGTCAACAAGCCACTGTCTGTTGCTGCCATTAGCCATTCAACCAACAAGGGTCTCACTGCTGTTTACCAAGCTGTGTTCAACTACTGCTGAGCCTCACTACTGCTCATCACTCATATCACTACCTGCACTCGGCGACAACGGGCTCACTGCTGTTTACTAACCTGTATTCAACTACTGCTGAGCCTCACTGCTCATCACTCATACCACTACCTGCACTCGGCGACAACCTTGCCCTCGACCTGATACCATTCATCAATCCTTTATCATGGGCTCTACTCTTCTCCGTAGACAACCCAATCAACAATGAATCTAACTTAATCAACCTCAGCCAGTGTTTGCACTTGAATTACCTCAGCCAATCTTGTCCAAATCCCAAAACAACCCTACCTACTCTTGTAAGGAAATAAGTGGTCATTCTTGTCAATCCCAGCACAAAAATGGTTGAACTGACCATCCAACCGTTATCTTAGAAGGGTTGCAGTAAAGGAGGCCTAACGGTCATAATTGGCCGAAACTGTCAGGTGGTTATGGTGTTTATCTGTAACCGACCGGATAAGAGCCCCAAAGGAAACCCAATAGAAAATTTGAAAGGAAAATGGAGTAGAAAATGCTCTATAAATACATAACAGCGTAAGAGAACGTGACATCAATCGTATATAAGTAGATATTCCTCTCAGGTAAATCCTATTGTGAGAAAATCTTGAAACATAAAAAACGCTCGTGCTTGTTCATCCGCTAACTGAAACTTTAAAGAGTTGGTGTAGAGAACATTAGAGAGTTGATCATAGTCATTGAGGACGATGGAGAGTCGATGAAAAAGCCATCATTTGGTATTAGGGCCTGGTTTATTCCTATAAAAAGGTACGCATTAAAAAACAAACAAAAAAAATGGGACAGAGGAAGAAAACTCCATGTTGTAGGTCTTGACACAAGTAGAAACAACCTACCTGAGTCGAGATAGGATAGAGGCGGAAACAACCTCTTTCAGTCAAGACAAGGCAGAGCCAACAAACAATGAGCATGAGTCGAGACAAAGCAGAGATGGCAAACAACCAGCCCAAGTCTAGACAAGGGAGAGATGGCAAACAGCCAGCCCAAGTCAAGATAGGGCAAATGGCGGCAAGAGCTTAAAGAAAAAGGACAAGAGAAGAAGGTCGACAGACGACCATTAACAGTCGTAGGAAAACCATCGGCAGAACCTCGGCCAGAAGGCCAAAGGACAGTCGCAAGAGAACTAGCGGCAGAATCCAGCCAAAAGGTCAACAGGTGGTTGCAGGCCAGGAAGCAGTGGAGGAGAGGCAACCGGCTGCCCTCTTGCTTCTCTCTCTCTCTCCCCATTTGCATTTATACCCTAATACCCTTGGAAAACTACTTGACGGTTTCAGAAAATCGTGGTAGGAAGGCAGTGGAATGAAAAGTCCATTCTGCTTTGGTCGCCTATGTACTTTCAAAACTACCACTGGATACAATTACTAAAATATCCAAATATTTTCAAATAAAAAGATGTTTTGCCCTTATTCAGGTGAAAAGTTAATTTTGCTCTTTGGTAGTTTATGAAAATTATGAAAAATTAGGAGATTGAATTACTTTCCTACCCTTACCGCTTAAACATTTTACAGTCTTTCCACTACATCAAAAGACAGATTTATCCCTATCATTTTGTGAAAATTACATATTCGAACTAAGGGACAACATTATGCATTTACCTCTAATCAGTGACGATTTTTTTAAAATACCAAACACCTATTTTACTCTTATGTCCTTAGTCTTTTTGGAAAATTACAAAACCAAACAAATAGATAAATTACAATTTTACCCCTAGTGTTTTGAGAAATTAACAAAGACATGATTTTTTTGAGAAAAATTATAGATTTATCCTAGCTTGTTTTTATATTACAAATGAGTTATTTTCAACTCATTTTTTGGATATTGTGCATCGTGCTAATTAGAGTTATGTTATTTGTGGTTTGTTACTTGGTGAATGTTTTCCTTTTAGATCGTCTATTTATTAAAATTGCCAAACACATAAAAATGAACTCTAGAATACGTGTGTCGGAACTGGCAAAAACGAAAAAAATAAACGGTCTAAACTTCCAAATATAGAAGAGAAGGATACCGCATGATTTAACACTTAAAGTTTTAGAGTATGTCTTAAAAGAAATTGTTTGTCCGCTACCACCAGATGCAAAAGGCAACAAATAGAAATGTATAAAACATTTATTAAAGATTACACAATAGCAAGAATCGTTATGTTGACATACATGGAGGATGACCTGATTAGGATCTTCAAGAAATTCGAGACCGCGAAAGAGTTGTTCGACTCAATAACAACTAAATATGATATAATTGTCAAGCTACATGTTTAGTTGTTACTATAAAAATATAATTTGTTCAAAATAAAGGATGGGGATAATGTAGTAGAATATGTAAACCATATACTGTTAATGACGAGATCTACCAATAGAAAAATCAGTTCTCACAAAACTGATGCAAATATCCACAATATTGAATAGTCTTTCATCATCATGGAACATGGCTACCACTGCCCTTAGACTAGGGCCTGAAAACAACCTTTCAGTTTTGCCCCCCAAACTAACAATTGAGCAAGAACACATGAGTAAAAATAGAAAGAAAAAAAATTGCTATTAGTACAAGATGAGATAGAGTGTAACTTCAAACCCAACCAAATGAGAAATAAACCAAACATAAAGTTTGACAAAAATAACAAAAAGGGTGATCAATCTTTTAAGAAAATACAAAAAACTGTTTCTCGGGTAAAGTGTTTCAGTTGTGAAAAGATGAGACAATATAAGAGAGATTGCCGAAACAAGAAGAGTGAAGGAAACAACCCACAACACGGTCAATCGGAGAAGCATGACACAATCAGCATGATATCAGAATGTCTTTACATGGATTACCCGGTGACTGGTTGGTGGATTGACTCAAGATCGACCAAACATATCTCGAAGACTAAGGAATGGACAATGGATTTAAAGGGGTACAAACTAGGAGAAGATCGGATGTACATAGGAAATAATACTTTCTCAGATGTTCTGGGTACTAGGTCTTTTAGATTGTTTGTATAAGGCATACTAGTTGTATTAACTAATATATTGATTTTAACATCTATAAGGCGCAATTTGGTTTCGGTCCCTTCCTTGATGAAGAAAGGTTTTGAGCTTAGGTTTGTTCTTGGCAAGGTGACTATGGAAAAATATGAGAGAATATTTTTCTCTAGAAAATTTGATGTAGAACATAGATTGTTCAAATTAAGAGTAAATGAGAATGAAAGTTCTTCTGTTTATATTAATTGTGCCTTTAATGTTGATGTGAATGTATGGCATAAACGCCTTAGGCATATAAGTGTGAAACAGTTGAAGAAATTATCCAACCTTGACTTATTGTCAAGATTTGAGGAAAATACTTTCAAGAAGTACGAAGCTTATATACAAGGAAAAATGATAAGAAAAGTTTTTATAAAGAAACAATAAGGGTAACAACCCTGTTGTAGGTCATTCACACGGATTTATGTGGACCCTTCAAAGTAAGGTCATATCGAGGAAAGGTTTATTTTATAACCTTTGTCGATGATTACTCGAGATATACATATTTATATCTCCTACCACATAAATTTGAGGCACTTTAAGCTTTTAAAAAATATAAGCAAGAAGTTGAAAATCAACTGGAGCATTCAATCAAAGTCTTAAGATCAGATAGAGGTGATGAATATACATCTGCAGAATTTTTAAAATTCTGTAAAGACTTTGGTATTTCAAAGCAAAATACAATGTTGAAGACACCCAAACAAAATGGTGTAGCTGAAAGATTTAACAAAACCTTACTAAATATGACAAGATCAATATTAATCGATACCTCTCTACTAAAGATATTTTGGGGAGAAGTAGTAAGTACAACAGTGTATATGCTCAATAGAGTATCATGTAAGGATTTATTCACTATACCATATGTGTGGTTTGAAAGAAAACCCAACCTACATCATGTGAGGAGGTGGGGATCTATTGTTTGCTCATATAAAGATCCTTGATCAGTCTAGAGATAAGTTAGAGACTAGGTCATTGAGATGTATATTTATCGGGTATCCTAAAGTTTCAAAGAGATATTGGTTTTATCATAAGGATCACGGATTTATAGAGAGTAGAGATGTTAAATTCTTAGAAGATACTAAGAATGACATCTTGAAAAATAGTGATAAGTATGTTGATGATTTAGTAGACCTAGATCAATTATCATTTGAACCCATACAAGACCTTCCTTAAACAACTGAAACTTTAAGTGGACATAAAAGGCCTAGGGTCACTCCATCCTACTTAAAGGATTATCATACTTATCTTATAGAAGAAGTTTATATTTCGGTGGATTTAAATTAGTTTATTGATAACTTGACTTATCAACAAGTTGTGTACTCATCAAAAGTAACACACTAGAAGAAAACCATGGATGAAAAAATTGAATCAATTAAGAAAAATCATATCTGGGAATTAGATGACTTGCCAAAAGAAATAAATGCCATAGATTGTAAATGGGTTCTGAAAAAAAAATATAAGGTTGATGGTTCAATCGATAAGTTTAAAGCGAGGTTGGTTGCAAAGGGTTTCTCTCAAAAAGAAGGGATAGATTATGTTGAAACATATTATCCTGTTGCAAAATTTGCATCCATAAGGATAATCCTGGCAATATCCGCATATTATGATTTGGATTTATATTAGTTAGATGTAAAAGCAATTTTTCTAAACATTGATTTAGATGAAATCGTATACATGCAACAACCCGAAGGGTATACGGTTGAAGTCTAAGAAGATAAAGTATATAGGTTGAGAAAATCCCTATATGGCCTGAAATAGTCACCTCGTCAATAATATTTGACTTTTTAAAATGTCATTATTGAACTTGGGTTTGTACCTAATGAGCTTTATCACTGTGTATATATTTGGAATAGTGGGAGTTACTTTGTCATCTTATTGTTATATGTAGATGACATATTGTTGATTGGGAATAACGATGAGATGATTGTCAAAATCAAGTCATGGTTAAACTCAAGGTTCGAAATGAAGGATATGGGGAAAACATCATATATCTTAAGTATAAATATTTCTAGAGATAGAGAATCTAAACTCTTATGCCTAAGTTAGGAGAGAGATATTGATTATATCCTTAAAAAATTTAAAATGGGTGAATGCAAGTATGCTATTGCACTCATTATAAAATGAGTCAAAATGAGTAAGGTTGATTGTCTCGGTGAAGAATACGATAAGCCTAACATTCCTTATGCATAAGCTGTCGGTATCTTGATGTATGATATGTTGTGTATAAGACCTGATATCAACTTCGTTGTTAGTCTTATGAGTAGATATCAAAGTAATCCTAGATGGCTGCAGTGGATAGCTTTAAAAAGAGTTTTAAGATATCTTAAAGGAACAAAAGACTTAAACTATGTTTTCAAGCAGATGAACTGAAAGTGGTAGGATACTTAGATGTTGACTTTGCTAAGAGCAAAGATGACAACAAATCAACCTCGAGACAAATATTCTTATTTGAGGTGGTGTTGTTTCTTAGGCATATAAGAAATAGGGTTGTATAGCATTGCATACATAGGAAGTTGAGTATGTGGCTTGTTCTATGACTGCAACAAGTGTCATCTAGATAAGCCACTTCATACGAGATTTGAAGCTAGAGATAGTCGATGAGCCAATTGTCATTTACTGTGATAACAACGCAGCAATTACTCTTATCAAGAGTGGAGCTGAGAACTCCAAGACTAAGCATATAATAGTTAAATATCATTATGTTCATGATATGGTTATGAGAAATGAAATATCCATCTTATACATGTCAACTTATGATATGTTGGCAAACCCCTTGACTAAAGGCATAACAGATGATCTTTTCTCAAAACATATTGTGAACATTAGTTTGAGATATGTTTGATTGTTGTGTAGGTAAAAAACCACACAACAGATGGTGATTACAATAGCAATCATGAAATGACATTAATAGGAAAACCCCGCAAAAGTAGGAGGAAAACCAATATGTCAGTTCACTTGGTTCGAATGACAAAGGGGGAGATAAATAAGTGGTCATTCTCGGCAATCCTAGCACAGAAGCGACTAAACTTGTCATCCAACCATTATCTATGAAAGGGTTGCGGTAAAGAAGGCCGTAACAGCCATGATTGGTCGAAACCACCGGACAATTATGGTACTTATCTGTAACCAATGGGATAAAGGCTCCAGAAAAAGGAAAGTCCAATAGTGAATATGGGAGGAAAATGGAGCATGTGTTACTCTATAAATACATAGCTGCACAAGAGCACGTGACATCAATCGTATACAAGCATATAACTCTCACAAAAATCCTATTGTGAGGAAACCTTGAAACAAACATACCTATTTATATGTTGTTACATACCTGACTGAAGCTTTAAAGAACTGGTGCAGAGGATGTCGGAGAGTCTACTGAAATCACCGAGGATGCTGGAGAGTCGATGAAAAAGCCATCAACCTGAACCACGACCACCCAAAACCACTGGACTTGCTACTTCTGCCAATACTTGCTCCCCGAGACCGAACTAGACACTGCCCTTACCTCCTCTCAACGATCTATATTGAATCCTAGAAACCCTGTCTCCACCACGCCGCCTCTGACAGCCTATCTATTGGCTTGCCTCCTTTGTCAGTGCCCAGTCCTTCACCTTGATGTATCACCTAGTTTCCATGGTCTCCACCCATTTCTTGTCTTTACTACAACACACTCCACTAGAGAGTCGCCAACTTCTAACTCATAACCATCATCTAGCTCGCCGGCAATCTGCCAGAACTCCACCATTGGTTGCTAGACTTGTTGCCACCGGGAAATCTCCACCGATGCGTTGCCCCCATCAACCTGACTTGGCCTTATTAGCTTCATCGTGAATGCACTGTAGTTATGAGATTTGGTTCGGATCTGGGTCTGCACCTTAATTCTCATTCCACTAATTCAACTACTTAAAAGTAGACCCTGGACCTAGCCCAAGCTCGATAAGCCCACACCCTAGCTCGTATTGGCTAAACCCTCTGAACTTCAATCTGTATCTTTGCAAATGTCCTTCCCATATTAGGCCTCCGTGTTCCAGAGTGTCTTACTTTTCGTGCACAACTCACTATTGACACGAATCAAGTTACTTTTGAGGCTCATTTCTGTCGAGATGCATTATTTGGTACTAGAGCATTTTTTTACAGATTTATAACAAAAAGGTTCAATATTATATCAGAATCGAAGGCAAGTTCTCGTAGAGACGAGAATTATCTCGCGAAGTGATTTGGAAGAGCTATACTTTTAGTTTATTTCACAATTTGTATCAATGATGGAGAAGGAGCTTCTCATGAATTATTCGGCAACTCCTATGGCCACTCAAAAGGGCGGCCAATCAGCCACCCTACCAATTGCCGCTACAATACCCTGATGTGAAAAATCTTGTCTATTCAAAAAGCATTGATCTTGAAGAATTTTATGAAGGAGCCTTGTATCATCCTCAAGATCACTTCTATTATTATTTGGACACCGGAATAGTTGGGTTGTTGCCGCTTCCACCATATAGTTGGGACTATGGCTGCTTGTTTTATCAATGTGTAAATTCCTATTCTAATTCTTGTGTTTTGTGGGATTAAAATTTTACTCAAACATTTGAAAACCTGCGAAAATTCATTGAAAATTTAAAAAATCAGAAAAGCTATTGTGGGTAGTAGATGTCTATATCTATTTTCTTATCAATCAAGTCTTACTCAAATTGAAGATTTTTTTGACGAATGTCCTAAGAACGGAGACCTTGTCAAAGAACTAGTAGATGAATGTTGGCTGAATTTAACTGAAGGAGAAAATTTTATCTAAAATCATGAAAGATGCCAAAAATACTGAAAGTTCGTTAAAACACTACATGGGAAAAGTCCATAGGTGAAACCCTAAAATTAGAATCCTTCTCTATCAAGGAAAAACTAATGTGATTTTCAAGGTGTAAGCAAAATCCGAGAAAGTTTTATTGTTCAACTTCCTGAAGAGCTACCTAAAAATTTCTACAAAATCTGTAGACCTAGTTCTAATTCTATTAATCTAACTATAAAAACTAGACCATAAACCTAGCCTATGGTCGATCAACCCGCACCCTGACTCATAGACTGAACCCACTAACTTTTTATTCTTAATTGCTCTGTCATTTCATATCGAAACCTTATTGGTATCTATATTGCCAGAAAGCTCTCAAAGAACTCTTTACAAAGGTGTTATTTTCAAGGCTAAATTTGGCCACTATGGACCTGAACATCTTGATTTTCATATGTAACTCAACTTGAATATCAAGACATATTAGTATCATAACTATGGAGAACTAGGGATGTTAACAGAAGCATGATGAGCCACTCCAAAGAGGGATACCTTAAACCCAGGAATTGTACATACAATAAACCAACCTCTCATACTCAAGGACAGACAAGGAGAGTAGAGAATAAGCTCAACTGTATCATGACTGTAGACAATCATCTCGACATTGGTAAAGGATGATCAAATGAATTACATACTCAATGACAATGAGAAAGTTGAGAATTTGATTCCAAGCATATTGGATGCAGAAAAATACACTACAATAATAGATTCTAGACCTTCGTCCTCTCCAGGATCGTTATGAGATTACGTACTACACAAAGGAAGCAGAGTTTAACCGAGTAAAGTTTAATGGCGGGAAGCCACCTAATGGTAAAATAAGAAAAGCCAAGGCAGGGAATTTAATGGAAACTCATACAAACACTAGAAAGAGATTTGCATAGGGCCTCTACATGAGTGAAGGGATTGGCGATAGGAACCTCCAGCCAATAGGAAAATAACTTTCAGGGCAACCTGAGAAAGTGATTACTTCACTCCAAGGAGTAAACTTACATCTTAAGTTGAAGTTATACAAAAGTCAAGAATCATGACCCGGAATGAACGAGGAGAGGGTTCCAACAAAATAGTACGTCAGACATAAGAGTTAATACATCAAAACAAGATCAGTATTACTTAAGACTTGTTTAAGATTCATCAAAACATATAACCATGGTGTGTAATGGGTGATTTTAATGCATTTCTCTTCTCTCCAGGAAAAATTGGAGGGTCATCGAGGGGCAGAAAGCCATGCCAGCTCTTCAGACAATGTGTATACTTGTGGACTCGTGGACATGGGAGTTCATGTGCACCTTGCAACATGACAAGATTAAAGAACGTATGGATAGAGGATTATGTAATCTTATCCCAAGAAAATATTTGTTGGAGGCAAAACGCACATGCAGATTTGATTGGTCTGCATGTCGAAACACATCATACTGCCACAATACATGAAAGATTCGATGAGATGTTGGACAAAACCGTAGGATTACATGCATAAATGGATAATATGCAATAATTATAAAGATGCTGATATCAATAAAAGTCACATATCTAAAAAAATTCATTCACAAATAGTGCGGGGAACTAGCAAAGCAAAATGGAAATCAGTGAAATACTTATCTTATTGAGTCACTCGTATGAACTTGCCTCAGAGAAATCAGTAGTATGCATGGGTACTAACATCTTTCTCCTAAAATAAAACAATCACTGGGATGGAGCACATACATAAAGTTGAGTCACCTTCGACTATACCTTAATCGCCTAGGCGGTCGAAGAGCAAAAGCAACCACAATAGAAGGAACCACAGAGAAGATAGAGAGTAGTGGAGAGAGAGTACGCGAGAAGTAACTGCCTCATTAGGGGCCCTAATTTGACTTTATAAATAAAATGATGGATTGGATCCTGAATTCGATCCAAACAATACACCTCCTCGGGTTCATTTCTTAACCGCGTCTTTTTCGTGAAGGGTACACGCGAGTGTGTGGTCCTCTCCAAGTTCTTTGAGATAAGATTCATGAATTACCATCTATATAAAAGGACTTGTGAGATTCTTCCACCTATCAATATGAAACTAAATTGTCTCTTGGTTTTCTCATGCACAAGTTTATCACTTCTGAGCATAGACTTGGCAATGCATGATGATCTCGTAGCATTATTAAAGTGCAGATAAACCAAGATTGAAAAGTGTAGAGAAGTCAGTATGACGGAGAAGCCAATGAGGTATCAAACAAGTTGGCCAAAATGGCTTATTTTAGCAATTCCTGTAACATGGTTTGTCTATGAACTTAACCCAATTGCAGTGTCCCAACTGCTGCACAGGGATAACAATATTGAACTGGTTACTTTGTAATTGGACGAGGGGCCGCACTTTGGGAGAAAAAAAAATGAAACAAGAACTCAATAACATTTTGGAGAACATCATATTCGTCAGACATTGCTTGTCACCAGCAACATCCTTGTAAGCTTCAGTAAAAGGAGGTAGGCTCAGTAATGGTACAAGAGGTGAGCTCACGAGAGGGAGGAGATGGTGGTATGTCTAGGTGTGAAGGACTTGAAGTTCTGAAAACAAGTCGAACAAACGAAGCTGGCACTGGCATCAACAAAAAATCTTCTTCATGTTCCACTTGTTACCTAATTTGACACAATCTGAACAAGAATTGAACTTAAGCCAGCTTAAATGAACCTTTTTAACATGAACTGCTCGTTAAAGTTAAAAGCACAATTTTTTAACATTTAATTTTCATGAGAAAATATTAATTTTCTAGGTATGAATTAATCCAAGACTTCATCGTATACCATTTTCTTGCAGAATTGAAAGATTTCAGCATTTACATTTTCCTCACTCAATCAGTTCACCGACATGGCTTTTTAGCATCTATCTGCATAAATCCTACGTATGCATAACTAAACAAGCTTATACGACCTAAGCTGAACAGAGTACTGTTTGTAAAGCTTAATCCATCAGCTAGTATTTGACTCTTTTGAATCACAAAAGAAATATTAGCGAGCTCAACATGAACTAAACCAAGGAACCACGGCCAACTCGATTCATTGATCAGCCACACTTGTAGGTGGTCAAGGTTTATTCATACTATGATTCCCAGGTTCCAGTGAGAGGGTGAAACCCAACACACGCACATACATGCACCTACACATAGACATGGCAGGTTTGAACTGGAACCAAACCATCCTCAGAACTGACGGTAACCAGAACCGGAGACTCCCCAATTCCATTACGGTTCATGATATCTAGAAATTGGCTCGAAACTAGAACTGAGACCGACAGTTTCAAACTACCATTAATTATGTTTTAATAAATATTTTCTTACGCTCTTTATCACAAACAAATTGTTAGCTAGGAGTGTCTCTACCGTTGCGGTTGGTGCTGGAGTTTGACTCCCCATGAGTGTATTAAAAAAATTGAAAATGGTTTCATGATGATTAAAAAACTAGAACCAAAATCGCTGCAAAACTAACGGTTCTAAAACCCCTTGAGGTAACGCTGTAGGTGCAACTCCCTGTCTCTGTTATAATTGCGAAGAATCTATTATTATTATATAATAAATATTATTCATATGTAACTATAAATTATTGTACTCTCGCACGGTGCGTCAGATTTGTACCAACCCAAGCATTTAAACCAATAAATCAATGCCATGACCATCTTATTCAGTGTGTCGTTTGCTTCGTGGATAAGACAACCTCAATATTTTTTATTGTGAAAATGATTGACGATCGCATAACGACAATGACAACTTAAAGAACAAGGATTTGCCGAAGCAACAATGACAACTAAGACGAACCAAAAGCAAGCTTTTCTCCGTAGGTTGTGGAGTGGCTACCGCAAGGTAGTCGGTCAGCTCACCGGAAATCTCACAAATCCGGTGACCTCAAATTTTAAAAAAAATTATGAACTGCTCACTTTGAATTTCGCCCAACCGGACTTCTCTGCCCCCGCCCGGAAATTTTAGGTCCACAAGTGGTTCTTTTGTCATGATTGTACTGTGTAATATTAGTATTTAACTTAAAAATATGTTTTATTGTACTTCTCAAACTTTTGAGCGCTATGCTCCAACTACTTGGAGCCAAATCATTAGCCTTTCTCATCTTTTTTTTATTTTATTGTTAGTATTACACCAACTCTTCTTTTCTAACAAAAGCATCCTCAAAAAGAAAAAGTTTGGATGTGGTAACACCAACTCTTCTTTTCATCCTCAAAAGGAAAAAGTTGGGATGTGGAGTCAAGTTAATTGTTGTGTTTTAGGATAATTATAGGAGATCACACCTCAAATTACTATACACACCATTGTTTCGTGATTTCTAACAAATACTCCTGTTTATTTTTGAAAATTCCTGCATTACCCCAACTTTACGTGTGGTTTTTCTCTCTTCTTTGTTGTGAACCCTCCCTCTTTCTGGATTGTTCTCGTTGTCATTGATTCACCATAACCGATTTATGGCATGGCACCCTGTTTCACAATCGAACAATGGATAAATGGACTTGTCAAAGCTCCATCACATTCTTCTATAGAAGGAGAGGAAGAAAAAAAAGGAGGTTTGAGCACTTGATTCAAAAAAGTAATTTATGCTTTTCAAAAGTATATTCATAAATTCAACCATATTTTGTTTTTTCTTTTTGTATTTGATGTTGTCAACCCATTAGTAAGTATAAGTCATCAAGAAATTGGACTACAGACGCTGGAAAGCTATATGGTCTCTCTATCCATAGACACGATTGAGCCGCATCTCCCCATCTAAAAAGACATTTGTATCTCTTTAGATGGAGAGATTTGGTTTTACCGCATCTTCATCCGGACTAATTTGACTAAATAAAAAGAAGATGAGAAAGAATAAGATAATGGAGGGACTTATATTACCTAAAAACATTATTGATTCTTTTGAGAGTTCGTTATTTTGTTCATTGTTCAATTTAAATATTTTTTATGAAAGTTAAATAAAAACCTGGAGTACTTGAGAGAGTCTAAACGATTGTCGGAAGCTTCACAAGTTTCACGAGTTTAGTGCAATTGCCGAGAATGGTGATTGAATGGTGTGGTGGGACATGCTTTTGTAGGAGATAGAGAGAGAAAGGAGAGGGATGGCGTATGCAATATTCGAGTATTTTTTGAAAAAGGGTGACAAGTGTGGCAATAGTAATTAGGTAATTATAATAACAATGTATTTTGAATCCACTTAATTAAGGGTTTTTTTCCTCTTTAGAAGCTATTTTTCATAATTGAAGTGTCACGTTCTTTTCCCTAAATTTCTGACCTTTCTCTCCGTCTAAAATACGAGATCTAAAAAAATTAGAACTTTCCACAAAACTTTTCCTACATGGCAATGCCAAAGATCTAACTTAAATTTGTCAATATCTACTCTTAAAGCTGCAAGCATGTCAGATCTGAATTAGGTGTGTTTTTTAGAAATCTGATTAACCCAAACTATTAATAACCTTAATTTAATGAACCAGAATCCAAATCCAACTTGACCGTGTGGTTGTGGTTTCAATTGGTTTCTGACCCGGTTTGGTTTAGATTGAAACTGTTGTGCGGGTCTTTAAAGGGACCATCTCTATCTCTTGGAACACTAAACCATCTCGAAAGTGATTCAGATGATTCGGACCGAATTGGTTTCTATCTTATCCTAGTTTGCAAAGCAAAAGGTCAGGATCGTGTTCTGTTTGATCTCTTTAACACGACACAGAACATGACATGAATTCGGAGGTTTGCTGGCAACTTGGGACACAACATAACATTTGATTGCTGGTAACTTCAGAAGCCACACAACAAAGACCTGACACAGAAAGAGTCCCTATTCGCGTCCACCTGAAGTGACATGCTGACCTGTTTTGGACGTAGAGACGAAATTATACGGTATGAACACGGACCAGAACCCGATTTTGCCACCCTTAAATCCTTATAAAATCCGCATAAGTGAGCAGGGAACTCACGCCACGGACCCTCTTCGAACAAGATCAAGGGCGTCTGTGCCGTTTTAGTCCCCCATATAAGACTCAACCTCTCCCACCTGCTAGGCTCGCCACCGTTCTCTCTGCAGAACTCTGCGGATCGTTTCTCTTCATCTAGGGTTTTCTGGTTCTATTCTTTCTTCGGTATCTAAGATTCCTAATTCCTCTTTCTCGTCCTTCCAGTTATCAACCTTCCGAATCTTTTCGTTTCGTCCTTCTCTTGATCCTTGTGTTTGTTCCTTCGCTAGAAACTCTTGATTTTTCTTCTGGCTATGAATTTGCCCGGAATCGCGCATAAAACTCTAGAATCGATCTTGGATTGTGTTGCATTTCGGACTCCAGTGATCGTTAAAGCAATGCTGCTTGGGTTATTTCATGGACCGGTCGGTTTTCGAGCTTAAGGAGCGGATGGATTCGTGAGAGTTTGGAAATTAGGATTTTAGGGTTTCATTGAGTCTTCCGATCGAAGACGCTGCTGCATTAATGTTATTCCAATGTTCTGTTTTCTCATTTGTGGGCAATTGGATTAGGACGGGTGAAATTGGTTCATTTCATGGATCGGTCGGTTTTCGACCTTGAGGAACGGACGGATTAGTGAGGAGTTAGGAAATTGGGATTTTAGGGTCCCTTGGGTCTTCCGATCGAAGATGCTGCTGCACTAATGTTATTCCAATTTTTTGTTTTCTCATTTGTGGGCGATTGGATTAGGACACTGAAATCGATTTGAAGTTTCTTTTCTCTGGAATTGGGTTCCTTTCTGCGACAATGACGGATTTTAGGGTCGGATACATTCGGTTCAAGAGAAATAGATGTGATTTTTTATTTTCTGAATCGCGAAAAAATGAAGAGATGAAGGCGCTCATGGGTGTGTTACTACACTGATTCAAATGGCGAGCTTGACGAGTTCTGGCAGTTTTGTCCGGCCGAATTTGACAAATTCTGTGAGTTTTGGCAGGAAGTTTCAGAGCCCTAGAGTTGTTGCCCTTCGGAAGAATTGGGTTGTCAGTTCCATCTTCAAGGTGGCAATAGGGATATGCATAGCGATAGTTGCCTGTTTGGTTATGGGAGGGGGTTATGTTTTCTTTGTTCCCATCCTCGAACGAGCGCAAAGCTTCAGAGATGCAATTATGGATGAGTTTCAGCTCGTGGAAGAGTGTGATATGTTTAAGGGGAAATGGGTCGTTGATAATTCCTATCCTCTGTATAATAGTTCACTGTGTCCATTTACAGAGAGCGGCTTCAACTGTCAAGCAAACGGACGTAGAGACGACGATTATCTGAAATGGCGGTGGAAGCCTCAACATTGTGATATACCAAGGTAAAACTTTTTCAGCGCCGGTCCTTCGTTTCCTCTTTCTTCTTGTCGTCCTCTTTTTATTTCTTCTCAAAATTAGCTGGTGGATTCTTCCTTCATCAGTATCTTTCTTCCATGTGGAGAAGAATTGCCTGAAAGCCGTAAATGAACCTGTCCTTCTTAGCTCCGTCAGTATTCAACATGGTACTTCTCAAGGTTCTACGTACCATCACGTAGATATGCTTTTGCTTGGAACTGTCTCATTTTATTATCCCAGTTACTGTGTAAATGGAACCGTGTAACTAGTTTTTATTTTTCCATTTATTCATACTAGTGGACGCGGCTCAATTTTCTCCGTGCCTTAAATTTGCCAGGTTTGATGCGCATGTTGTTTTACAAAGACTGCGAGGGTCAAGAATTGTCTTTGTTGGTGATTCAATGGGGGGCACACAGTGGGAGAGTATGATATGCCTTCTCATGACCGGTGTGTCAGATAAGAGTTCTGTTTATGAAGTAAATGGGAATAACATCACGAAACAGATAAGATTTCTTGGTGTGAGATTTAGTTCATTTAACTTTACGGTGGAGTTCTTTCGTTCGCCATTCCTTGTTCGAAGGGGTGTTCCACCCAACAATGCGCCTAAAAGAGTTCTGGATACTCTTAGGCTGGACAAATTGGATGAAATCAGTAGAAGATGGATCAGCTCAGATTTTTTAATCTTCAATTCAGGTCATTGGTGGAACCCGGTGAAGCTCTTTGACATGTAAGGTCTCTCATTGAGTAGCCTTTCTCGTCATCATTTAACACCTGTGCTGAATGCTTTGAATAAAAGATGATGCAACGTGTGAAAGTTGAAATACTATTACCCTAAGGTTGGTTTTGGAAAAACGAACGTATCACTAACATAAAATCATCATGTAAACTTCGCTCATTTTTGCTGCGGACTTGATGTCCTGTTGACCATTGATAGCTTTGACCTTTATTTACTCGTCTTAACACTCTCTGATAGTGAAACTTTTAAGAATATGCCTAAGCTTATGTTATATGCATGAGACTTGTTTTCATGTTGAATTTTCTATGTTCAACATCTGCACATAAGTTGGATTTATCTTTATGCTAGTAACTTCGAGATCATAGATAATTAGTGGTTGACATCTCTATCCATGGGTTTTCTTTCTTCTAATTCTGGTTTGCGGCCCATGATATTTCCACCACTTCTTTCATGTCTTTATTCCACATAGGATGTGATGGAGATGTCCAGTTAGGCCTATGGGACAGCGAGGTAGATATAGTTTTCCATCCATAGAATGAGGACTGAATGCCATACATCCCATTGTGAATACTACATATTGAGAAATCCTTCCTTCTAGACTTCCTTAATTCTTACCTATTGCATTTCGGTTTCATTCTGAGAAATTGATTTTATCAGCAAGCGTTACATTTGATTTCTATCTTCCCAGAGCAGTCTCCATGTGCTTAATTCCTTCCATATAGAATGAGAACAAGAGGCCATCACGAGTCTACTATTATCAGATTCAGAAGATTCAGAGGTTAAAAGAAGTATTCTTTCCTTATATGAGAATTTCCCCTGAAATTATCCATCATGACTACACATATTCAGAAGGCTTCTGGATATTGTGGTTGGGTTGCTCAGACTGCTATAAATTTTATTAAGGTTCCTTTTGAATGATACTTTAATACAACAACAACAACAACTAAGCCTTTTCCCATACTAGACGGGGTCGGCTTGAATGATACTTTAATAACTCACAAAAAATTATTGATTCTGAGTATCAGTGTTTTAAGTAGCACATCCATAACACATACTTTTTGGCCATGGTATCGTATCGTAAATGTGTGTTTTTTTTTAAATAAAAATCTAAAAGATTATTTAGTATACAAAATATAAGAAAAATAAAGAAAAACCTAAATAATGGTTAAGAACCAAAACAAGTAGGACTAACATTTAGGTATTGCATCAAACGAATAGCATATCATGGATTTAATAAGTTAACAGCATAAGAAGCTACATTAACTAATAATAAGTTAACAATATGAAAATCACCTTTAGTATACTCCGTTACTCGTGAATTTGACAGAAATTACAAGCTACTTCGTGTTGAAGTACACTATTGACACAGGTCATCAAAATATTCCCAAATTGAGAAGTCTCACATCTATCCTCCATAATAAACTCAAATGCTTAACATGACGAAAAACAATGGTACATGCATCAAATGCAACAAAAAGTTTAAAAAATAAAGAAAAACAATACCTCACAGTTCATTTGAAGAAATGAGAAGAAATAGCCGTTACAAGGCTGAAAATTTTCAAATGACCAAGAAACTAACAAAATCTCCTCATATATATATATAATATACACACATGCGTAGATGAGTGTGAAATTAAGGACAATAATAATTCATACATGAATACAACAAAAACTATGAGAAAGAAAGCTTATACTTCAAACATGAAGAAATCACGCCCACAAAGCCAATAAGGCTTAATTTCACAAGAAAACTTGCAAAATTCTCCTTACACAAGTGGAGATGGGGGAGGAATGAAGCAATAAAGGCTTTAAAAATCCTACCCTGCAAAAAAAAGGCATGATTTAGTTCACACGAAGGGTATATCACTTGTTTCATATGATACAGGCAATATGCCATGTATCATAAGAATACGGGGCATGTATTGTTGTATCCTACAGGCTGATACAGTAGCATGGACCGATATGGGCCCTGTATTGTGTCGAAAAACCTAGCAAAACGATACATATCAGTCCATATCATATGATATAGACTGATACTGATAAAACTAATGAGTATGATAGCATGCTTATTTACATGATATCTATGTTGTCTGGTGCATGTGGGCACATACACTTATCTGTGTCTGGTTGATTTGTCCAAAAAAATTGCAGTTTTGTTTTTGACCTGTACTCTGATCTTTTTAAACAGAGATTCTGAACCACATTTTCATACAGTGGCTGCTATTTCCAGGTGGGGAGATCCGTGAAGCTTGGAATGCAAATTACCAGTGCATACAGGATAGCTTTGGATACCTGGGCTTCTTGGGTTGAGTCAAAGATCAACACAAATAAGACAACTGTCTTTTTTAGAACTTTTGAAGCTTCCCACTGGAGGTACTTATTACTGTAAAATGCTCAAACTTCCTTTCTAATTAGATACTCACTAGAACTATTTGGTCATAGTCAGCTAGTCGTGAATTTCATCAAGAAAATATATAGTGGAAAACCTCAATTGACCGAGGTCTTCTCAGGAAAACCTCGGATATGCTTGTCTCAGGGTCTGCATGTGCGTGTGTAAACAAAAGTTAACATTTAAGCCCTTTTTCATGTTAATATCTTATTTAAAATGTGATATATCAAAATCTGGTATACCCCTTCTTAATTATGGCATTGAAAGATAAGTCTGATGGAGTAAAAGAGACACTCTTAACTTCATTGTTCGTGGCAGTCACAGTGGAGAGCTTGCGAATGTTTCTGGTTTTAGTGAATCACATTATTTTGCAATAAAAGCATATTCCCTTGTAATTAATGGTTACTGAAACAGAAGTTCCAGTGAGTAAGAGAAAACCTCGTTGTCCTTTGACAGTGATTTTCCGTGGCAGAGTTGCGAAGTTACTCAGCATCCCCTGCAAGAGGTAGGAGAACTTGCTCGGAGCCCTTTCGCAGAGATCGTGTCTGAAGTGGTATCTGAAATGAAAGTTCCAGTGGTGGTGCTAAACATAACTTCCATGTCTGCCTTTCGAAGTGATGCACATATTGGCAACTGGAGTGATGCGCCTTCTGTTGAAGACTGCAGCCATTGGTGCCTCCCAGGAGTGCCCGATGCATGGAATGAGATTCTTCTCTCGTATCTGCTGAAGAAGATGGTTCCTCAGAGTTGAATCCGACTCAGTGATACAGCATTCACTTACATTCTTGAACACATACAAATCGGTATCAGTATTTCGAGATGTCGTAGGCACATGGAGAGCTCAGCTTCCTAAGTAATTTTTTGGGCATTGCTTGGGGAGCATACTATATTTTCATTCTTTTACATAAATCGTGCTCCAACAGAAGTGATTTCATGCTATTTCATCTGTTGTTTTGTTGTATATTCCTTATGCAAATCCATTTTTTATGGCTGAATCTCTACTTGTATGGATCTTTATTAGCTAGGTTGCACACTGAATTGCCTCCACAGATAAGTCGTGCAGAACAATTTGTAGTCCTGAGTTTCTGTATCAATATCAAATACTAAGAGCTATTCCATTATAATGTATTTTTATATTTACGTCCTTCTATGGTGATAGATTTCATTCATTGAGCTCCAAAGCAAGCACTTGAAACCCTAAAGTGCGTTACAATGCAACAAATGACAGTCCGATCCTGAAGCTACCATGTGAGGCAAGCCTTAAACATCAAACAAGTATTCAAGCAGAAGAAGCTATAGCCCTTTTTCCATTAACAAATAAGCCTCCCTGTATACACTTTTCTTATTGCTGGAAATGCAACAATCTACATTGCCATGGCTCTTCCGAGCCTAAGGATACCTTTCTAAGCTCACTTTTACTCACCACCACCCCCTTTTGCCACCACCGATTGGCTAATTTTCCTTGCATTCTCTCTCTTGCTCTCTGTTGTTTAATGAGGGAGGAAGAAAAGAAATAGTTAAGATGCAATTTAAGGTCAAGGAGGCTGTTGTTCTTGGCTGCCGTGGCTGAAAAACCATGTCGCTGTTAATGCAAAAGGACGTCAAGATTCAAAAGAGTAAATGAGGACGAATAACTTGATGAAAGCAGTGAACGCTTGTTCATCACTCAAGGCAATCCTATTTTCTTTCATAGCCTTGAGATGTTTCATGTTCTAGATAAAAGGTAGCTGAGGTTCTGTTCTTTAAAGTATTTGGTTATTGCCACGGCGTTTCATATAAGGGTTGGATGGTCCCGCATTACCCAAAACTAACACCTCTTACAGTCGAAAAGTGGGTCCTGTCTAAGTTTGCATGAGGTTCTAAGGATTGAGGATTGTAGGACCAAACCAGGGTCTTAAAAGAGATCTTATCTTACCTGTATTTTACTTTAAGGATCATACTCCTACGTACCAATGATTCATGAGGATTACATAATGCGCATCGTGGGACATGGTTTATATATTTAACATATGATTCTTCTCATGTTACTGCCTAATAGGATCAATTGATCATATGGTTCATCAAAGTCATATAAAGAATATAAATTATACCACAGCAAGATATAATTATGTTAAAACATCAAGAATCAAACGCAATAGTGAACCCTCAACCAGCAAAGCAAGGAAGTTTCGATTAGGAGCAGCCAGCAGCAATAACAACATTGCTTCATGGAGAATTTGCCGAGTTCTAGACATGGGTGTTGTAAGGGAGCTCTAGGTTATAGGATGCCAGAATCAGTGCATTGGTTCCCTTTCCCCAATGTATGCACGATCAGAATTTGTCACTTGTGCTGAATCATAGCCCATATCTACATCAGTGACAGACACCCTCCTACTTCCAGTTTTCAGTAGGGATTGAACAAGAATAAACGAGTCGCTGTCAACAAGTTTCCTGACACCCTTCTCATACGCCATGCTTTGGCTTGAAGTGATGAATTCCAGCTTATATTTACATGCAAAGCCACATATACAACCAACCACCTAATGGATTGCATAAGGGACCCTAAAAGTCTGCTCACCACATGTATTATCAGGCCCATGAGAGGGTGAATGTGGAGGAATAACCAAAATCTGACCATATTCTGTGAGAATCAATAAGGAGAGGTAATTCGTTACCAATCTCAAACCACCATCCTGGTTTAGCCTGTCACAAGTCATCGCAACATTGCAATGGAAGGAGATGAGGTGCTTCATCTTGGAAGACATCATTTGGGGCCACCAATTTATCTAATAAATTTAATTGGTAGTGGTGCCTTTCTTTGTTTTCTTAATAAGACCTTTGTGCAGAATAGGCCAAATTAAAACTGAGGGTCAGACGTGTTAGTAAATCTTTAGTAACCAGCGGCGAGCTTCGATGGTACTTGGCTTTAAGACGGCCATTCAGGGTGGCTGCTCACCAAACTTGTATGAAGCGATGACTAATAACTAATACAAGAGGAGATGAAAGGAAAAAAGAGGGTCGTGCCTAAAATCAACATTTGATGCCACCCTTTCCGAGTTTGTCTGTTTTAGGTAATCACCAAAAAACTAGTACAACAAGAGGAGATGAAGAGGAAATGTGCTTGCAAAATGTGTTGATCTGATGGCTAGTGATCTTCTAGAGAAGGAGAACATATGGGTAAACAATGGAGAGGCAGTAATTGAACGAACCCGTATCAGGTGTTGAAGTTGGTAATTTGTTTCAATACCGAGCGGAGCTTCTTGTAATTGGTCTTCACCATTTCAGTTCTACATAAATTGATTATTTGAAGCAAGACATAATTGTGGGAACTAGCATCTTATCACTTCTAGAAAATGTGGTGGTTGTTTTAAGATTTAATGTTTTCATGTATCATGGTTGAAGGGGAGACCTTGAAAATAAGAGGAAGAACTCTTAACATTAAGATCTTGTGGGCTTCTTGCATTGAAGAATCCTAAGGGTAGAAGGATGTCAATTATAGTTATTTATCAATTAAAAGGGAAAAATAAACATGTATCAAAGTATAAATCATGAACAAGTTGATTGTTATGAAAATGCTGGTGTTTTCAAGATTGAATATGACTAGGAGGAGCAATGCAATTGCGGTTTAGTGATTAAATTCATGCTAAGAGAGTCGTTGAGCAACTTGAACTTGTTTGGAAGTTTTGGAGAGATAAACAACAATGTGATGCCTAAAGGTATCCTCGTAGATGATGACATATCTCATGGCGAAGAGTCCACCGAGGTACGTGTGACAAATATCTTTGATGAGCATGAATGTCATACACAATTTACTTATACAAAGAGGATGATTTTTCTAAAGGGGCCTCATTGGAGCCGCCTTCCAAAGAAGTGTGCCTATGACGATAGCCAGATCCCTTTGAACCACAATGGCGCCATCATAATGCAAAAACCACTGTATATGAATGTAGTCAATCATGCAGTGTCATCTATCAAAATGTTGTAATCAAGTTAGTCAGCATGATTTAAGCTTCTAATGGAGATTTCCAAGACCAAATTAAGAGGATGGGGCGTGTATTATCAAAGTTTCTTTTCATCAAACACTTTTATTTGTCAAAATACCGGAGAGTTTGTCGAGGAACTAGCTGAAAATGATGATGAGTGTCTTCATCACATCACATTTTTTTGCTTGTATCAATTAAATGTTATTTTTCAGGTCTTTAAAAATAAATTTGTAGTCGCAATCACCGTATTAACGAAGCCAATGAATGCATGAATCTGCCCCAAATGTGGTTGGCTAAGGCTCTTAATTCTCTTATAAATCAAATTGCCACCCTTGTGATGACAAACCAATCAGGAAGTGTAATGGCTTCATCAAATAAAATATGTTTTTAGCTCTTACAGTGTTACCTCACCTGGTAAGGGACTTGTCTCACAAGAGCAAGTTCTTGACTCGAGCATGCATACATAGCTTCAACCTCTCTGTTGTGACCAATTTATTTTATTTTATTTTACTTTTTAAATAACCTGAATTTGTGGTATGTGTATAGTCAAGCTTACATGGATCGGGTTCTAATTAGAATCCGGCAAATAGTCTTGCACTTTGGACCAAAAGAATGTGGTTATAAATTTATCGAGTACTTGTATTGAGGGCTCCTAAATCCATTTATAATAATCTTGGACTCCACTAGAATATCATTTATGGCCAAGCGAAAGGAAAACAAAAATTTCATAATATATGTTAGCATGTTATATGTCAATCCTGTGCTAAATAGTTGATTTGATTATATTTGAAGCTAAATTGATATGGGCATTTAAAGTTGACATCCAATGAAAAAGGTTACAGGACACGATGGAATCCATGACTCTACATAGTTCGGCCCACCCTGAATGACCAAATAAGCGGTTCACCACACCCCACAAGAAAATTTAGGTCTGCAACTGCCCCTAGGTTCAACTTTTACAGTTAATTGTATGATGGCAATCAACCTTTCATGGCATAACCAAGACGGAGCTGAAGGACATCATCACTCCAAAGAGAGCCTAAAGGAACTATGGTAACTTATTGAGTCAGGTTTGTTATATATGGTGGGGGACGACACCAGGATCCACATTTGGTTTGATAAGCGGATTGATAGTACCAATCGAGTATACCAAAACCAGCAAGGCCAATCTGATTACAAATGGCCGGTTCATTATGGTTCTGGAACCATCAGTTCTACTTTGAATCTATAACTGCCCAAAACCCGCAAATAGCATTAAAAAATTAGATTTTAAAGAAATTTTTGAAAAAGAATAGCGGAACCAGTGGTTCAGAACCCATTGGTTCCAGTTTTATGAAAGGTGAAACCAAAATTAAACCGGGTGATCCCCGGTTTTTGTGAACCGTCGGGCCAGTTTGGAACCAACCGTGTTTAAACCTGATGATCCACTTTGGGGACCATGAAGGGATGTATGTGGGCAGATGTTTTTTTGTGCAACATCAGTTGTTGTATAGCCTTAAGCATGGAGTGCTTTACATAGGATGGACCATGGGCTCGGACAACTGGTACTCGAAATGGGTTCAGTATGTCAATTGGCTCTCTAAATACCAATTCAATCCAAGCTAAGGAGGATCCTGTGACTACTTGTATCAAGCAACTCTTGTTTTGAGATTTGGAAGTGATGATCTCATATAATTGTTGTGAAAGCAACTAGTGTTGGGTTATTTCTAAAATACCTGGTGAAGGGTTGTCTACCATGTATTGGAATTAAATGCAGGTTCTACTATTCAAATGGACACCACTTGTTTCAATACGTTTAAGAGACTCATAGGGCTCCCTTAACATAAGACAATTTAACATGTTTTATATAGTACTTCTCTTACAAGAATCGTTTAACAAGAAGATCAAATAAAAAAATGGAAAAACAAAAGAGCAGTGCAGGAATAAATGACCGATTGCCTAAGGTACATTTTCCTTGTGCATAATGTCCTGAATCAAGGTATTTTTTTCCCTTTTATAAGTGGTAAGCCGGTGGTAGTATGATTCTTTTGAAAATTTATATGGATCGACTCAACTCGATTTTATTTGACCCAACTTCATCTCACCCCTTTAAGTTTTTCTAGGTCCACCCTGGGTACTGAGCGTTTCGAAACTAGCAAAGTGCGTACAAATTTTCAGTATTATATTGATTAGAAAATAAAGGTTACTAAATACTGACATAAATGTTTGTTAAACAAGTAACGAGAGGCAGTCAAATAAAATAATAAAGGTGGAGGATTGAGCTTATTTCGTGATAGCTTAGTGCTCTCTTGCATGGAGAGCGCATTGTAGTTAATGAAATAAAGAGTGACTTAAAATATATCTGGTCAATCTACTTGCTGCTTAGAATTAATGGAAATTTGATGGAGATGTTACACATAGAATTAATGTCGGTTGGTTAAAATGGAGATGCATCATGTATTCTATGCTATAAAAAGATACCACTAAAGTTGAAAGGTAAATATTATAAAGCAGCAATTAGGCCTGATATATTTTATGGTTATGAGTGTTGAGCAGTTAATCATCAACTTTTGCAAAAGATGTTAGTAGCATAAATGAAAATGTTGAGATGGATGAGCGATCACACAAGAAAAGACCATATACATAATGAGGTTATTAGAAACAAATTGAGAGTAACAACAATAGAGGATAAAATGAGAGAAAATCGTTTAAGATGGTTTGGATACGTAGAAAGTTGACCCAAGGACGTTCCCCTAAGAAATATGAAAAACTAGACTGTGAAAATGTTAAAAGAGGGAGGGGACGACGACAAAAGTGTTAGAAAGAAACAATAAAGAATGATCTAGTTTATATTGAGTTAACTGCTAGCATGACACTGATAGGGTTATGTGAAAATAAAGAATCCATGTAGTTGACCCCATGTAGTATGATAAAAGGCTTAGTTGTTGTTGTTGTAATCTACATGCTGCTTAATTTCCACAAACTGATGTCACATTCTATATTGAATGGTAAGAATAGTTTAACAGACAGCCACCAATCACCTATATATTAAAGGTATTGATTTCATAATATATTTCAAATTTAGTTTTACAGCACAACGACCGATAGCTCATCTGGTTAACCCACAAGTTGAAGGTCTGGTTTTTGTGGGTGATGGGGCTGGTGGAGTGTCTAGGTTTTCGGGTGTGGGGTGGGATTGCTTTTTTCGATGCACAGGGTGTGCATTAAGGGCCGGCCTCCCATTGTACCAAAAAAGAAAAGCAATGGTAACAAGTTTGGTACCATGTCTGCATGTCTCTCATAAATTGGAGCAAACACGCTCAAGAAGATGAAACCAAGTCAACAAGCACGCAAGAATATCTCCATGTAGGGGAGTGATTATATATTGCATTATCAAAGTCACTGTGGAAAAAATCGTTTTCTAATAGTTGGCAGTTTATTTTCCACATCTGTAGCGCCATAAATCGGTATATTCTTGCATCTAAAGGGTGCATATATGCTACGAAGAGATCGAAATTCCTCGCTAGAGGCTTGACTCAAAAAGAAACTTCAGGTTGTAGGTCCCAAGTATGATTCCTGGGGTGTGTATATTTGGTAGAGAGAGAGAGAGAGAGGAAAATTTATTCGTGAGATGAAGCCACAACCACTCGCGACGATGGGATGGGGGGAAAGAAAAGAAACTACAAAGATAGCTAGACGAGTATGCATTAGTTTATTCTTTCATTTATGAACTAAAAATTATTCTCTTATTTGGTAGAAACGGCGTGTTATATATATATATATATATATATATATATATATAATCTTTCATTTATGAACTAAAAGTTATGCTCTTATTTTGTAGAAACATTTATGAAATAAAAGTTGTTCTTTATTTGGTAGAGACGGCGTGTTATATATATATATATATATATATATATATATATATATATATATATATATATATATATATATATATAATGTCTGTGTGTGTGTTTGATATGGGTTTAAATACCTTATAACCCAAAAGCAGAAAGCATACGAAGCAAGATCAACATGACAGGTAGGCAGCACATAGAACCGTGGGTGTAAATGGTTTGTATGATTATATTCCACAACCAAGTACTGCTAAATAGCACATAATGAAGTCTAGTCAAATTGGATTTGGGTTGTTTGATTCAAATCCATTAAAATAGAGTTGGCACTAAATCTAACCTGATTAGCTCTTCAGATATATTTTACATGTAAGTGGTATTGGGCTATTTATTGGATATGGAGGATTACTAAAAGGCAACAATGTTGTAATACTATTCAGATCGGTCCACGAATATCGTTGTGTATCATTACACGTTATTGAAATTTTTATGGTGATCTTACTTTAATACATGATTTCACCTTTGATTTTATGTATCTTTGAGAGATGAGGGATCATGTAGATGACAAGCAGGCACAACTTAAAACATGTATCAACAGTTTTAATATTTTTTTAATTCTTCGAGCCCATGTTTGAGGGTCGAAGGGAAGGCTGAAGCCAGATGCACGGCCCGTGTATCGAACTCATAATGGTTCAACTTGTAGTCGACCCCCCCTAGTTAGCTATCGCTTTTTGTGTTCATTAATTTAAAAGCATACAGCTATATTTGAGAGGATATCCTAATTTCTTTATTAAAATTAAGCTAAACATTTTTTCAAATACCAATCTACTAAATCTTATAAGAGATACATATGGTGGCACAAAAACATGTGAGGACTCATGAAGAATGACAGACTTTTTTCTCGTGGCCTAAGACCTAACAGCATCCTTGTAGTAATAATAGTTGCCTGCTAAATGTAGTAGAAATGTTTATATATTATTTTAAAAACATTGTATGATATTTATAGGATACGGCTCAGCTATATTGCGTATCGCAATGATATAATATCATACACAAGCAATATGCACGATACAACACGTTAAATGAACCCCAATGATACAGATACTTGGATTGTATCAATCCAGCTACCAATATACAATATTATTGTACATACCTACGATATGATATGATATTCACAACATTGCTCGACAGTGCCTTTTATTTTGAACTTCTTTCTTAGTGATTCCATCTTTACAAAGAAGATGTGGTAGCATCAAAGTTCGAACTATCTTTCCTCTCACTAAGTTTTCATGGAGTTCTAATAGGGTGTAATATCCATGTGCATTTTCCTACTTTGACAGGCACAAGCAGTTGTCAAATGCAGAACTGATTATTTTACATAATTTGTAGTTGAAGTTGGGTTAAAGAGCAAAGCTTTATAAACCTTTTCTTTATTTATTTGGAGTTGGTGGAATGGAAGTTTTTTTTCTTGGAAAGGAATCACGTTTAGTATCATGGTCGCCCCATCTCCCTTCTCAATCAACTTCCATTCGTTTGGGTTAAAAATAAATGATATTTTCACACGGTACTTCTTTAGATTACTTTCACATTTCCATGTGAGTACATGTTTTATTTGTATAAAAAACAGTTCTTTGATGTTTGTAGATTGAGTTCTGCTTCTTTTTGTTTGATCAGGTCATAGACACGGTGGGTCCTGAGCTACAAGTTCATAACAAGAATGGAAATACCATTTGAGTTGAAAGCTGAAAATCAAGTCATTCTCACTCCAGACCTTACTGGAGAACCATCTACAACGTTTTCTTCAAGTAAATAATGCTGATCTACAGAATAGATTAGCGGGCCCTTGTCATTTTTTCTTGCATTTACTACTTCCCTAAATTCTAGCAATAAGCCAAAGCTAGATAACTTCCTCAACTTTTTCATACTTATATACCCTAAACGTTTATGTCACATATTTACATCAACATTAAAGGCATAATCAATATAAGTAGAAGAATTTTTACTTTCGTTAATGTTTAGTTTGAATAGGCCATGTTATTTATCAAACTGACCAGAGAGAAACAATCTCTCATGCTTCTCTATTGTCACCTTGAGGAATAAACTTGATTTCAAACCCTTCTTAACCAAGGCAAAAATCGAAACTAGATTGCGCCTTATAGTTAGCACAATCAATACATCAGTCAAAACAATCAGTGTGCCTTATACATGAATCTTAAAGAATCTCATCTCAAGGACATCAGAAAAGATGTTATTTCCTATATACACCATATATTCTCCTAGTTTTTATTCCTTTAGGTCCATTATCCCTTCCATGCTCTTCAAAATATGTCTCATCGCACTTGAGTTAACCCACCATTTAGTTTTTGGGCGGTCCATATATAAGCATTAAGATACTATAAAGATTATGTCTTACTTCTCTTATTGTCTGCTTTTGTTACGTGTTTCCACCAATCTTCTTGTTGCGACAATCTATCTTATAGTGCCCCATTTTTTCATAATTAAAGTACTTGACTCGAGAAGAGGTTTCTTATAATTTCTTGAAATGTTAACTATTCTTCTTTTAATTTTGGTCAAACTTCTTGTTTGATTTAATTTTCTTTTAGTTGGCTTTAGAGTTTCCTGTATCGTTTTGAACTACTAGTAATTTCTCTTTTTTATTTTTGTACATATGTTCTTGTATAATTATTAGTTTAAGAGTCAATTCAAAAAGGTTTGTTTAAGGCCCTAATCTAAGGGCACTAATGACCATGTCCCATGATGGAGAAAGGTTGTTTAATATTATGGATATTTGCATTGGTTATGGGAAGAATGATTTTGCTACAACTAAGTCTCTTGCCATTATCAATATATATTTTATATGTTCTACTACATTATCTCTTTCTTTCATCGAGATCCTCCCGAACCTAGTCACCTCACCCACACCTTTCCTAAGGCTCGCTCCTATCTTGGCTCTATTTTGATACTTCGGAGCACCACGAATTTCTAATAAGGCTTTAACCGAGGGCGGGACTCTAAGCGCTTCCCGGATTACTACTTACTTGGCTTTTTTTATTACGAGAGCAAGTGGTGTGTGGCAAGTTGTGTGTATCGTATGCAATGCATGCTCATGAGCCATGAGTGGGAGAAGGTGTACCTCTTTTCCCTTCTCGTTAGTGCTCGCATGATTAGGAAAGGGTTCTTTTAGAATTGCTTGGAAGGGTTCCGGTTCTTCCGTGACGTGGAGGCTTCCTTGCTCGATCAAGTCCTCTATTTTATTTAAGAGTACAAAACATTTATTTATATCATAACCCTTGAGCCTATGATACTTACAAAACTCATTCAAAAATTTCCTTTTAGGGGGTGTCTCCTCGGGAAGAACAGGGAGGGTGACTATTCCTTGGGCCAGAAGGAGGTCTAGGACTTCCGTGATTGGTTGTGTTAATTGGGTGAATTCCCTCCATTCAAAATTTCTTTGAGGTTTCTTAGCATGTTTTTGTTTGGCTTTCTTGGAAGGGCCGGTCGAGCTTGATTTCATGCGGACATTTGCAATTTTTTAGGGTTTTGTCCCAAGAGAATGCAAGGTGGACGATGGGATATGACATGTCCATGCACTTGACATTTATGACATTTCTAACATGATCATGATAATTTTGCTTAAGGGTCAACTAGAAATGACCGACCCTAAGTATCTTCATGGTCATCATATTTGAATTGACATGACTTCCACATTCTTCATCGTGGAATTCATCTATTGTATCCTAACCTCATCAAGGTATATATAACAAGATGCCGGAAAATTTCCCTCTCAAAATCACATGTAGGATTGAAATTTTTCTAATCTTTGAAAGAAGCAAATTTGGGAAATCCTCTAAATTTTTTTTTTAATGTCTTGAAACCAAGGTATTTATAATTTTGGTCATTTTGGCAAGCCATCCGAATCGTGGGTGGGTGCCAATTGTGCATGATTTGGAAAGAATCGAGGATGACGTAGATAACCCATTTTGTAGGCCGAAGTTGTTTACAATCAGTCACTTCATTTCAAGAGAATAACCAATTACGTTGGTCAGCCACTGTTGCATGTAGAGTCAGTTGCTTCATCAGCGGTATTTGCAGTTTTATTCCTTTGATATCTATACCCATGAAGTGTTCAATTTTCCATCTAACTCATTGATTCCTTTTATGTCTTCAAAAGGTTCGTGCTGCAACCAAAGTTAAAGCAGCCGTAATTGTTGTATTCACATCATCAGGAAGAGCTGCAAGGTCTTTGCCTGGCACTTTTAATTCAATAAATGCAATGTTTTATAACCCTCAGGTTGATTGCGAAGTGTAGATCCAGCATGCCTGTCTTGGCTGTTGTTGTTCCACTTGTTAGTAATTCGCTGAAATGGACATTTTCTGGCTCTGCTCAGGTATGACATGAAGTTGACTCTCCATTTTATGGTGTTTCATCCTTTAAGTCTTCTTTATTACTGCAGGCAAGTTAGTGTTTGGCATTGAGAGGTGTCTATCTCATTCTGGCTAGTCCAGCTCGCCTGGTAATGCTTCCAAGAACTAAATTTTTCTTCATTTAATATCTGATAGATGCATTTTTCTTTTTTCTTTCCCCTTTCACTGTCGTTATAGTGATACCATATATCTTGCTGCAAATTAAGCCACTTGATTAAAGGAACAACTGCTAAATATTAGTCAAAGCATATAATCCACATATTTGGGGCTTTCTTAATCCTAGTTATCAATTTGCAGGATGGCCCTACCATCTCAACTGAAGAGTTTGGGCTCACGCTTGCACTTGAATATGGCAAGAATACTGGACTACTTAAGCCTCATGAACGGGTTGTTGTGTTCGAGAAAATCAACGATTCATCTGTGGTCAAAATTATTGAGGTCAAAAACTAGGGATGATGCTTAATGTCACAAAAATGCTAGACGATATCGAACATGACTGCAAAATTTTGGATTCACTTTTGTATTGCTTACATCCTTATAGCATACATTTACATGATTGAGGTGATCCAAAGGTCCCTTTGGGAAGTTTGTCAAGTTTATAAACTGTAACCAGGGTGTCTTGCAAAACCTGAAACTAGTTTTTGGGCTCGTTGAGTAATAATTAACATTTTTCTTTTGCAGCATATGTCATTTTCCATGTAATTTTTCTAATTTTAGCGTGTACGTATGTGGGCATGGGCGTGAGGGAGAGAGAGAGAGAGAGGGAGATTGTTTTTCTATAATTTAACAATTCCTTCATGCATAATAGTAATGAAATACTAGAAATTCTTCTAGTTGGTGTCCTTGAAGAAGATTACATATATTATACAACAAATGGAGAAGAAGAAGATAGCAGCATCAATTGTGATAGCAATGAGAGTCTGATCACTAAACTTCATGTTCTTCCCACCAAGTCTATCAACCTTGTCAAGTACAGACTCCCAGTTTGTCGCATCTTGTTCATGGGGGTCCTTCAGTCTCAGCTTCATTCTTTCGGCTTGCTGGCTTGCAGCTTCTTGTGCCAAGCTCCAGTCATAGAATCGGCGCTTCTCTTCATCGCTCAAGACATCGTAAGCTTCTCGCAGGCACATTAACTTGTCCGAAGCTGCCTTCAGTGGGAGTGTTGTGGTGTCAGGGTGATACTCCTTTAAGCCGCTTTGATCTCTTCCAGGTCCGCTTGAACTGTACCCCCAAGAATCTGGTGTCACTGAATTGCGTGAATGTTAGTTACGTCAAAGTGCAACAGCTATATGTAACTATATGCATCATCAGGCAAGTGCAACGGAACAGGTATTTGGTCTTGAGTCAAGGTTGGTTTTGTTCTTGAGACCGAGCCTAGCCTGTAGTATGGCTGAGATCAGGCGAGTTGTGGTGAGCCGCATGCCCTCTCCGGCCTCATGTTGGTCTCACCAGGTCGTGAAACGTTTGATTCATTGTCCTAGCTAGGTTAATTGCAGTTAGCCGGCCCTGCTACAATTCATGTTGCATCGGTCAGTAAACTTACTCATAATAGGAGCCAGTGGCTTCCTTAAGAAGCTAAGAGAGTTTCTCCCCAAAGCTCTCTTGCTTCTCTGGACCAACGGCAGTGGACTTCCCACCAACCCAACCTTCATCCGAACCACTCCAGTGAATTCTGGTGTCAACTCCCGGCTTTCGGTGATTTTGACGTTGGTTTGATTCCACTGAGCCGTCTGATGCAAACACCAGCAGCCGGAATGACTTGATGGCCCCCGACTTTCTGCATTTCCGGCTTCGGAAGAGGGTGGTCAGGTAAGTTGATACTGCGGTTGTAGCCATGGTCGGCTAAGGCGAACGAGTGAAGAACACGAAACTAACTGCATTGAATTCTCCTCGTCCACACAAATAACCTCTAAAACAAGCATTTTTGTGGCCGTGAAATATTTGTAGCTCACAGCCACAATATCAATATTCAGCCTATAACCAAACAAGGAAAATGGGGAGCCAACTAAATAATTTAAAGCTTTGAATGGATCAAGGCCCAGTAGCGTGATACTTTAACAAGGCCTAGATCCAAATAACTCATTGACCTTTCCCAACTGGACTATCTCGCGGAGAAGCCGGCTGTCTTATGGAAGATGCAGTGGTGGACCCACTTTAGGGCGAGGCTAGGCGTGCACCTCATCTTAAATCTGAAAAATTCCTGAGTCCATTAGTGTATATAGGAAAACACAAGCGCTTGTTATTGTGAAATATAAGTATTCCTCACCCAAAATACTAGAGTGCCTCACTCCAAAAGAGAATTCCTGAGTTTGCCATTGTGAAGATGGTTTCTCGGACGGAGGACACGAGGATGAAGGATATGACACCCACCATTGTGATGATAAACCATGACTTCTCGGCCTGACATGAGGTTGAACAATTCCTTCTGTCAAGATGAAGAAAGATGTAACTCACTACCTCCACCTACAAAATAACTACTCGAGTTTTGTTTGTGTATAATGGGGAGGCTAAAGCCATATGCATGCCCCCATATCAAACTCATGACCTTAACTTGTGAGTCAACCCTCAAGTCAGGTGAACCATTGCTCATTGTGTGACTGGTAAAGTTGCATGATCGGAAAGTATTCCACTGGTCTCCAAAATGGAGACTATGGTCAGTCAAGCCTGCTTTCCTGAACGGAAGCTCGAAGAACGGCTGAAGCGCGACAAGTAAGTATGCTTCAACTTGAATTTTATTACGAAATTACAATATTCACAAGAAGAAAACTAGTCCTACATCTAATTGAGTTCTTTAAATAAGAGTGCATATATTATGCAACAGACGGACACTATAATGGCAACAAAATCAATTGAAAGAGCAGCGAGAATCTGATAACTGAGCTTCATATTCCTTCCACCAAGCCTATCAACCATGTCAGGGATGACCTTCCAATTCCTCATATCTTGTTCATAAGGGTCCTCTAGTTTTTGCTTCATGCCGTCGTCTTGCCAGCTTGTGGCTTCTTCGACCAAGCCGCGGTCATAAGACTGGCGGTTCATTTCATTGCTCAAGACATCAAAAGCTTCCTGCAGATGTGCAAACTTGTCGTAAACCACCTTAGCCGGAACTATGGTCGAGTCGTGATGGCACTCCATCAAGAGACGTCGGTAAGCTGACTTGATCTCTTCCAAGCTAGCTTGATCCGATACACCAAGCTGCCTTAAAAACCGTACAATGAACATCTCACTTAAGTTTGGCCAAGTCCATGGTAGAGAGCTTGAAGCATAATAAATTGATCAAAGTGCAAGAATTGGACAAATACCAACAAAGACTTACTCGTAATGGGAATTGTTGGTATTCCTGAGTAGCTCAGAGAGCTTCCGTCTAATATCCTGTTGCATCTCAGTACCATGTGTTCTAGGCTTCCCTCCTATCCACCCTTCATCCTCATTGTCCCAGTGAATT
Source organism: Brasenia schreberi (assembly GCA_036023115.1). Taxonomy (NCBI): domain Eukaryota; kingdom Viridiplantae; phylum Streptophyta; class Magnoliopsida; order Nymphaeales; family Cabombaceae; genus Brasenia; species Brasenia schreberi. The sequence goes on along the minus strand of JAYKKT010000036.1, from coordinate 2,441,024 downwards.
CTGGTGTCCTCCCCAGGATGTCGCTCTTTCCGGCCCCGAACTGCAGCCTTGGATGCAACCGGCAGCAGACCCTGAGGCTTGGCGACCCGCCTCTTGGTGGTTCTCCTCATTGGTATGCTAGTGATCACAGTGGCAGCTACGTATGTAGTTAAGGCCATAGATGGCTAAGGAACAGTTGAAGAAGTGGTTTATGAAAAAAGTCCATGTCCCTCTAGTGCATATATAATCACACGAGAAGGCAAAGGGTATTGGATCTGAATTGAATGAGTTCAAATCTGTGGGCATATTGTCGCTTTCTTTTCCTTTTTTGTGCCAATTCAACTTGCCCGTGCATTTTTCATATATTTAACAAATATATCATCCCTGGTCCGGTCACTTTTGAAGGATTTTTAAATGTATTATTTTTATTTGTTACGCCGATAAAGAAAATGATTTTGTGCCAAATCAAGCTTTATTTGGGAAAACATTTTTCCCATCATGACAACAGCAACCGTTGTTTAGGCTAATCTGCAAAACACAGGCATGAAAGTATCAGATCTAAAAATACTTATAAATGCAAGAATAAGCATGCTTGATTGGCTTCACGTTTATCAAACTATATATATATATATATATATACATAGATGCACACGCACATAAACATATATAGATATGTATAGTTGTCAGGCAAGCCTTATCCAATCCTTGCGATGTCACATATTGGGGTCCATCCATCCCAGGGTGAGCATATCCTCCTTCGCTTCCTCTTGATTCATGACAAGCTTACCTAAGCTCGTTCGTCACAAAAGAAACTTCTTGGTTCATATGGTTGAGGGCATCAATTAGAAAATTGATAATTGGTGTCGGTTTTCGATAATTACACGCGCTTATGGTTTTTTCCACCAACAAGTGAACTCTTTTTTTTTGGGGGAGCGGGGGGCGGGGTCACCCACGATTCCTGAACGCAGAATTTTCCACAGTTTCATCTTGTAGCTAAGACAGTAAAAAGCCATGGGAAGTCCCTTGGATTCCACTAGTAGCAAGATCAGCAGTGTACATATCTTAGCAAAACATTCTAAAGTCACTTTGTTAGATAGACCGATATGGCTTGATGATTCAACACTTCAATTTTACGGTGAAGATTGTGTTACCCAGATAATTTTGAACTTATAAATAGGAAGAATCTCACTTTTTAACTAAACCAAGCCTTTTTCCCATATTAAGTGTGTGTGTTCTCCTACATGGATTATCAACGGCATTACGTATTAGCATTTAGTTAAAAAATCATCTTGTTTTACCGTTTCCTTCGTTTCTCTTCTGTTTTTTAAGTGTTCATTATCTAATTTCTTGCACTCTAAGTGTATCACCGTCTGCTAATGAGATTGGTAGACCTCAACCAATCAAATGGGACAAGCCATGGACAAGAAACGATCTAATGATGCAAGTCATGGACAAGAAACGATCTAATGATGCAAGTCATGAACAGGCCCGGCTCAGTTCGCTCGGCCTGTTCTACAGCCCTAGAGGCAATCTTTGCATAAACATCCTCACCAGGAAAGGGAACAGCCATATATCGGATGCACAACGGTCTTAGCAATCGTTCTCTCTTTTCATTCTGTCACCTCGTCAAAGGTCATGGAGGTGGTAGAGGTCCACCAAACCTATTTTGCGTATTAAAAATAATGACAAACTACACAATAAAAGAAAGAAGTGTTGACTAACTACACAAACTAAAAGACAACAAGAATATGAGAAACTAAAAAGACAGGAAGTAAAAGTACAACTGGAGATGCGGGGTATCGAACCCCGTACCTCTCGCATGCAAAGCGAGCGCTCTACCATGTGAGCTACATCCCCGTTTGTTAAAATCCTAAGTTGTCATTTTATAAATACAAATAGAGCTTTGCTTATTTTGCAACTTCCTGACGTTCCCATTAAACTTCGGATAAACATATCCAGATTTTCCATCGCTGCCTGAGTAGGGATGGTAATGGGGATTAGATTCGTGTGTCATTTCGTCCCAAATTGGAATATGGGTTCAATAACCAAAATAAGGTTTCAATGGAAATTGGACTGGGATTCAGTTTACAATTTTCACATCTTTTCCCATGGATAATTTGAACATGAACCTATTAAGTTACTTATATTAGGTAGAGGCCTTGGGCCAAAACCTGACCCATCATGCCTCAATTTTTGTTTAATTTGGAAATGAGTCGGATGGGGTTTGGGTCTGGTTTCGAGTAATTTGTAAACTAAAAAAAAGGCAAAAGTATATTCCAATTAGTTGTTACGAGCAACCAACTAAGCCTTTTTGGGGTCGGCTACATGGATTCTTTGTTTCCACAGAGCCCTATCATGTGTCATGCTAACAGTTAACTCAATATAAACTAGATCATTCTTTATTGTTTCTTTCCAACACTTTTATACTCGTCCTCTTCCTCTTTTAACAATTAGTTGTTATGAACATCGGTATTAAATTTTTAAAAATTGCATAAGTTTAAATGGAATAAATCGATATTCAGTAAATTAAGGAACTCATGAGATGTGGTTCATATCATTACTGAACTTGCTTTATAATATGGAGACATGTTTACTTTGGGTTTGGTTTCAGGTTTCGGTGGAAACAGGCTCATATGAGGTTCAGGTTTGGTTCCGTTCACTATGTTTTCTAAAGAACCATTTCGCTTTAGGGAATAAACCCCGTTCACGTCACATAGGTTTTGGACTAAAATGTTCTACATGTAAGACCCCCAATTCATTCGCAAAATTGGTTTTGGCAGGTTAAAAGGATTGAATCGATTCGATTCAGGTAAACCCAACTCAGTTACGCCTCTAAAATTCTTCATTGTAGTTTTAGTGACCTTTAACTATTCGGAAATGCAAGATTCACGAGAAAATAGATTGATGATTCACAGAACATAAAGCAAGTGATAACTATGAGAGTGCTTTTTTGCTTCGCTTTAAGTGGTGCTTGTTTGGCTGGAGAAGGCTGAATCATAGAATTTTCGAGTGATGCTTGTTTGGCTTTTGTGCTGCTTCTGAAATTGTCAGCCATTTCATGTTTTGGATCATGTTCATGCATTTTATCCTCCCGTTAAAAGCAAGTCAACCCAAAATGACCTGATATTTCGTGTTACTATGATCCCCTTCATGTTTGAATTGGTTTCCCTTGTCACCTTTCAAATTGCCAATCCTAGTCAGATGTGACGCCCACAACTAAGAAGGTAAAATGAGAAGGATCTCCTTATAATAAATGTCCATCAGATGTAGCATGTATTTATAGTTAATGTCACTAACAATTTTTAAGTTGCTAACACAAACTGTGGTGGTACATATATGTGCTTAGATGCCATGTTCGAGGTGTATAGCAGTAAACGTACTTTAGAGACCAACTTAACAGAAAAATTGAACATTAAAAAGAAAAACTCAATTTTCTCATAGTGATGTCCAGAAATAAGTACATCTATTCCAGTCCAGAAATAACATCTATTCCAATCAAATAGAAATGCAAACGGGACAAGTCGGGGTTATTCTTCAAGAACTCAGATGCATTTTGTTCAGAACGTTTTACTGCTCATGGATTGTTCTTAACAAAAATTAGTGAGGAATCTCATGTTTTGACAGTCATCACATGCTTCATTAGCATTTCCACGACCTCTTGAGAAACTGTATCGAAATCACTCTTTAAATTCTGAATCTTCACTTCAGTTTCCTCTTCCAATCTTTTGACATTGAAGCTGGAACTTCCAGTGTTCTGTTCATCACCATATTAACATTAAGCAAATTGAAGAAAGATCAACATAGAAAATAAGGTTTCTGGTTTACTAAAATGTAAGGTAAGAGCTAAAGAAAGTAAAATGGAACATGATTATGCTTTAATGGGGTTAACTGCTAACATGACACAGTATCCAGCACAACAGAGACAAAGAATGAATGCAGTTATGTGGGACAAGGCTTGGTTTTGGTTGGTTAGTTAAGGAAAGAATTGAGAAGAATTAATTAATTCGATGACCATGTGATGTTCCTATATAGAACCAGAACATGTTTACTATTTATTACCTGGGAAAACTGCCCTCAGGACGTGGGTACTTACACCACCCTGGATAGGACTCTACAGTTAGGACCCTTGGCCTACAACAGGTTCGGCTTATGCTTATGCACAGACATGACACATATATGAATCGGACTCCAACCATCTAAATGATGACCGAGATCCCTACCACTATGAAAACGCCTTCAGGGCATATATATGAAACTATAACTATACCATGTGAAGTGCATAAAAATGCAATTCATGTTTTAGGGACACATCTGAGTATGGGATGGAAGTGAAAAACTAGAGCACTTCTTGTAGATTATGAAACAAGACTAAGATTATGACAATTCTCAATTGTCCTAGGATCAACCTTGAACTTAGAAACGCATTCTCTCTCTCTCCCCCATTCTGTGTGTGTGTGTGCATGCATGTGTGTGTGTGTGTGTGTGTGAGAGAGAGAGAGAGAGAGCCTCAGATATCTTCATTTGATGCTCGGCTTCTAATTGAGCTCGAAATGCAGCAGCTTCTCTGTTTGCTTCATCTTTTGCCTGCTTCAGCCTTGCCATTTTGGCTGCAATAAATAAGCAGCCTTAAATTAAAAAGAAACCAATAGAAACTTGCCCTAGGAAATTTAAGTGAGACAAAGCCATCAGAACTGATGGTACACTGAAAATAGATTATGCATATTTGGAGCCATTTTCTAGCGACATGCATGACACAGAAAATCTGATAAAAGAGATTTAATTGTGATTTTAATGTGGTAAAAGCATGACATCTTTAAGACAACAAGTCTTTGTATGGAAGATAGTATGAAATTGTTAGGAGTTGATAATCACCGTTTCTTGCATTGGCAACAATCTGTTGTGCCTCCTGCTCAGCTGATAACAGCATTTGAATCCCACCTTGTGTCCTCATGTATTCCATGGTTGCGACTCAATCTGCAAATTGTATTCCAGTTAGGCCACCATTGTCTGGTGATGTTCAACTTTCCCAAATTGTATTTCAAGAATATGTGAACGACGATTTACACATCGACAATCAATTGCGTCAAAACTGCAATCCATCCAAATAGCAAAAGAAAAACAAAACGAGGAGAATCAAATGCAAACTAATCTGCACTATCATCAAATCAAATTCTGCCCTCAATCTGCCCGTCAAGTTTCATACATCTCTGGAATGGGTCGAACTTTATTATCATTGTCGGGACAGACTGAATCATAAATTCACGTAGCGAATCCGAAATTCGAAGAAGAAAATAACAAAAACTAAATGAGGGTACATCGATAAATGAAAACGACGAAATTGTAAGGTTTCGATCGAGACCTTAGGAACTTCGGCGATCTAGCAGTTGAGACGGAGGAAAACGCCTTTGAGATGAATTCTGTTACGCAGGAAGTAGTCACGAAGGAAACCGCTTCTTTTCCAAATAAGCACCCACATTGTATATAGCGCATGCTTGGTCAACAAACCGGCCCTTGCGTTTAGTTTCGTTGTTATCATATCCATAAATCATTGCCGGAAATCACGTAAATGTCAACCCAGTAGTGTGCCACAATTATCACTTTCCCGTACTGCAAATATGAGACGACGCAATAGGGCTGGTTGGGAGCGGCGGGTATGCCCCAGCCCTCATACCCGAACCTCAATTTTGAGCTTCACCCACAGTTCGGTTAAAACCGAAATACAGAACCGGAACTCATGGTTTGGTTCGGTAACTGAGAGATTCGGTTCGGTTTTGGTTCTGAAAAATCCAGAGCTGAATAACCCAACTTTTGTTTTTAACATGTATTTGGACAACGCCCTAGAATGGATCACATTTCTCCCAATCACTCTCAAGCCCTTTTCTACGTGTAGTAGTGCTCTCCGAAACTATTTCTTCTTTGTCACCGGTGTTCTTTCCATCAAGAAGCTACCTTTCATCAACTTTATGTCTACAACCAACCGTACTCTACATATCAAAATAGCACTTTTGGAAATAGTTTTGAGGTAAAACTTATTCAACTCTTCTCAAAAACATTTTTTATATGTTATGTTCTTGATAATTTCACCTTTCATTTTTTATATGGTGACTGATAGGATTATTTTTCGCTTTTGTAAGTTGTATCTTTGATATGTTGGGTAAATCCTCTTTGAAACGCTATCATCACAGTTTAATGGGTGTTTTTTTGGATTTTCCTTTTTTATAAGGGTGGATTCTCATCACTAGTTGATGGAATAATGGTCGAACATTTGACTATTTTTAGTGCTAAATTAGTGATCGGCATTTGTCTGTGCATCATAACCTTGATTGTTGTTTTAAATTAATGAAAACACTCCTGTGTGGATGTTAGTTGATGTGAAATCGAGTTTGATGTAACTTGAGCATTTGTTTGAACGTGTCTGCAAGAATCTTCCTAAACTCTTTTTGTTAGATTAAAATTTTCAGTTGCGCTAAAGTTAATATATATATAGAGAGAAAGATATTTTCCGTCATATATATACATATATAGGTGAAGTTTGGTATATGTTGTGTTGGTTTTTATTTCATACAATACTTATGTTTATTTTTATAATTTGAGATGTCTCAATTATAGGGTCTACCTCAAGTGCCAGAAAATGTAACCTTAGAGTAAGTAAACTCGAATACACTACAGTCAAGTGATGATTCAACCCAGTGTTATCTGTATCACATCGTATAGTACGATACAGTGTGATACGTATCGTATCGTAATACGGCCTATATCACACCGTATCGTATGATACGGTGCGTATACGGCCAAGGACCCTTACAAAGGGTCCCTGGCCGAATGGAAACCCACATTTTTCGCGGGTTTCTTCTCTCTCTTTGTGTTCTTCAAGCTCCCTAAGAGCCGTTTTTCGCCTCCTTGGTGTTCAAAGCTCCAAAATCGTGCTCTACGGTGTCCGTGCAAGCCTCCTAACTCGGATTTTGGTAAATTTTTAATGTTTTTCTTCATTTTTTTCCTTTATATTTGTTGTTTTTTGTGTTATTTGTATTTTTTTTTTGAATGATAAAAGATGAAGTTATTAAGTATGTGTATATGTTTTTTATTGCATTCATGAAGTGGGAGACACGCCATTTCAGTGTTATTTGAAGATTGGAGATTTACGAAGTGCTTTTATTTTCAGGTTTTTGTTTGAATTAAAGTACTCCATTGAGATGGCAGGAAGGGGTGGTAAAGACTCCCATTCAAAGTCTGATGATCCGGCATGGCAGTGGGGTATATTAGTTGAGGGTTCTAGGTTAAAGATCAGATGCTTATTTTGTGAAAAGGTGGTTAGTGGTGGAATTTTAAAGTTGAAACACCGCCTAGTAGAGACTAGGAAAGAAGTTGCTCCATGCATAGGCAGGGTTAAAAGTTTGCTAGAAGGTATTAAATGGCAATGCCTGCAGATGATTCAGAGTATATAGGAAAGGAGACAACAAAAAGATTGTTCAATGTTGAATGATCAATCTATACTAAACTTGCATTATATGAATTTAAAGCAATTACTAGATTTTTTCAAATTTTTTCCTTTTTTTTTAAAAAAAATAGATTTTTACTCATTTTTATTGATTTTTTATTATTTTTTTATATTATTTTAATATTAAAGTATAATACGATATGCCCGTATTGTGGAGCCCAATGATACGTGATACAATACGCGTCAGACAACGCTGATGCAACCTCTTCAAAAATACAAAGGAAGCTCATGAAGACAAGATCTAAAGTATGAGAGCATTTTACCAAGTTTACAAATGTTTTAGGTGATATTAAAGCAAAATATAATTACTGTAGTGGAGACTTTTATTGTGATCTAAGGAAGAATGGCACCGCTAAACTCAAAAATCATTTAGTTGTTTGTAAGAAATTTCTAAAAAATATAGATAATAAACATCAATTGTCTTTGCAACCATTAGTTGAGAATAAAAACTTAGTCATTTTATCTACTTGAAAATTTGATCAAATGGTAATTAAGAAAGCCATTACAGAAATGATAATTACTGTAAACTATCATTTAAGATTGTCGAGAGTAAAGGGTTTAGGAAGGTACTTGTTATTGTATATCCTAAGTTTAAAATATCATCTAAGTGGATTGTATCATGTGATTGATATGAACTCTACATGGATGAAAAGGGAAGTTGAATTTTTTTTTAAAAGAATACTCAAAGTATATGTATAATACAATGTATGAACTATATGTATATCACAATCCATTTTATTGATGATGAATGAAAGTTGCACAAAAAATATTGAATTTTTGTGCAATATCTAGTCATAAGGGTGACTCCAATTGTAAGTTGCTTATTGATTGCTTGTTTGATAGGGACATTTAAAAAGTATTTAAAATTACAATTGGCAATGCTAGTTCACATGATATTGTTGTTTCATATTTGGAAAGTAGTATTTTGCAGTTACAGCTTTTGAGTTTACATTTAGCACTAGAGGGAGGATCATTGATGCATTCATGAGCTCTTTAATGCCTAAGGTAGCTGAATGCTTGATTTGTACACAAGATTGATTATGAGATGGTATTATTTTTAATATTGAGAAAGAATTAGAAGATGTTGAAAATTTTGAAAATGATAAGATATACTAATATTTTAATTCACTTTACCTTTTATCATCTTATGCATTATATTATTGAATTATTTCTTTTGATATTTTAGGCTTAGAAATTATTGAATTGGGAGGAAGTGTAGTAGCATTGAGTAGCAACCCAAATTCATTAAGTAATTATATTGTACTATATCAACTATTTATTTCATTGTCCTTTTCATGATTATATCGTTTATTTTTTATGTAGATCAAATGTAGTTGGATGAAGAAGGAAGATGATGGCCAAACAAAGTGAAGACTAGTTTGATTGAAACTAAATATATTATCGTAGATTGGTAATTAAAATGATATACTAAACTACAAAGGACTTTTTGATAATTTCCTTTCAATTAAGTAATATATGCATGTATAGATTTCCTTATCTCTACATGATGGAGACAGTGTGATATTTGAACTACAATGAGATCTGAAAAGTAATTGCAAAGTACCGATTCCTTATGATATATACTCTCCATAGAGATGACAATTGAATACCTTATTTGAGTGCTGGTTACTTTTACATTTTTGCAACAAAAGTGATGCATGAGCCAACATGGGAATTCTTCGTCCTATAATGATAATCATACTTTTTAAAATACAATCAACATTCATAATTATTAGCTTACATTTTACAGCAAACGCGATGTATGAGCCAACATGGGAACTCTTCTTCTTATAATTGTAATCATATACTTTTCAAGATTCAATTAACATTCATAATTATTAGCAAATAATTGTCGAACATGATACATGCTTGAGATAAGTAATTCATGCGATATCTGAACTATTAAATCTGAAAAGTAACCGCAAAGTGGGTCCTTTATTGATTCTTTATACTCTAAATTCATCCAGTTTGCTTTACCATATCTTTAGTTGCATGAGATGACGTTCAAGTTGGATTCTCACTGAAGCATGCATGTTTTTATTGAAGATGAACATTTTTTCGTTCAGATTAACCTTCCAAAATTGTATATGTTGACATGTGCATTATTGAGTTATTATATCTTAACATGATGTTCAAGTGAGATTTAGATTGCAGATTTAGTATGTTGAACGATGAAATGAGTACCTTTATTTATCTATTTTCAAGTCTCACTAGGTTGGGAGAAGAGGATTCAACATGTGTATTTGAGATGGCTAATGCCTTTGGTTCACCAATTTACTTTTGCATGGAAATGGGAAAGGAGAATCCAATCAAGAAAAGAGACATTTTCATGCCTACACAAAGAAATCAGTACTACGTTTGCAAGTTGAATGTCACATATCTTATGACAATTTCACCTTCAGATGCTGAGAATTATCACTGTTTTATCTAAATTATGCTTGTATTATGTTTAAATACAATATGTTAGATCTGCTTCAAGTTTTGTAGTGTATTGTTAGCTCCCAGTTTTGGAAATGCTAACGTGTTGATTGTATCTTATCATTTCTTAGTATTCAATTATGTCCAATTGGGCTTATCAACTGAGATAGCATAAGACTTGAATATTAATACATAACTTAAGCAAGGTTCACCATTTCTTGCTTTTTTATTGCTAGTATTGTATATAATTTTTACCTTTGGGAGATCTGTGATGTCAATGTGCTTTACGTGAGATTTTATTAAAAGGGTTAACTTTTCTAGACAAGGCAAGGATGAATATTAACATAGCTATGAAGCATTCGAGAGTAGACGAATAGAAGATTATGTTGTAATTAATGTTATATTGTCAGTATTATTTTGCTTGCCTTTTGTCCATGAAAACCCAACCGAATAATCGAACCCTTGAAAAACCAAACCGAATAACTGAACTGAACTAATTTTGTTCGATTCAGGTCGGTTACTTATTGAGTTTGATTCTGTTTTGAGACCAATAATTTTGTACATTTCGGTATTCAATTATCAACCGTATCCATTCCGTGAATGGGTAGAGGGTAGAGTCTCCTCTTTCCACACACAACTAAGTGGGATTAGAGCACCCCATACCCCAATTCCAATCACCATAACCATTTCCTAATTAATCCTAATAGATTATTAAACTTTGAAAATTTAAAAATTCAATCTCTCTCTCTCTAATACACACACACACATCAGAGTAAGACACATCGAAGCGGTCAAGAGTTTGATATAGATTGGGTTAATAAGGAGACATATCAAACAAAAACTTATTAATTCAACTTCATACTCGATACATTGTGTTTCAAGTGCACTAAAATAAGGTACTTCTTAGTATCCACCTAAGTTATTCAATATATTTGGGTTTCTCTTCAATAAATAAACCAACTAGGTAGGTTTATGCATCCCTGCAGCGTGCTCCGGTCGGATTTCATCGGTTGAATCCACCACAGTGATTGATTGTCAGGCCACGTAGAAAAGAATATTCGGAAAGGTAAAAATAGAAAAATGAACCAAATATCCAACGAATTGTGATCCATTTCCGTCCATGACAAATTGCCATATTCGCGGCTAAAGTGAATTTCAACGTTTTCGTCGAACCATGTGATGGCTTCCTCCTTGCTCAGGGAAAGAGAGAGTGTGTGTGATAGGGTACATAGCATGACCTTCATGACCTATAAAGGCATATTATTTTTCCTAAATGCACCGTTTCCCATGTACATACATAAGAGTTTACCAGAGAAAAAGAAAAGAAAACAGGCACTATACAATAGAATGCTCAACTTATTATCCTCTTTGATTAAAGGAAAGCTACAACAACAACTAAGTCTTTTCCCATACTAGACGGGGTCGGCTACATGGATTCTTTGTTTCCACAAATCCCTATCGTGTGCCATGTTAGCAGCTAACTCCCAATAAGCTAGATCATTCTTTATTGTTTCTTTCCAACACTTTTGTGGTCGTCCTCTACCTCTTTTAATACTTTCCAAATTTAGTTTTTCTAACCTTCTTACAGGTTCTTTTGATCTTCTTTCTATATGTCCAAACCATCTTAAACGATGTTCTCTCATTTTATCCTCTATTGGTGCCACTCGTAATTTGTTTCTAATAACCTCATTATGTATACGGTCTTTTCTTGTATGACCACTCATCCATCTCAACATCTTCATTTCTGTCACAGATATCTTTTGTACATGTTGATGATTAACTGCCCAACACTCAGAACCATAAAACATGGCAAGCCTATTGCTGCTCTATAATATTTACCTTTTAACTTTAATGGTATCTTCTTATCACAAAGAATACCTGATGCTCCTCTCCATTTTAACCAACCAGCATTAATTCTATGTGTAACATCTCCATCAATTCTTCCATCACTCTGAAAAATTGACCCTAGGTATTTAAAACTTTCCTTTTGGGGAATGCAATGTGTGCCAATTTTAATTTTCAAGTCCTCTGAAGTAACCAAATGATCAAACTTACATTCCATATATTCTGTGTTTGTTCTACTAAGTCGGAGGCCTTTGCTTTCTAATGTTTCTCTCCATAGTTCCAATTTTCTGTTAACTTTTTCCTTAGACTCCTCCACTAATACGATGTCATCTCCAAATAACATACACCACGGTACTTCATCTTGAATATGTTTTGTTAACTCATCCATCACCATTATAAAAAAGTATGGACTTAAAGTTGATCCTTGATGTAACCCAATATTAACTTCAAAGAAGTCTGTCGTTCCTTCATGAGTCCTCACACATGTTTTTGCACCATCATACATGTCTCTTATAAGGTTAATATATGTCAATGGGATACCTATTTTTTCCAAAGTTCTCCAAAGAACCTCTCTCAGTACCCTATCATAAGCTTTTTCTAGATCAATAAATAACATGTGAAGGTCTTTCTTTTTTGCTCTAAAATATTCTATAAGACGTCTCAAAAGGTGAATCGCTTCAATAGTAGATCTGCTTGGCATGAATCCAAATTGGTTCTCTATTGTACTTGATACTTGTCTTAACCTACGTTCGATAATTCTTTCCCATAATTTCATAGTATGACTCATTAACTTGATACCTCGATAATTCGCACAATTTTGAATGTCTCCCTTGTTCTTATATATGGGTATAAGTGTACTTGCTCTCCATTCATCGGGCATCTTTTGGTTTTACCATATTTCATTAAATAATCTTGTGAGCCAAGTGATTCCTATTTCTCCTAATATTTTCCAAACTTCTATAAGAATATTATCTGGGCCTACCGATTTACCACCCTTCATATGTTTAAGAGCCTCTTTGACTTTATTCTTTTGAATACGTCAGTAGAAATTGTGGTTTATATACTTTTCTGACTTGGCTAAATCTCCTAAACTAATACTAACATCTTTATTTTCATTAAAAAGATTATAAAAATAGTTTTTCCATCTATTTCTTATATCATCATTTGCCACTAGAATTTTTTCATCCTCGTCTTTTATGCATCTAACATAATTAAGATCTTTAGTTTTCTTATCTCTAGTCCTAGCTATCCTAAAAATATCTCTTTCACCTTCTTTTGAGTTGAGTTTTTTATATAAGTCCTCCCAAATCTTAGCTTTTGCTTTACTAACGGCCTTTTTCGCTTCCTTCTTTGCTTTCTTATAAGCTTCTAAAGTTTCACTAGTTTTCTTGACATAATGTAATTTGTAACATGTCCTCTTTGCCTTGATTTTATTTTGCACTACTTCACTCCACCACCAAGCTTCTTTTTGTGCCGATACACTTCCCTTAGATACTCCTAACACATCTTTCGCCACTTTCCTAATATGTATAGCCATATTGTTCTACATATCACAGGGTGTGCCAACATAATTTCAAACTATCTCCTTGAAGGACTTTCTATTTAAATATATCTTCTTTCTCGCTTTTGAGGTTCCACCATTTAATCCGAATAGCTCAATGCACTCTTTTCTTCTTTGTCTATTTTTTTATTTGTAAATCCATAACTAAAAGTCGATGTTGGGTGGTTAAGCTTTCTCCTGGAATTACCTTACAATCTTTACAACACGCTCTATCTTTTTTTCTACAAATAAAGTATTCAATTTGTGTTTGTGATAAGCCACTCTTATAAGTAATTAAATGTTCTATCTCATTTTTTGAAGATTGTATTGACTATAAAGAGATCAAATGCCACAACAAAAATTAAAATCTCCTCGTTTATATCCCCAAAACCAAAGTTTCCATGAATCCCTTGATATCCTAATGCCTCTTTACCGACATGTCCATTTAAATCTCCTCCTAAACAAATCATCTCCCTTTGTGGAATACTGAAGAAAATAATTTAGACCCTTTTGCCCTTAACCTCGTCCCCTATGATCCATCTGGTTAATCTGCTGGGATCATTGGCAGAGGATCTGCAAGTGGCAGTGATACCAAGGTCCGCACCGATCAGCTCATACTCCTTTAGCGCATCTTCCATCTCCGATTCAACAGTAGAGTCGTCTGCACTTTCCATTATAGGCACCTGCAGGACTTCGGCATCGTGTTTCTCTTTCTCCGGCTCATCCTGGAACGGCTCTAGAGTAGGACCCTGTTTGTTTACAACAAACTCGAATTTGTTCAGTAACATCAGAAATGCATTATGACTTTTAGAGGGTCAATAGTTTTAGTTTTATCAAAATCATGGACCATCTTGCCGCAATCCAACGGGAAACAACCTTTATGAGATTAGCCTAGGACAGAACTTAAGTTTTGAGACACTGGTCTGTGCAACAGTACAATAGATCAACTTTCGAGATAAGCCTTTAAGCCTACCGACTGAGAGCTAGAAGGTAAAGGGGTAACATCCCTTTAAGCAAATCCTGGCCAAATTACTCCTCTCAAGTGTAGCTGGGCCTTCACCTTGAAGTATCACCGATATCTTTGAGTTCTTTGCATTTACAGGATTTCTTGTTTGTTCATCAAGACTTGTTTGGAGTGTCATCTCCTAACAACTTTGATACTACGAAACATCCAATATTCATAGCCCGCCCCTTTTCCTTTTCATAAGTTCAGAGAATTCCGGTACAATACAACAGAAGAAACTGATCATATTCATGACATTCACATAAGAAGCATAGTTTTCTGGCATCAAAATATTATCATCTTATGTTGAAAAGCTCATGAGGCTGTATCATCTTATGCTGAAAGGCTATGAGGTTTTGTTTGGAGGAATCATTTGCAGTTTATCTCCGGTGAACTTCACAGTATATGCAAGACGGCTTTTGTGCCTAAAAAACCTTATTTAAAATGAATTCATAAAGACTTCTATAAGTTATTCGTGCCTAGAACAACTTATTTTGCAATAAATTGACTGACATATAAGTAATCCAGCATACATAAGGTGAACAGATGTTTAAGTCAAGATTGATATTCAGAACCAAAAAACAGAATGAAGCACAATAAAACTCCATTTACAAAGGAATAAACAAAAAAAAAAATTGATTGCCACATACTATTGATCCATGCTGCGAATAAGAGTTGCAAGTTACCTGACAAAGTTCTGCATAATGTAGGTAGAGTTCATTGGTTTCATCTTGATCTCGTTGCACCAACCATTCGCACCAGTGCCAGAAGTGATCGCAAGATACCTTAGAACATGTCACATGGAAAATATATAGTCAAACATGTATACATGCATATGGTAAATGTATTAGCGTCAGCATCAGAGTAATTGTAATGTACCTTCAAACATTTTAAATAGAAAATATACACAAAATAGTAGAAAATGTCCCACAAATATATCGCAGAATCCACATAGAAGATAATAACAAGCCAAACAAAATATGGTTCGCAGAAAAACATTATTCTAGTTGCATTTGTATCAATTCTCTCAAGCAGTTTATAGCTTGTTATGTCCCTCCTCATCTCTCGATCAATGCTATAAATATGATACATGATATGGGTGTATCAGTACATGAATCGATACGATTCAAGTACATGTATCGCACCCATATTGCAACGTATCGTACGATACAATGCGATATGGGTATTGTTGTCTCATACGATACATCCCAAATCGCACGATACGGGGTATTACAATACGTGATGATTTTCTTACAATTTTTATAAGTTTTTATGATTTTTTTTCAATATTTTAATGTACGGTATAGTACGATTATTGTGTATCGGTGCCCTATACGATACGGGTACCAATATGCTAATTACAACATTGCTCTCAATACCTAGTTGTCCACCATAAGTGTTCCTCCTTTTAGCATTGCCGTTAAGGCTATGCCTAATACACACACATATACATACATACGTATACATATATATATATATATATATATATATATATATATATATATATATATATATATATATATATAAACACACAAACACATGCATATATGTGTGTAACGTGCTCAACACTCCTAAATGACAAGCCATGTCTCATAATGACACTTGACAAGGAAGGAACATGATTGCATTCCCTTCGGTAGACCCTGGACCTTAGTGTGGTCATTGTGGTGCATAAAGATTAAACCAAAGAATATGATATCATATATCGACCATATATCAAATATTTAAACGCCGAAGTTATCTTTGTCTTGCAAACTTTACATTTTCTTGGGCATCAAAGAGCTCTCTCTCTCTCTCTCTCTCTCTCTCTCTCTCTCTCTCTCTCTCTCTCTCTCTCTCTCTCTCTCTCTGTCTCTCTCTCAAACACACTCTTTATTCAGTCTCAATCCAGGCAGATGGACTGCTGCATTAGTCAAATTGAATGAGAGGAAAGATTAATATAAATCTATAGAGATTCTACTGTTACTCCAAAGTTAACCGCCTACACATCAGTATCGGTTCACCAACCCATCAACATAATAATGTATCAGCAAGCATGTGATCTGTAAATTCAGAAAAAAAAGGATGGAACAGTGCTCAAGTTTGTACCTGTGAAAGATATCCCCTTCACATATGTCACCGGAGAAAAGCCAACCCAATTCACAAAAACGGTCAACACTCATTTCCTCTTGTGATTTCATCGCATTTGTGCTGTCCCGTGATGCATATTTTGGAACACTTGAGTTGTCTTCGTACTTTCTTTGACCAAACAACCAGTTGGGACTCTTAAGTTGAATCTCACTGCAAATAAAAGGAAACAAACCCAAAACATAGCTATGCTTAACATTTAATCTCTACTTTTTACGCAAGTTCCACAAGTTCCTAATTGAAAATAAAAAAAGATCAGCATGGACATGAAGGACATAATAGAGTGCATGAACAAGATTGCAACAGGGAAAATCTGTACTACATAGAAACCATCAAGAACATCCATTTGAGCATGTCAAATTTTGCACCTTAACTTTCTGTCTTTTTTTATATTGTGACTTGCCAAAAAACTTTCGTCGTGTAACTACAGTTTTGAATCAGCCCAACTCCTTCACTGACTTTTGGTAGATAACTCTCTGATTTGGGTGCACAGTATGAATTCACATTACTATCAGAAAGAGAAAGCTGGCTTAAGACACTGATTTCAGATGTTAGGAAGATAGCTCAAAAACATACTGATGAAGTGGAGAAGATATGATGGCATTAAACTCTCTCCATATTATAAGGCCTATCTCCTACCCTCATCACCCAAAACCTCCAAATACAATCTCCTTTCACAAATAGCTTTTAAATCCTTTTTCCAATGAAAACTGGCATTATCAAACATCTATGAAGTTTTCTAATGGTAAGATTGATTAACTATCGACTCCTGCAAGGAGAAATGCAACGGAGATATGCTGACCAACTATCAAGGGGCTAAAAGAATGCTACCATTGCCTTGTTAGATCTCTTGACCAAAGAAGACAGTCCACCACCATACCTAATATATTTGCACTCTTGTAGACATATAAGAATAAGTTTACCTACAGAACATCATCTAAACAACATATCAGTTCATATTTCTCCCAGCTGCCTTGAATTAAATCCTCCAAAGTACAATACAGCAGCTTCTTGGTTGGTAAGAAGAATACCAACATTAAATTCATGACAGTAAACCAGAACACGGGAACTGGAAGTGTAGGCAATTTTCTGTTAGCAAGCATTTAATAAACTTATGGCCTGACAGAAACATGAAACAGCTAAGATGAGTATTTCCTATCTTTCTGTCTGTCCATTGAGCAGAAGGAAACTTACGCTGCATCAGGAGCCACCCCTGATATGCTTGAAGAAACTTTTACATCAGGTTCAATACCAAGACGCACATTCTTTATGGAACTGCAAATTTTCTCAATTAACTTATCAAAAGAAGTTAACTTCATTCAGGAGAAGTCTTCTTTACAAGCAGGGCAGAGATTAGTTCCAGCTCCTATAATGGGTATTGCATCTGCTGATAAGCTGCATACTGTATGCAAGAAAAAAGCAAAACAGAGAAAAAATAAGCACGAAAGACAGAAAAGATCACTAACATGCGCAAGATGCAGAGATGCAAAACTCTTGAAGAACAATTTAAAGATTCACTAGCTCTAATATGAGCAATAAAAGCATCACACTTTGAGGTCCAAACTTAAAAGGAAATAGAAACCTGTCATATTTGGCTAGCCCATCATTGATCCCAGATACATGAAGGTAATAATATGAGTCCAACTCCCAAAGAGCAGCCTTTCCTTCTTGAGGTTGGAAGTACCCCAAAAACCTAATCGGAACATTGAATATAAACTATAAGGTAAAACACAGCCTAGGAAATTCCATAATCTAATTGACAGAACAAAAACAATACAACATTGCAATACAACCAAGTAGTGGAAGCACATGAATCGTTTGAGAAGGGAAGAAGGATACAAGTTAATTGTGTCTTGCTTTTCACTATCTGTGTAAACATCGCTGTAGTAATGTTTGATTGATTTCAGAAACTCCCGTGATTGGGTTGTCGCCTTCCACTTTCCCTGTCTCTCAGGGAACACCTGAATTGTTCATGGAATAGAATTGATTACTGATAGTTCACTACAATCATCACAGGAAGGATAATCCGATAAAGAAAAGTATACTTACAGTATTATACTATTATGCGCTGCAGAGCCCCCATATTGAAGTGCAAGCGCATCACCCATACTCTGACACATATCCATAAGAGCAGAAGCAATGCTACTGTCTGGATCCACCTTAGGCTCATCTGCTAAACCTAGTGCATGAAGTTGACAGCCTAAAGCTGCTAAGCCATAGGCATGCTGAGCAACATTTGTACGATCCAAGCAGTCAATACAATTGGTACGTAACTGTAGACACAAAAATTTTGACTCCAAGCCTATGTAGAGAAAATGATAATTTCTTATCTACACGATGCGTGAGCGTGCCAGCTAGTTTACAAAAACTAGAAAAGTTTTAATAAAATCTGATTTTTTAGCGATTGTGGCTAAGCGGGCTCCTTTCGCTCTAGGCTTTCTTGAACCGACGCTCAAGGGTCAGCCTAAGTGCTTAGAAACTTCAATGCTATTGGTGAAAAATTCAAATTCTCGTGAAGATGTGGTGTTTTTCAAAAAAGAAACAAGTACACTTTGATTTAAAGCTTTAGAATGAACAAGTCCTGAAAAACATAATGTTCTTTTTTCAGGCCTTGTTTTCCGAATCAATTTCAATGTCTTACAGACCTCCAAAAGTCACCAAAATTTAATAGGACTTAGCTTGTGATATGGAGGATCCGTATCACTTTACAGATCTTAATTCGGAGTTGTATTAAAGCAAAATTAAATCAATGAAGTACCTCTGCTCAGGTACCCAGAACTATCATGTCACAGAAATACAGAGACTCAAAGATGAGCCTGTATCTCGGTGATATGAGTTCCAAATTTGTGAATTTGATCTTGCTGGAAAGCTATGGATGTTACTTTCCAATGAATCAAAATTCAACCGATTTGGAGGACTACAGACAGAGTAATGGGATGAAAACCCAAGCTCTGTTACAGGAAAACAAAATGTTCAGACAGTGGACAGGTATTAACCTAATTTTGCCTAATTTTAATTACGTAGCTGCACGGCCCTAAAATTCTTGAAAATTTTATTTAGAATGGGCTTGTGTGTGTAGAATGTGTGTACAAAATTTCAGATTAATTTAAGTAGAGATTCGGGAATCAAAAATACAACAAACAACATATGCAAAGATGCGAGAGTTCAGTTTCAGGTTTTTAAATGCATACGTGATGCAAACTCACCCGAAATGAAATTGCAACAACACAACTCACGAATTTAAATTGTTGAAAGTAAATGAAGGGAAATATTCATATAAGCTTAAGCATAGAGTGCGTGTGTGTGAGTGAAAATTCAGCAAGTTAATGAAAATTCATCAATTCTAATCATTATTACAATGTGGGAGGAGACAATGCTCCATTAATACAACCTCATTTCAATTAAATCAATGTAAAAGAAGGATTAAGAACAAAGGATGAAATACTTACAGGATTTGCATCCAATCGGCTGGAATTCCAAGAGTGGAATCCGACATTCTTCCTTCTTCTTGGCTTCTCACTCTCTTGCACTCAAGCCTAGTTCTACCCCACTCTCTTTCCCTCTTTCCTAAGCCTCTTGCAGCGCACGTCCCTCTCTTGGAGCAACCCCCTCCTTGCTGGAACTTTGGCCTAACTATCTCTCTCACCAATTGACAAGGCCTCACCACACTCTCCAAGATGCTTCACCCGCGCCCCCCCCCCCACCCTTAGCCCTATTTATAGGCCAAGGGGCTGGTTCTAGGCCCTTCTTTGGGGTGGGTTGGATTAGCTCCATATCTTGTTTGAAACCCATTTGAGTGGTCCCCTCCATGATGGAATGGACCAGCCCCATGTGGGTTGGTCTCTAGGTGTAGTCGGCCTTGACTAGGCTCCACCAAATGCCTCATTTTGACCGGCCAATGCTATGAACTTGGCCTACTTTGGCTTGATTGTTTGGTGTTGTTTCAATTGCCACATACCACTTGATAAAATCTCATTCATTCCATTCATACCTCTGATTTTGGATCGGTCTTGGACTTGATAAAATTCGGGTGCATGGTTGGCTTGGCCGGTTGCACCATGTTGGCTGGCCCATAGTGCTATGAACTCAACTCATTTTGGCTTGACTTGATCATGGCCTTACGAATTGAATTCCATAAGCTCACTTCCCTCATGATGGTGTAGGTGAGTTAGGTCTTGCTCAAGCTCAAGCGGGTTCTCTTGTTTGGCTGGCCTGAATCTTGTTGTGGCTCGATCATTTGGTGATGCTTTAATTGTCACATTTCAAACTATATCACTTGGTAAAAGTATGATTGATCCCAGCCATATCTGTGATTTGGATCCACCATGATCTCGACCTGATTTGGATGTACTTGAATTGCTTCTTTTGATAAGCTCGACCCGTGCATTTGAATTTGAATTGCCTTGAACCACTTAGTGAAGCTTGATTCAATCCATGATTCTAGACCAATCCGTTTGTGATCTTCATCTACTTCTGATAGGCTTCAATCTTACTTGCTTTTATTAGGATAGGCTTGGCCTACCCTTTGCTTTTTGACTTGGTCTCGAGCTGGGTTTGGATTGGGTCTCACCTGTTCGTTGGGTCTGCTTTGAAATCCATGGGCCTTTTAACTTGAATTTAAAACCTTTATTTTGAAACATTCCCAAAAGGACCTAAACTTTAAAAAGCTGGGGGTTTTGAATTTAAAGGTTCATAAAGGCTTTAAATTGACCTTCGAAATTTAGGAGTTTTGAAAACATTTTAAATTTTGGGTGTTTACAGTAACACACCATGCTGGAAAAAAGGTTCTGACCCTGTACGCTTGATGCTCCCTTGCATGGATTCTTTCTCTGTGTCTCGAGTTACTGTAGAGTTCAATTGCACAGTCACACTCCCAAGTTTTGATAGATCAATAGAACTCGACCTGAAATTCAGACAAAAGCAGAGCATTTCAACTAAAAAACGTGAATGATTTTTTCTCAAAGGCAAACCAAAATGAGTTGTTCTTAGGTTAAGGTTTCTCTCTTTCTCGTATTTCAGAAGTTTTAGACATTTAATTACTGTCATGTAATGTTGATTCATGCCATCACTACATTTTTCTTCACACATTTATTACACTTCCATACTTACAAGTTAAAGATTTGTAGTTTTATCCTTGGATGTTTCCCCTTATTATTCTTTTCTCCATTAACACTTTATTGGGGAAATTGTTGGAAATTGAACTTTTGAGTTGCTAATGTTATTAAGTGGATTATGGAAATTTGATTTAACAACTGGAAACATCAACATGAAACTTCTGTTACATCAACATGAAACTTCTGTTACATCCTGAATTTCAAATTGATTTAAAAGAGAGCAGAGGCAAAATATGTAAAAATGATCAATGCAAAATTTTTTAGGTACAACGTGAAAATGAAAATCCATACCTTGAACTTGTCCGACTAAGTTGATCCACTCTCTTTTTTACCGATTGCTTGCCACTGTAGTAAAATCCAGTCAGATCAAGTGCTTGACATGCTACAGCACCTAGAACAGCCAGTACATTGGCAGACTTGCTGTTGAACACAAGAGAAGAGACAAGTTCATCAATTTCGTAGAGACAGGAAGGACAGAGCCAAGTCAGTTACCAGCTATGTCACACGGGTGCGGGTGCGGGTGCGGGATACGGTAAATTTCAAAAATTTTGGGTGCGGCAACACGGCTAGAGTATATAATATTATATATTATATATAATATTCAACCTAAATAAATCAATCATAATACAACTAGTATTTGCTAATTTTGGGTGCACATAGGTATCAATTAAAGTTCTCACATAATGATCTGAAACTTACAATGATTTTATGAGCTACAAAATATCGAAGTTATGGATTCAAAGAGTTTCGAGATCTTTAGTAGGATATAACATATACTAGTATTTGTGCTAGGATCCACTAGTGATGTCATACTCTTTTGTTCTATTGATCAAGTAATGTTCCTGGTCTTTAAATGTGTTTGGTGACAAAGATTATTCTGTGCAAAGGCATACAGTATGGAGTCAAGAATCCAATCAGATTGAGTAATAAGAAACCAATTGTTCGCACCCAAAAAGTTCTCACATAATGATCTGAAACTTACAATGATTTTATGAGCTACAAAATATCGAAGTTATGGATTCAAAGAGTTTCGAGATCTTTAGTAGGATATAACATATACTAGTATTTGTGCTAGGATCCACTAGTGATGTCATACTCTTCTGTTCTATTGATCAGGTAATGTTCCTGGTCTTTAAATGTGTTTGGTGACAAAGATTATTCTGTGCAAAGGCATACAGTATGGAGTCAAGAATCCAATCAGATTGAGTAATAAGAAACCAATTGTTCGCACCCAAAATCATTAAAGCTAATATGATATACAACTACAATAGCAAGTACACAACTTTATAAGTTTATATTAAAGCAAAATATATAAATGGTAAACAACTACTAATTTCATCATAATACACAAATCAATCTTCATTATCCGGACCCATTTAACCGTGAGTTGCAAAAAAAAAAACAAATTCTTTTTTTTTGCAAATTTTTTTTTTTTTGCCATGCCGCACCCGACACGGTGTCGGTGTCGGTGTCGCACCAGTGTCGAGGTCGACACTCCACCCCTTAGAAGTGTCTGTGTGACTTAGGTTACCAGAAAAGTTACACACGTTTTAGCAAATTTGTGGAAGTCCCAGTGGATAAACTTTAGCTGTTTCTCTTCTGGAAGGATCTGGTTTAGATATCCAAATGCACTCGCAAACTCACGCCTTAACATCATTTCTCTAGGCCGCTTCTCAACCTTTTGTTATTGTGTTTCTCCAAAGACAAAGCAACGCAAAGAATGACACTAGATGTGTAACCATAAAACACAAAAATAGAGCTCTCGTGAAGCCTTCCAATGATTATCAAAGATAATACAGTGAAGTGCATATAAATGGAAGTGCTTCAAGCCTAGACTACTGCTCTAAAAGGACATTTCAAAACAATAATGTCATGTAGCAGATGATTGTTTTGCATAATAGCACAATTCATACAGAAAAAGAAATCTAGAAGAACATGATGTATTCCTTCATAAGCATAATATTCACCAACCTTAATCAAGTTGAGTACAATAATTGGATTTCCATATCTGTTAGCAAGATCTTCAAAATGTAATCCAGTTGCCTCATATGTTGGATCATATCGATGTACTACAACCAGGAGAGCCACAAGATATCTCAAGAAACTCTTTTGGGGAAATGCATAGCGTTGCAATGTAAAAATTTATTTGAAAATAAAGAAAATCGTGGGTTGTCGGGCCACCATCAGTAGAGCTATTTCTTGATATCAAACTTCCCATAAGCTATTAGCTTCCTTACCGCAATCTTGAAAGATTCACACCTTGTACCTGAGCCTGGGACAGGCCCCGTGGTATTTGCAGCAACCCCACAGCCATGCCGGGAATGGTGGTTCCAAGGACGTCAGTGTGGCTTCCCCGACATGGAAGGCACGAACAACTCGAATAAGCCTGCTGAGGCTGAGGCAATCTCGTGGGAAAGAGGTAGAAGTTTTGCAGGATGGAAGCGACTCGATTTCGGCAAGTCATTTGAGATCACAGAGGTTTGAGAATCTCAGTGGGAGGCATGTGTGATGTCTTGACATGGAGACGGGCAGCTGTGCACAAGGATTACAAATGCCATTGTCCTAATCAGCTCGAGTCAGTGCTATTTTCAGGTTTTAACAACGTCAATGTGCCGGAGCGGGTCAATAAGGAAATGTAGGAGTAGGTGTTTGCCGTGGTGTTGACAGAGATTAGGTTATATGGAATGGTTGCGGCCGTCTTATGAACGATATTTACACTGCCAGGCCGTCTGCTTTCAAAAAGGTAAAACTTCGAAAGCGACACCCTTCGCTCAACAAAGTAAGCATAGCGAGAGGTTCCGTCTCTTAGTCCCCTCAACAGTGAATCTCGGAAGTTTGGCACTCAAAAAGGTCGGCAGTCCTTAGTTTTACGGAGGATGGGTTCTGGAGTGAAACTGGTCCCAACACTCTGCACTGATGGGCAAATGAGTCTGGAAGTTCGATGCGGATACTGATGGAGCAAGCTATGACGGGATTTAAAACGATGCGGTCGAGATGCGAGAGGGAGGGCACAAGTTCAATGCCGGTCAAATGCGGATTTCTAGATCTAAATCTGCAGTAAATGACGGTCGGCCTTCGAAATTTAAAAGACAGATATCATTCTAGTCCTAACGGTCGAGTGTGGAGAATGGATTTGATTGCGGAAGTTCGATCCGTCGAAACTTTGAGGGTGTCGGTCAAAGGCAAATTGAGTCCGAAATTTAAATGACAATCGGTGCAATGCCAATACAAAATTTAAAATAATGATGAACGATGAAACTGTCGGAATTTAGATGCGGTGAGGCAATGGCCATGCGAACTTGGTGAGACAGTTTTTTCATTTTGTCTTCCTTCTTTAAATTTTTTTTTTAATGGGTGAGCAATACGGCCAAAATTCGAAAATGACAATGGAGCAGCTATGACTTTGGAGTTTGGGGTGGAGCTACAAGATCCCGGCATGATGGACACGGCTTCTTGGGTTTTATGCGGTCGGTTGATGGGTGAATGTTGCGAAATTCATGAGGATTTTGAGTTCGACAATCGTAACTTAGCCCCCAAGGACACGAAATTTTTTTTGACAATGAGCAAGTCGGCCCCCTGATGGAGTTTACTAGGTAATGAACGTATGACGCATGATTTTTTTTATATGCGATGGGTCGTGCTTAATGATGATTTAAAATGGTTGATGACACATCGGCTATGATGGAGTTTAAATTTAAAAGCCGGTCGGTTGGTGAATATCAGCTAGGACGACAATTTTTTATGGGCTTCGGCATTCATGAATACATTTGAAGTTGGTGCGGTGAGCAAGAAATGAATGGTTGATAGTGAGAAAGACAATGTAACTGCGATCCGGGAATTGTCGGTAAAGAAGTAGGCCTCCTGTGTACCCTAAATGAGCTTGAAGGTGGAGTGATGTATGTTCGAATCTATCGGTAGGAGATTTTATTTGTCGGTTACTGGGGTTTCAACCAAGGGCGACGGTTGGAAAGCGACCCTCGACTGGTATCAGGTGCTTTTCTTCCTTATCTCGGAAAGGTTCTTTCAAGGATGCTGGATCCTTTCTGGTTTTTTCTTGTGAAAGACACTGGTTCAACTCACTTACGGGGAGTCACAAGTCGAATGGGACCATTCAGGATATGATTCACTGAGAAAATTTGGGGGTCCGACGGTCGTTTAATCCATGTGTCTCTCATTAAGTGATTGTGATGAACGCAATGTTTATGTGGAGGGAGATAATAGTAGTAGTCATTTGTCTGGCGTTGCTGCTTCGTGACGCAGGTACCTGCTCCTTAGAGCTCAAAATTTGGGTGCGAGGTAACTAAATGATATAGGACGCATGTGTGGTGATACTGGTGATTACAAAATTGTAAAAGGTTGTAGGTGAAACCGCCAAAGGGGTACGTTCTTGGCAGCAAAGAATCATCTATCCTGGTTGGAGGTTCAGCTTTATACCAACTGATTGTTTAACCGATAGGTGAGTTAGTAATGTGAAAAACAAATGACAGAATAATGCTTTACGGTTTTTTGGGTGAACAAAGGACAGTCTAAAATTCATTTACACCAATTCGTGTTTCAGAAGGTTAGAAATGGTGTTCTGATTTAAAAAGGTGTTTTAGTGGTCCATGAAGATGAGGAGATGGTAGTTGCACTAAGTGGTAACAATGGGTTCACTGTTAGGTGGGCTATTGGAGGTCATTATCCTGCCGCGAGAGGCGCGCATGAAGAAAGCAACCAGATCGGATTGTTGGTAGAAGATGGTACGGGAGGAAAATAGAATGGTGGTTGGAGGTCACGGTTGGGTCGGGTAGAAATTTGAAAAATTGGAAGTAATTATTATTTGAAAAATGGTTCAAAGACCGTGAAGGTGATGGAAATACCATGGAAAATCAAAAAGATTTGTTTACGGGTGGCACGGTTGAATTCTGGTAAGGTGAAACGGAGCGTCACCTATAACTATGACCACCCCAGGGCTCTGAGACTTTGGTTATGATGGGTGGTGCAGGTTGAGAGTTTCCAAGAGTGGTGAAAATATTTCAAAAGGGTATTCCTCTACAAGGGCCTTCTTTTAACTTTTGCGTGAGAATCTCGAAGAGCAAATCACATCAAATTCAAGGAAAATTTAATTACATAACGAAATGATATTCTTCATTTTCATCGAATCCATGACCTCGATGCATTTAATGCATGGGAACCTTTCACGTAAGTGCGGGCAGTAGATACTTTGCACGAAATTTAGGGTCAAGATTGATTTTTAAGTTTTAAAATAGGTGTTCTTATCGATTAGAGCCACCAAGCGAATTTTATTTTTTGCACATGATGCTTGCTTATCTTCTACTTAGCCTTACCTCAATAACACCTACATGACTTTAAAATCATAGGACATAATTGATAGATCCAGTGAAGTCAAAGGTAATTGATCAGTAATTTATGTCATGACCAAATTGTTAGACTTCTTTTTTATTTTTATTTTATATCTTTAAAGAGGAAAGCGTATTGGCCTTAAAAGAATGGATCATTAACTGCTTAAGATTTTCTTAGAAATGTTCTCACGGGTCAGTGACAATGACCAATGTCGAAACTTAAATGTTTTGTTAAAGACAAGCTTGCGGGTCGGGTATTGGAAGCTTGAGAAAAGAAAGAAGTTTGAACATTCTGAGCAGGTCCACCTTGCTGAGTACATGCGATAGGACGCTTTGAGGAAGATTGAAATTGAAGTTCGGTTTCATGGAATCATAGTGACGGAAATTGCATTAACATTTTGATTGTCAGCAATGGACCAGAACTAAAAGCATATAGGTGCGGGGATGATCTACCACGGCTTGATTCTGACTGGGAGCCTTTTTTAATGACAACCGGGGGTAAGACCCGAATAAATAATCGACAATGCCGATCATGAGGACTATGGACTTCCACCAAGACAACTGCACTGTGCGAGGATGGGCAAAGTCAGTAGATGCAGGGACTTAACTTCAAGTCCGAACAATGCGTGGGACGGAGGTTTGGAGAACGCAGAATGGTTTTGGGTGCGGTTCGCCCGGGCCGAATAGCCAAGGCGTGACAAAGTCGGGTACGGGGACAGGAAACTGGTGAATCACAATGGCGCTACCATGGGGTGCTCCGGGGAGACTTGAAAGAACGAACGGTATGTTGTGAATGCGAAAAACTAACAAGAAGTCAATGAGGTGCGGGCGTGTCGCAAGGAAGCTAAAGGTCACAATGGTGGTTCGGAGTCGATACTAGAAAGGCCGCGGATGTATGTTCGGGGGACAGGAGAACGAGCAGGCAACGCGAATGCACCGAGCTACAGAAGGCGAAAGACAAGTGGTGCGTGGGGACCGGAAACTTGCTGGGCAGTAGATGATCCTAGTTTCACGCTCATCATAGTATGCAGGGACCCGAAGCCATAAATGGGTTTTGAGATTCCATACTACTGGAAACGGGAAAATCATGGTGGCCAACGAAGATATAGTTACGGGGACCGCGAACTAAAAAACGTGGGTGCAATGGGACCCGAAACATAACAAACATATGAGTTAGAAAGGTACGAGGGCACATGGATGCACTAATTTTCTGACAACGCCGGTTGCGGGCGGTGCTTCGAAAGCTGAAAAACAGCGTTTACGGGGACCATAACTGTTCAGCTAAATCGTCCTAAGCAAGTAAGGTCTGACATCCACCTTTTTGACTCATCAAAAGACAATGGGTACGGGGATGACAGAAAAAAGAAAGATGTTTCTTCAGGTACACATGTTACACTCGAAACTAAAAATGCACACTTGCCTCAAGAAATTTCTCCCCGAGAACACTTTTGTTTTTGTTTTCATGCGGGGGACTATCAGAGCTAAAGCACATCATGGGTAATCTTCTTTGACGGTCGTAACATAAAAGACAATGGGTACGGGGATGTGGGATATAGACTAAAAGAACGAAACAGCATTTGCATGTCTCACGTTTTTTTTTTTTTTGAGGCAGCGGAACGATGATAAAGGGACCTGATCAATCTATGCATCTAAGTTCAAAGGTTTGTGAAAGTGCCCCATGGTGGCTGGGATGTGAGAGAAAGTAGCACCTTGTCGATTATAATGGATGATCCCTTCTCTTTTTTGTTTTTGTTTTTTTTGTTTTTTTTTTTTTTTGTTTTTTGTTTACTTGAGAACTAAACGCCTTTCGAAAATCTCTTGACCAACCTTGCACACAATTTTCAAAAGCTGATGGGCTCAAGCATGAATTTCTTCTTCATTAAACAGTGGCCATCAGGAAGTCAGCCTTTCGTTCCCCAAAGAGTCTTATTTCCAGCCAACATACTTCAATATGAAAAACACCAGGATAGGAATTTCATAATCGGTAGAAACTCTAGGACCTTTGGAAGCAGCCGTCTGTTCATCAAGAGTGCATAGATGGGCTTGGCAAAACTTTCAAACGCTGACATGTACGAATTTAACCTCGAAGCATCATGTAGGCCGAACATTTAAAACCTATGCCATGGAACCGCAAAAGTACAAAACTTAAAGAGCTTGGCGGTAGGGCTAGTCGAAAGCTCACCTTTTGAAAAACGATGAATTTCTGAGTGGACGAATACAACGATGAAGCTTGACCCAATTTACAAAGGATGATAAAACACTAGTGAAATAGTACAAAACGCTTGAGATTTTTTTTTGAACCGATCCTTTTTTTTCTCTTTTTAGTGGGCGATTGGCAAAATTTAAAACTTGATGCTTGGATCGATTTTAAAACGATGACAACCCCAATTAAACCATCATGACCAGTTTTGAAAATCTACAAGAATGATGCTTGGCGAGGTATGGAATCAAATGAATTTGACGAAAAGTTAATGTATGTGGAGACAGCATTGGTGAAAAACGATGCCTCAGTTGTAGGTTATTTGACAACAAAAAAAAAATGCCCAACATGGCAAGGAATTTTTTATTTAATAAAATGCCCAAGTAAGACAAAAAAAATGGAAAGCAGAACCAAAATAATAAAAAAAATGTAAGAGACTTGTCCCAATTTATAAGCCCATGAGCTTGGAACAATTTGAAAATTTGGCGAATAAAAGGTTTGAAGGCCAAATTGAACAGCGAGAGACTTGCCCCCAACTTGATGATAGCTAGCTTGGTTACCAAAAGATTTTTAATTATTATTTTAATTTACCGATATGCATTGGCAGGTAAACATTTCCCTTAATGTTAGAACCAAAAATTTGCCCCAATGTAGATCAATTAGCGGGTAGAACATGGACAGCGGTGTAAGAGCCGCCAAGAAAGCAATTACAACAATTTGCCCTATAAAAGTTCCTTCTCAATTTTTTTTTTCCTATGCGAGCTTGGCAATTTAAAACTGGAATCAAACCGAAATTTAAAAACAGTGGAAAGCTTCTAATTGTCTCTCAAACGTGGAAGCAGCCAATTTAAAGTGAATCAGTGGCTACCAGCAAATTAAAAACGGTGGAGTATCTGGTGTCGAATTTAAATAAATTTAGTATACGGTGTCCCAATTTAAAAAAGCAATGGGTATACGGTGTCCCAATTTAAGTAACAATAGATGTCGGTTGTCATTAATGAATTATAAAAATTGAAGGAATAAATTTTTGATCAAAAAGATTTTTACTTTTTTTTATATAACATTTTTATTTGAATAATGTAATATGTAGTACATATACCCACAAGTCTCTAATTAATAATGCAAATATAATTTTATTATTTACATCTAACGTTAATTCAGACATATTGTGATGAACATCTATATTAATTATCAAGAATGTAAGTAAAATTATATAAATAAAAATATTATAATATTGAAATTGTAAAAATTAAAGTTAAGTGCTATATATACATATTCACATAATTATAAATATAGAAATCTTACAAAGATGTGAAATTTCTCATCTATTGCAGATAATTTGTAATAATTACACATAAACATTCAAAGATAGTGGAAAATTAAAGAAAAGGGTATATCAAAAATATATTACTCTTAAAGTGGAAAAAAGTAATAGTGACAGAGTAAAAGTAAATAACAACTATACAATAAATTGGATCAAAATATATACCTATTGATTTCTAAAGTAACCTAACACTATAATAGTGGTATTGTATATGTTTAAAAAACTTCTTTATATACGATAGTAGAGGAATGATATAGCTGCCTACATAAATACTTCATAATGTTGCAAAGAAAAGAAAGGGATTTCTGATGTTGCATTAAGGAATATAAGACTGCTGTTAGGCATGGCCCCAACGATGTCATATCTTAAAATCATGTGATTTAATACCTAATTGTCTGTTAAAAAGTTATACTGAAATTTGGATTATGTTTAGTAATTGCCATATTGTATAAATTTCATTGAACTTTGTTATAATCGATTATAATCGAATCCATTTTTATGTTTGGGACGAATGCGTTAAGCTAGTCAAGGATTATTTATTAAAACAATCGATTCAAAAAATTTAGTGTGATATTTTTAAATAAGGTCGTTCAGACTATATTAGAATTATTAAAATAAATATAACTCAATCCTTTAAAAAAATTATGTTGAGTTAAGGATCATCAGAATGTTATAATTTACATTATCAAAGTATAAGGAATAATTTATCTGTAAAATGCATTGATTTTTAATCTTAGGTATCATGAAAAATTAATTTTAAATTTTTTTACTTCTTCACGTTAAAATCTTAAAGTACAATCTAAAGCTGATTTTTGGCGAAACATTCTTCGATTCTACCTCTTTCGTTAGTTCAGGTATAACAATATGAAATTAGCTAAAAAGTTCCACGACCCTATTCTTAAATATAGTTCATATCGGTAGTTAGATGATCTGAAAATTAAATTTAAGAAAATCAACACTATTCAAGATTGCTCTTAAGTGAAGATGGGATACAACCGAGCTATTGAACTTGCATGAGAGATGAGGAGGCGTTAGGACACAGATGGTCGATCCGTGGAATCAAAAGTTTACTTGCCTTGGGTGTTTAATTCAGAAGACTTGACGGTAACCCATAGTTCTTCATAAACATTTGGAAGTTAGAATTAGGTGGAAAATATTGCTTAGGGCTAATTGTACTTTGATGACAATAATTTTAGTGGCTGTTTTTTAAATGTAAAGTATCATTTTCTTTAATGTCATTTCTTTTTTACGGTGGTAAAAACCATCTGATATTGGTATGTGGCGTGTTGGCTAATGTAAGGGTTCAATACTGGGCGGTGCATTGGTATCTTGGTGATTGGGTCTGAGGAATATAATGGAAATGTTTGCAGGTTATCAATAGTGGGGATGATAATATAAGCATATACTAAAAATTTGTCTTACATTATAGAATGGGTTGACTTGTTTGGATAGTATGGCCACGGTAAGACCACCGTAATGCACTCGAGTTACAATGATGCTCTAACTTCGACGCTTCTCTAAATACAAGGGTTGAACTTGATCGCGTCCATCATGGAGTGACTCAGTGCATGTTTGGATTGCAGTTGGCTTAAATCCAAACTTCACTTTGTAAAATAGGTTAAGCGAAGAGTGTAGAAATCCTTACAAGTTGCCTGATCTGTTCTCATCTTTAGTTAGGTTCAATCGAAAAATGCAAAAGTGAAAAGTTACGATGGAGTGAAAACAAGAAAGTTCTTACATTTTCCATATGAGGTAAAGTTTCGTTAGATAACATTTTCCTCTTTAATCTTACTTCAAAAGTGATTTTGATTTTTTATCCCAAGTATAATTATTGATTGTTACTTTGGCCGAGTGGTTAAGGCGTGTGCCTGCTAAGTACATGGGGTTTCCCCGCGAGAGTTCGAATCTCTCAGGCAGCCGTGCCCTTTGCATGATCCAAGTTTCACTATCAAAGAAACAAAGGATCAATGAAGTGGATCACATAGCTGTTATCCGTAGATTGGAAGCTGCTTAGAAGGAACAGGATTGGTACGCGCACACCTTTTTTTAGAATTTCTCAAAATACACTTGATAAATTTCAGTAATTACTAAAGTACTCTTTTCATCTAAACACACTGGCTATCCTTCGGTGCGAACCATCATTTGCCACCTCCTTTTTTGTCTAATCTTTGCTCTTCGGCCTACTCCAACCACCCATTTGGAGCAAAGAAACTCATCAAAATCAGTCATGAAAGGAAGAAGAAGGAATAGGAAGAAAGAAGAAGAAAAGAAGGAAAATAAGAAATATAAGAAATATGAAGTTGATTTGAAGAGGGATTCACTGAATTTTTTGAGATATGTCATTGATTTGGTTGTACATTATTTCAGAGATATCTAATGCAATTGGATTTGATGTTTGGAGTTAAATTTATAGTTTCATAAAATAATTAGATTTGATGATGGCAGAGCAGGTAATTTATGAAACTGAAACTCTTTTTATTTTATACTAAGCACAACTTGCAATATTATACATTGTTATCTTTTGTTTTATACAATGCAGATTGACTGTCAATGATATAGTTATGTAAAGTATTTAAATTGTAATACATAAGTTGTCTAGATACTTCGAATGTATTCGGTGTATAGATATTGTGAAACCGTATACGCTAGATCATATAGTTCGACAATTCTGCTATTGTCAAAGCATCCCAATTGCATCGATAAGGCCCCCATTGCAAATAAATCTGCAAGGTCATATACATATATAGTAAAGTACGAGTCACATGACACTACTTAAGAGACATTACACTCACATTGTTTTGAACTTTAGCACTTTAGCATTCCATCAACGAATCCTTGTGAGTGCAACGAGTTGAAATGATACATTGCTCGAACACAGATTTATTCTGAGAGATTGTATCAATCAATTGCATCCAACTTTAGTAAGCAATATGATACATCATTCTTCATGTAGGTAAATAAATAATTGTATATGTTAGTATGGTATTTAACTTTGTTTTGATTTGATTATAATAACTTTTCGTAATTACCTTTTTATACCCGCATTTTACCATAGTAGTGATATACTAGCAACAACTTTAGTATATTTAAAGCTATTATCGGGTGACTCTGCATTGTTGTTGTGGGAGATATGCGAACAATGCTGTCAATGAGCACATCGATTGATTATATATAAGGATGATGGTGAGGATGTGTGAGCTCAATATTGTAGATGATTCATGTGTTAGGATGATATATTGTACATGTGATTTATATATTATATCTAGGATGTTCTTTTGTATTATTCATTATCTCTATATGTAAATGATGTTTATAGTGAATGACATTTTGATTTGTCGCTTTGCAGTCAATATACACAACTGTTATGAAATAATGTTTTCATATCAATTGAAAAAATAATTATATTTATAAAATACAAATAGCATCTAATTGTCATCCTCAATATTGTATACAATATCTCTTGATCTTCTTATTTGTATATACATCTCAATAAAGTAGTTTATTCCAATTCTTGTTACTTTCATGTCAGTTTCATTGTCAAGATGAAAAGATAAAACGCATCAAAGAGCTATTGGTCATGTGCATTTACCAAAAAAATATGAGTAAAAGAGAAGAATAATCATAAATTAGATAATTTGAATGCCTAAATAATATAATCATGTTTAAAGATATTTTGATTACTACTAGACAATAGCATGCAACATGATGATAGCATATGTACCACACATCTCTCACAATTAATTGTTCATCATGTGGGACTAGCAGGATAAATATTATTAACTCTCATAAAAAGGAGTACCAATTCTACGTTCTATGGAGTAGGGATAACTGAACTCATATATAGCATGAACATTTAATAATTACTAAGACATGAATATCCTTGATGTATGTAATATGATAAATAAAAGCATCAACACCACCATCCTCCATTAAAACTCGTGAATATATGTCATGCCTACATATCATTTCTTTCAAACGCTCTATACGAGATTCATACCACCACTCCTCTCCTGTCCCAAAAATACATCAATGACTCAATATTCACAATTTTCATCTCCAATAACATTCACCAAGTATTTATAAAGATGCTTATAAAACATGATATCATTGTCTCATATGTTAGTTCAAAATCTAGTTGTCTTGAAATGTTCTTCTAAAAAGGAGACTCAATATAAGAACTAAGGAAGTCAATATTTAAAAGAATACCACAACTCTTTGAAGAGGAACAACTCCCTTTAGGAAGATGAATGGGTGGCTCCTATGAGGTGATGTACTCATGACTCAACTACTCATTCAATATTTTAACAAATCTGTCTCGATGTAGATGGCATCTTAACTTCCTCCAAATAATTTTCATCATAGATGTTTATGCATCCTCTCCTACATGATTGATAATATATGATATGTCCTCCATATCTAACTTCCTCCAAAATAGATCAACTGTTGAAAGTTGTATTGGTTCATTATATTTAAGAAGAAGGTTGATCTCATGAACACACGACAACCCATATGAACATCACAATGTATAATGATATGTGGTTGGGTTTTAATCTACTATCTTCATATTATTATACTCTCTTATAATCAAGTCAAGAGCATGTTGTGATACTCTCCTATGAAGGTTTACTACAATATATTTTGTCATATCAATGTAATACTTGGTGATGGTTCACGATTCTTCAAATGATTTCTTCAATTCTATAATCTGAAAGTCTATCAACTAATGTATTTGTCTCCAAATTATATCAAATATCTTAGTTGAACTATTGAGGAACCCTTTCAACCTGCATTTCCACCTTAACAACTATTAATAAAAAATTATTACAAGATTCAAATAATAATAGATGATATATATGCATTAACAACTAATTTTACATACCTATTAGTTTTATAAGTACCCTAATGAATCACATTATCTGTCAATACTGAGACAATTCTCTCCGTATATAGGTTCAACTTCTACTCTTTAACATAAAAGAGTAGAGTAAAAAAAAAATCACTTCAATTCTATTACCTCAACTACCTCCTTCTAACTACTCTCATCTTACGAATGGTCAATATTTCTCTAACTTACACCAAACACACTCGCCATCTCTTTATTATTTGTCAATTTTATGATAAATACTTTAATATTCTTCACTCTATGTCATCTACATAAAAAATGAACTAAATTAAAAAATATGATTTGAATGACATTCACTGATGCTAGATCACAACCACTACATATTACATATGGAAAGTTATTTTGAGTGTATAATTCTCAAATACCTTAATACCCAAACATAATTTTCTTTTTTTTCATACTCATAAAAGCAAAGGCTATTAAAAAATTCTTAGAGGTTGAAGTAAACCTAACAACCTCAAGAAAAGTTATCTTATACCTTCAAAATATAAAGTATATAAAATTGTTATATGATACACATGAATCAACATTTAAAAAAAGTGAAACAAAATTCTTACATGTTTGTCTTATATGTATTATCAAACTCCAATGCCCATACAAATACATGTAATAGTTGCATTGAATGATGATACACAAATACAATATTATTGACAATATCTGTATCGAAGATTTTATAATGTCATATATAATATTCGTGAGAGTATAGATAATACAGTAGTTGTTGTAGGACACTTTAAAAACTATTGTCTTCCTATTTTCCATCCTTTCATTATAAATATATATTACCATACTAAAATTTGTTTCATGAACACGCTTCAAAATATGTTTTGGTTATAATTGCTTTTTGTGAGGTCATTTGTCACACTATAGTCAGATTCAATCAATCTCCCTACAAAAGCATGCCTTTCAAGATACAATCCTAAAGGATAGTTATGTGTCATGTTCACTACATTTTACTGTAAAAAACCTTCAATTGTATTGTCAATAAAAATGGACACTCTATCTTATTAGTGTTTGACCACCTACTATTTTAAACCTCAATATTTAGAATAGCCTTGTATTTATCACTTATTTTATACCCAAGCTATACATTATTTGTTATGCATTTACTATTTGAACGAAGAATAACAATAACAATATTATACTTTCTTCTAACATTTATTATATACTAAATAAGCTTATTATGATTGCTAAACACATTCTATATTACAAACATGAGTAAATAGTCAAATCCATTACCCTTATAGTAAACAAATATTTCTTCTACTTTATCGACCAAGTAGTCAAAGAATATATCATATGGTATACTACAATCACTTCTAGTCTCTTTAGTATGAGTGTAATAAATATTTTTATCAATCATTGTCTTCATAGAATATATTTCACTGTAAATGATTTCACTCGAGTTGTTTGTCATTCTACAATACATAAAGGGATATAAGTTTGAAGCATATATACACATAACATGAGAAACATGGCCCAGGTGCTTCTCTCATTTGATAGAGACACGGGTCAAGCTATGATAAAAGTGATAAATGCTATGACAAAAATTTATTTAAACAAAACATATAATGTCCCATATAAAGTAGTAGGATGACTCAAGTGTGCCTATGGTAAGACATATCTATAATATAAGAATTAAATTACAAAAAGAAGAGATGAATAGTTGATCTATTTTATAATAACTATTATATAAAATCTACCTACACTAATATTATGCATGGCATTGTAAGATACTAGGAACTAAATACGATACTAATATTGTTTTTTCTCATCCTTACTTAAGTTGCTATGTACATTTTTTAAGGTTATAAAGTTTGACTGTATGCATAAGATGTTTTTCTTGAAGGTTGTTGGATTTACATCAACTAATAAGATTTTTCTATAACATTTACTTTTATGAGCAGAGAAAAGGAAGATAATTATATATGGTTGAGATATGTTAAAGAGTTATTTTTCTCAAACGAACTTAGAATATAATATGTATTGATCATGAGTTAGCATTGATAAATGCAATTGAAAATAATTTTTATGAGGTAACACATATTTTGTGCATACGTTGCATTACAAAAAGTATTTAAGGATATTATTTGGTTCTTGGGAAAGAAAGAAATCACCACTGCATTAAGTTGGTAGAAAGTTATTGCATCAACAAATAACCATATATATACTTAGCAATTGACTATCATGGATTCAAAGTTAAAGAATTTTCCTATTATACTTACGTATGTTAAAGAACATTTGTTGATAAAGTTTATGTATATATACCATAACTATGACACATATACTACTAACATGCATATGTTCATTATTGTTAATACATTTACTTATTGATGAAGTTTATATGTATTCATTGTATTTGCACATAAACATGATTAGATTAACATATTAAAATTAAATATATAAGGTTGAAAGTGCTCATGTAAGGTTAAACGGTTTTATTGGTATCTCAACCAATAGATTTGAACTCAACTTCATTTGTTGATAGAGTTACAAATTACAAAAATAAAGAGTCTTTTGAGAAGTCTAGAACCATAAGCAGACATTATGTTTGAGTTGATTTGGCATTTGGAGAAGAGTATCACATCATGCACTTGATTTAATAAGAAAAGAAGTCAATTATGAAGAAATATTCAATTTTGACTCATCTACTTGTGGTTACATATTGTGATAATCATTGAACCTACTTTTCAAAGTTGGTCAACGTCATCAATTGATATCTTTATGAAAAAGCTTGACATGAAATTAGAGCTTATTGATGTAATCAAGAATGATGAGACTGAAATAGGTGAGGCAACTGAATTGCATGAATTGATTCAACAATTGAAAAATCAACTAATTTTATAACGATTGAGTTCACGACCCTCCAAGAGTTATCAATTTGTTGTCCCAAAAGTTGACCATCTAAAAACCAATGAAGAGAGACTTGTCAACATAGACGAGCGATACTTAGAGTAAGCCTACACATGCGACTAGACGTGGATGTGGTTGTGGTCGTCTTCAATGTGAAATTTCTTCATTGGGTAGTGTTGATCATATTCTTGATGTTGACTCAACACATCAGTTTTCAAAATCTCCTACACCTCCACTTATATTTAAAAGATTAAATTGTCTACATGTATCATATGAGAAAAAAATATCTTAGTTTATGGTTCCATATGTTTTTTGATAGGTAGATGTTGTAGAATAAGAAAATTGTGGATATTGAGTGATTGGGGAGCATCTAAATAAGGAGAAGCATATAGGCCACAAAGTTGTAGAGAATGTTTTCTGCATGTTGAAACACACCATGATATATATTCATGAGTTTTTATTGAAGAGGATAGCGTTGATGCCATTCTTCAACGTATTGTACATTGGAGGAGTGGTCCTCAATTTTGGATGTCAATGCCAAACATGGGTTCTATCATTGCAACCCATTGTTATCTAGTATTGGTGCTACTTTCTAAGGTTGGTGAATTATTTTTTGTTGTTGGTATTGAATGTTGATCATCCCCTCGTGCTAGCTTTATGGTGTATGTGTTATCACGAATCAAAAGACATTTTGTGGCGATGAGATTTTTCTTATGAAAATTTTTTACACATTATTTCTTTCATTCTTCTTATTATTATTTTTATGTCTGCATATAACATCATCTAATTGTATGTTTTATCTGTTATATAGTTGCATATGGTTGATAGAGCTCAAATACCACCCATTCTTCCTTCTTAGACACATCATCAGAATGAAACTATTGTTGATTGGGATCCTACAGTAGGAGAATGTCAATGACTAATATTTCTCATCTATTTCCTTGATCGTGGCTATCCATTAGCCCTCTCGGTTCATATACTTACTTTACTCTAAATGCTGAAAAATATTCATAGATCTATACTTACAAGAAAATCTAATACAATATTCATTCAATAGTTAATTATCAAACAACTATATTAACTTAAAAATAGTAATAAATTATTACCTATAGTAGAGTAGTTTGGCTACTAAGTTGTTGTACATTGCTATGGGAAGCCTTATCCGGTGTCTTCTTACGTTACTAGTCTCTAATTAGATTAGACTTAATATATGCAAACTTAATCTCCTACAACTCATCTACAAAAAATTCTAGACAATCAGCTAAAAATCTTCATTATTTCATGTCATCATCTCTACCATCAAGGACAAGCTCTCCATCCATAGGAAGACCAAAAATCTCATATACATCGTGAAGGGTGATAGTCATCTCACCCATGATATGTAAAGCTATTAGTGTGTGATTGTCAACATTCAATACATGCACTTACTAATGCACTGTCTATTACCTCATACAACAAATCTTCTTGCTCTCGCAACCTACTCCGTAATATAATATCTTACCATCTGTTGGGTTGCACCCTAGATTGGATTTTAACCTTCCATTCACTCAAAACATTATAATGCATGTGTGCTCACTACTTTTAACAAACTGTGCATATATATAGTTAATCAAAATTGAAATCATTATAAACAATAGTACTAACATTTTTAGATAAATATTTTAAATAACATTGAACTTTACTATCATTTACCTAAGCCTATCATATTTTATAAGCAATATGATTAACAAAACTAAGAATCAATTCAGGAACATCAAGAAGTTTGTTGGCAAGGTGACAATCTAAAGGATCACCATCATTTTTTGTAGGATCGGTATGAGCATGATGATAATATGAAGGTTCTACCTCATGATCATGTTCTATATAAGGATGACATTATGAAGGCTTGGCTTTATCATCATGTTGTAATAGTCCTTCATGAGTATCTATATGAACCCGTTCATTCTCTTCTTTTTGTTATCTTCATGGTCATCTTCCATAGGATACCATATTTTGTTGTCTCAATGATACACTAATGTTACAACCTTTTACCCATTTGATGTGTACCATTTTCTTCTAGTATTTATGATAAGACAAAGAAAAGACAACATAACAAGAGAGATTTATAGTTTGCATGTCTTTTTAAGAGGAGAGATGTGTGAGCTACACATATGTCTTTCAAAAGAGACGATAGTCATGTGCATTCCTCTATCAAAGGAGGCATGCAATTCACACGTCTCCTATAACAAGGAGACACATCATGTGTTTCTATGAAGAAAGAGATGTGTGGGACACTCATCTCTATTAGAGGAGATATGAGTGTCACATGTCTGATTCGTATAAACCGATGAGAGAAAGAAAGTATCTTGAGAAGGGGATGGTAAATGTGGGAGAGACAGGGACAATAAACAATGTTTGTCAGTGAGGATTGTTTTTGATGAATCACAAGAGAGAGAGTACAAGAGTCTCCAATCAAATGAGAGAGTGACCATATGAGTCTCCGATCAAATGTGTGAGACAGTGTCGGTGACAGGGTGGACTGTCTCCGATCAAATGAGAGAGAGAGAGTTCTAGAAAGATGGAGGGATGAGGGAAGCTTTGTGAGGGGTAAGAGTGCTAATGAGGGCAGCTCTATGAGGAACGAGAAAGTGGGTGTACCGAGGAGGAGGGTAAAATAGAGAATGGGGTGCGTGCTTAGTAATTAAAGTGTGCTTTTATGTTAATCCATTCAAAAGGATCTCATTCCTTCATGCGAATATCTCATGATGTCCTCAGCTATGTTACACGGATTAAGAAAACATTGTATGTAAACCTCACTAAATTACTTTTCATCTCTTGGAAACGAATTATGAAATTTGGTTACTTTGAATTCGAAGTTGATCCGAATTAAGTTGCATGATCCGTGAACTTTACCAGTCTTGCC
Organism: Brasenia schreberi; assembly: GCA_036023115.1. Lineage (NCBI taxonomy): Eukaryota > Viridiplantae > Streptophyta > Magnoliopsida > Nymphaeales > Cabombaceae > Brasenia > Brasenia schreberi. Next base: position 2,399,976 of record JAYKKT010000036.1, on the reverse strand, counting down.
CTAAGATCCCCTTGCAACTAAGAAACCAAACCTCAAAAATTCCCAGCCATGAAAGATACCAAAGGTCCTGTAAAGGTCTCCACAAAATTCCTTTCCAGGTGTTTGAATCGCTCAAAATCAATAGACTTTCCACCCATTGATGTCAGGAAGGAGCGAACACATATAAAATGCCTAGTGATGTTAGGAGCAACCTAGATCCTCATGTTCCTGCTACTTTTTTTCTAAAAGACCGAGACTTCAAACTCCCACTCTCCTATCATGTATATATGAAGCACAACTCCCATTAGTAAAGACTTTGGCATATGCACAAAGAGCAATACCTCTGACATTCATAGGCTTAAGCTTCCCCATTGTACTTGATGCCAAAACTCGAGAGCACGTTGGTGGCATCTAAGGTACCCAACATTGGATACGAGTTGGCCTGTTATGAGCAAAACAGATTGAGGTGTTTTATGATGGTTAATGACAATTGGCAATAAAAGAAGATCAAACCTTTCTTCATAGTGCTAGAGCAATGAGAACAACGCAATGAAAAGATGAAGCTAGGGAGCTTGCTAATAAAAATGGAGGAGGAACTTATTGGTGGTTGCCTGAAGAACTCAACAAATGGGAAGAAAAGAGATCAATCATTCAATCAATACCGGTCGTTTACCTTCATTTAGTTTCTAGGAGTGATGTAATGTAGCTTAAGCTATCTATAATAGTCTTTCTCACCATAAATGTGGTAGTGGTTATCACCCCGACTTCTATCTTGTTGTGATCCTCGACAACTACATCATGATCAACTCAGACCATAGTGTCAAAGGACACTTGGATACACTCAAATGGATTCCAAGAGACTCACAATCGTTGCCTAAGCCTTATTCGAACCCTTTGATAATGAAGGTTGACGTTCTCTGGTATGTTCCACCCTAGACAAACGTCTTCTGATGGGATCACACTAGGGTCACATGAATTGAGTCGCTCTCAATGAAAACACATTCTTTGTCATGCCTAGTGAGACAACTGTCTTTTAATACTATGAAGTATTTGTGAACACACTCTCGATGAGAGTATCTGACGGCTTTTGCCAGTACTAACATCCCTAACTATGAACATGTCTCACCAATCCACAACAGTTATATACTGGTGTTAGATAACCCGTTAGACCAATCCTCAACTTTTGATCTTAAATGAGCACAATAAGAGATTGGGTCATCCAGTTCCTAGATTCTCATTGATGCCAAATGGCTTTCTAACGTTTGGAGCCATCTATCTAAGACTGGCTTCATACACATATGGACAATGTTCATGGGACTCTTTTTGGTCTCATGACAAAGACCATGCCCATAGTGATAGCAAATCAAGTAGCATGAATAGGAGTTGCTAGCTGAAAGACAGACAAGCAACTGAGGTTGTTGCTCATGCCCATACTTAGTCACGGCCAACTTTTGGAATGTATACTGCAAGTTTTGCCACCTCTGAGTGGATGACTAATTGTCATCCAAATCTTCAGTATGAACATGCCAACGTCACACGAACCTCTTGACCAACCGACGTATATTAGTCCCTCATCAGCCACACTGTTGTTCCCTCAGCAGCTCCTATGGGGTAGTCTTGTTCCAATCAGTACATTAGGGGGTACGTATTGTGTTACCATCAATATGTTTAGAGGCATGTATCAAGTTCCTCAGCCATTGATGCCATCACTTGTGCCTAGTTTCATGCCACCACCGAAAGTGTTGGTTTCCCTCTAATTCCTCCATTGCCTTTTGCTGAGGTTGGCCCCCAAGTGTTCCCATATCAGTCCGTCTTTCCAATGGCAACCAGTCAGTCCCTCCAGCTCCACTAAGACACTTTCGACCAACTAATTGGCACTATCAACATGTGGTCCTTCCTGCCAGCAACTCAACCACTTCTTGAACTTGAGGACATTTCTTTGAACCAAGAACGGGTGATTGACTTAGGTTGTATTGCGCTTGGTATAGAGCTCCAGTCTCTCGATGTTGAGGTAGACCAAAAGTTGCACCCTGATGGGTAGATATGCTTGCCCCATCCGAAGATTAGTGATCGATACTAATGTTGATCCATTCCCTCTTATTTTTATGACCACTACAAATGATGGTCTTGCTTTGTATCTTTACAATTTTGACTAATGAAACTAGGTCACGTAGGGTTGACAATAGAGACTTTTTACTAGTTAACACTGGCTCATGCCAAGAGCAAGTAGAGTGATGCAAGGTCGTGGACACCAATATCTCTGAACAACCTTTTTTGGTCGAAAATGAGAAGAATATTCCCAAACAACTCCAACTACCGCAACGAAATGAGACAGGCGAAGTAAAGGATTTTGATTTTCAACCTCTTGAATTGTCGAGAACTCAGCATGATGGTTTCGTCGTACACAAAGGGTTTTCATGAGGAAATTTAAGCCATAACAAATCGGATTTAATCCAAATAGAATGTTGACACACTCGAGGCTAATGCGGTCCATTCCATATAGACACGGACACCATTCTCAAATTATTGAACTTTTTATTAGGAACAAAATGGCCACTGTAAATATAACATCTGATAGGATCCTTGATTTTGGGGCCACATGGTAAGTCCTCAGGCAGACACTATTGTGGGACAATGGGTTGAGAACTTATGGCCTAAACGTCACCCCCAACCTTATCCTCCATGACTCACATAGACAGAAAAAATGGTGTTTGTAGAGAAGAAGAGCACGACAAATTTTATAGCAGGACTTGAACAACCGAATGAGTTGGAAAACAACCATATTGAGAGCTACTGGCTAACGGGCAGGACATGGTGGTTGTCGGAACAGAGATTTAAGGTCCTACTGATTAGGGTACCTAGCATCTAGTCAATAAAGACGAAAAGCCCACCTTTGCCTAAACTAGTCAAACCCAAACTAATCGAGGAATGGAGTCCAGAGCATATCTACCAGATAAGGAAATGGGATTCATGGTCAAGCATAATAAGAGAATTTATTGGTACCTCTGAGTTGCTAATGAACAAAAATAATTCAAAGTCTCCTATGTATTGGATGATAGTTAAATATCAGGCAAATATTTCAATGTTGAAATGTTTTACTTGTAGGAAAATCTGATCACCATCTTGTTGGCAAGTTTTCCTCAAAGTGAGCATGCACAAATTGATATGAACGGCGACTTCTTGACAGATGACCCAGATTGGGTTGCACTCATTAGTGAGAATAACTCATTGAGTAAATATCAACTATATATGGCCACTACTTGTTGAGACTCTTCTCACAAATTGATATGGCCACTACACGCCACTTACGACCAGTATATATCACTTAGTAAATATCCACCTGTGAGAAGAAACTTTGTCAATGGAGGTGCATTTTTTAATGTGATGCCTCTAGATACTTTGTGTCAAATCGAAAAGAAGGTCACTGACTTGATCCCAACCAATCTGAAGATGTTAGATTTTGGTGGTGAACCATCCATCATAATGGGGTTATTGTTGTTGAGTTGACGGTTGGCTCGAGAACTTTTAGTACTATGTTATTTGGGATAGATGTGGAGCCAAGTTATTCCTTTCTCCTCAGTAGGAATTGACTCCATGCAAATTACTACATCTATTCGACACTCCACCAGAAGCTCATGTTTTCGATGAAAGATGCAGTAGAGATAGTAGACATGGATAAAGATCCTGTTTCGAGTGACGTCGATGTTGTTGTTGCTTTGTTCTAATCACCTTGGATGAGTCCACTCACCGTACTTGAGGATCTAGATGGTATGAAATCATGCCAACTGACTCGCTGAAGATTTACATTCAATCAGGCTGAACTATAGCCTGTGCCAAATGTCATCTATGGATGAAAACCTCTAAGTGGTTAACAACTACCTCAATGAGTAGAGGTGTTTTGCAGTAAAGAAAGGTCAATCAATACCAGCCTTTTACCTTCATTTATTTTCTAGGAGTGATGTAACGTAGCCTAATCTATCTATAATAGTCTTTCTCACCATAAATGTGCTAGTGGTTATCACCCCGACTTCTATCTTGTTGTGATCCTCGACAACTACATCATGATCAACTCAGACCATAGTGTCAAAGGACACTTGGATACACTCAAATGGATTCCAAGAGACTTACAATCGTTGCCTGCGCCTTATTCGAACCCTTTGATAATGAAGGTTGACGTTCTCTGATATGTTCCACCCTACACAAATGTCTTCTGATGGGATCACACTAGGGTCACGTGAATTGAGTCGCTCTCAATGAAAACACATTCTTTGTCATGCCTAGTGAGACAACTATGTCTTTTAATACTATGAAGTATGTGTGAACATGCTCTCGATGAGAGTATCTGATGGCTTTCACCAGTACTAACATCCCTAACTATGAACATGTCTCACCAATCCTCAACAGTTATATACTGGGTTTAGATAACCCGTTAGACCAATCCTCAAGTTTTGATCTTAAATGAGCACAATAAGAGATTGGGTCAATCAATTCCTAGCTTCCCGTTGATGCCTAAATGACTTTCCAACATTTGGAGCCATCTATCTAAGACTGGCTTCATACACAAATGGACAATGTTCATGGGACTCTTTTTGGTCTCATGACAAAGACCATGCCCATAGTGATAGCAAATCAAGTAGCATGAATAGGAGTTGCTAGCTGAAAGACATAGACAAGCAACTGAGGTTGTTTCTCATGCCCATACTTAGTCACGACCAACTTTTGGAATGTATACTGCAAGCTTTGCCACCTCTGAGTGGATGACTAATTGTCATCCAAATCTTCAGTATGAACATGCCAACATCACACGAACCTCTTGACCAACCGACGTATATTAGTCCCTTATTAGCCACACTGTTGTTCTCCTTGGCGGCTCCTAGGGGTAGTCTTGTTCCAATCTGTACAATAGGGGGTACGTATTGTGTTCCCATCAATATGTTTAGAGGCATGTATCAAGTTTCTCAGCCTCTGATGCCACCACTTGTGCCTAGTTTCATGCCACCACCGGAAGTGTTGGTTTCCCTCTAGTTCCTCCATTGCTTTTTACTGAGGTTGGCCCCAAAGTGTTCCCATATCAGTCCCTCCTTCCAATGGAAACCAGTCGGTCCCTCCAGCTCCACTAAGACACTTTCGACCAACTAATTGGCACTATCAACGTGTGGTCCTTCCTACCAGCAACTCAACCACTTCTTGAACTTGAGGACATTTCTTTGAACCAAGAACGGGTGATTGACTCAGGCTGTATTGCGCTTGGTATATAGCTCCAAGCTCTCGATGTTGAGGTAGACCAAAAGTTGCACCCTGAGTGGGTGGATCTGCTTGCCCCATCCCAAGATTAGTGATCGATACTAATGTTGATCCATTCCCTCTTATTTTTATGACCACTTTAAATGATGGTCTTGCCTTGTATCTTTACAATTTTGACTAATGAAACTAGGTCACCTAGGGTTGAAAATCGAGACTCTTTACTAGTTAACACTGGCTCATGCCAAGAGCAAGTAGAGTGATGCAAGGTCGTGGACACCAATATTTTTGAACAACCTTTTTTGGTCGAAAATGAGAGGAATATTTCCAAACAATTCCAACTACTGCAACGAAATAAGACGGGCGAAGTAAAGGATTTTGAGGTTCACCCTCTTGAATTGTTGAGAACTCAGCATGTCGACACACTCTAGGCCAATGCGGTCCATTCCATATAGGCAAGAACGTTGCTGACACCATTCTCAAATGATTGAACTTTTTATTAGGAACAAAATGCCCAGTGTAAATATAACATTTGATAGGATCCTTAATTTTGGGGCCACATGGTAAGTCCTCAGGTAGACACTATTGTGGGACAATAGGTTGAGAACTTATGGCCTAAACGTCACCCCCAACCTTATCCTCCATGACTCACACAACCGAATGAGCTGGAAAACAACCATATTGAGAGCTACTAAGGAGGCCACTAACGGGCAGGACATGGTAGTTGTCGGAACAGAGATTTAAGGTCCTACTGATTAGGGTACCTAGGATCCAATCAATAAAGACGGAAAGCCCTCCTTTGCCTCAAAGTACTTTGACCTTTTAACTCGGGAGGATTTGAGTACCAGAAGAGAACCTCAAGCCCCTTTGAATGTAGACTCAATAATGACTTCAGAGTCTTGTGATCTAGAGCCTTATCCTAAACTAGTCAAACCCAAACTAATCGAGGAATGGAGCCAGAGCATATGTACGAGATAAGGAAATGGGATTCATGGTCAAGCATAATAAGAGAATTTATTGGTACCTCTGAGTTGCAAATGAACAAAAATAATTCAAAGTCTCTTTAGAGAGTGGTTATGTATTGGATGATAGTTAAATATCAGGCAAATATTTCACTGTTGAAATGCTTTACTTGTAGGAAAATCTGATCACCATCTTGTTGTCAAGTTTTCCTCAAAGTGAGCATGCACAAATTGATATGGACGTCGACTTCTTGAAAGATGACCCAGATTGAGTTGCACTCATTAGTGAGAATGACTCATTGAGTAAATATCAACTATATATGGCCACTACTTGTTGAGACTCTTCTCACAAATTGATATGGCCACTACACACCACTTATGACCACTATATATCACTTAGTAAATATCCACTTGTGAGAAGAAACTTTGTCAATGGAGGTGCATTTTTTAATGTGATGCCTCTAGATACTTTGTGTCAAATCGAAAAGAAGGTCACTGACTTGATCCCAACCAATCTGAAGATGTTAGATTTTGGTGGTGAACCATCCATCATAATGGGGTTATTGTTGTTGAGTTGACGGTTGGCTGGAGAACTTTTAGTACTATGTTATTTGGGATAGATGTGGAGCCAAGTTATTCCTTTCTCCTCAATAGGAATTGACTCCATGCAAATTACTACATCTATTCGACACTCCACCAGAAGCTCATGTTTTGGATGAAAGATGCAGTAGAGATAGTAGACATGGATAAAGATCCTGTTTCGAGTGACATCGATGTTGTTGCTTTGTTCTAATCACCTTGGATGAGTCCACTCACCGTACTTGAGGATCTAGATGGTATGAAATCATGCCAACTGACTCGCTGAAGATTTACATTCAATCAGGCTGAACTATAGCCTGTGCCAAATGTCATCTATGGATGAAAACCTCTAAGTGGTTAACAACTACCTCAAATGAGTAGAGGTGTTTTGCAGTAAAGAAAGGTCAAAATGAGTAATCCAATTTTGCTCAAGGGGCAACGAGAGCAAGCCTCTACTTAGCCAATATTGCCTCCAAAGGGAGAGGAGTTGAATTCAACTGTCCAAACCAAACAAAGGACCAATATTACCTTTAGAGGTTGATTTAGGAACTAGTGAGGTTTCAAGATTGATGAAGGTAAGCACTATCTTGCTTAAAGAAAAATGGTTTCATTTGCTTCAGTTCTTGTAACGATATAATGATTGTTTCACTTGGAAATACCATGAAATATTTGGTTTATCTTAGGATTTGATGAAATTCACTATTCTCCTTAAACTACGGTGAAACCCCATAGGCAATCTGCAAGAAAGTTTAAACTAGAAATGTTGTTGGCTATCAAATAAGAGATTCAATGTTTTCTCATCATAAAGTTTATCCGAACAACCCACTATGTTAATTGGTTGTCCAATATTGTTCCGGTCATTAAAAAGATTAGAAAGCTTAGGGGCCACATAGACTATATGGATCTCAATCAAGTTACTTAAAGGATCAATATGTGATCTCATGGCCGATATATTGATTGATGTAGTCGCCACTCATGGAATCCTAACTCTCATGGGCAAAGCCTCAAGAATTCATGGAATCCTAACTCTCATGGAAAATACATCAAGATATAACCATATTAATGTTAACCCTAAGGATGCACATAAAACAACATTCGAATGTCTAGGGGAATTGGTATATTATGAATGGATTGTCAGGATGTTTGATCTTAAAAATGCAGGCACTATGTATTAGAGAGCAATAAACTGTATCTTACATGACTTGATTTGTAAAAGCATGGAGGTGTATATTAGTAAAGTCAATGGATTTCAAGCATTTGCTCACTTTGAAGCAAGCCTTTCAATGCATGAGAAGACATGATTTGAAAATGAATCCTAACAAATGTGCTTTTGTTGTGGTTGTAGGGATTTTCCCTAGTTTGTCAGTACACAATAGGGGAATAGAAGTCGATGCAAGTAAAGCCAAAGCTATTATTGAAGCAAGGTCATCCAAGAGTAACAAAGAGCTTAGAAGTTTCATTGGGTAAGTCAACTACTTACGATACTTCATCGCTAATCCCACAAGAGAAATGGCACCGGCTGAAGGATATCGAAGAATTTATATGGGGACCAAAGTAGTGGTTGGCCTTTGAAATCATCAAGAAATACTTAGTAAGTCATTCGGTTGTTTTACCTCATGTTTCAAGCCATATCAGATGAGTCGATTAAATACTTAGACATAGCACATGGTGTGATTGATAAGTACCCTTGGAAGATGGTGTTTAATGAGTCGAAATGTAGCACAGGTGTGGGCGTTGGCATGTGCATTATCTCTCCAACAAGAAATGTCATAATGCTTACTTACCATGGCCTTAGAGCTGAGTTTGACCAATAAGGAATACTATGCTCTTAAACACGAATTGAGCATAACTTTGACCATTGAGGCTAAAAAGATTGAAGCATTTGAGGATTCACATGTTTTGAGACAACTCATCAGAGAATACAATGCAACAACCCAAATCTGTTACCTTTGCATAAGTGAGTGATTATTGTCATTCAAGCATATGATGATGACATTAGGTTGAATTATAATACAAGAGATGATAATGATATCAATAATGGCTTAGCCCAATTTACTTTAGGCTTCATGCTGGCTAATATGACTCGTCCTCTAGTGGCCATAATAGTGAGCCATCTAGAAAGGTCAATATAAAGGTCCAACAAAGAGCACTGAGTTACATTTTATTAGATGACAACTTCTACAAGCATAGCCATCAAAACCTATTGCTTAGGTGCAAGCAAGACAAATGCTCGGATAATAATAGTTGAGGTCCATGAGAGGATTTACAAAACACAATGTTCAGGGTTAAAGATGAAGTGATTGATATATTGTTATGGATACTATTGGCCACAATGCACTAGGATTATATTGACTATATGGAAGGGTTCTAACAGTGTGAAAGTCATGGTCCTTTATAGAGAGTATCGGCTTCATGATTTAACCCAATAGTCAAATCATGACCATTTTAAGGTTGGGCCATCAATTTGATTGGAAAGATTTATCCAAAATCCTTTAAAGGTTATTTCCTCATTCTACTAATTATTTTACTAAATCGAAGCCTTATCTACGAAAATCGTTACTTAGAATGATGTGATCAAGTTTATCAATAACTACATTATATTTCATTTTAGCATTCCCCAAACTATAATTGTCGATCAAGAAATAGTCTTTACAAGCAAAAAGGTGGTGACCTTCATTAAAAACTTTGGCATCAAATTGGTACATTCAATACCATATTATGCCCAAGAACCAATACGAATCTTATTATCTAGGACTAGCTTACTTAACCCCGCATCCGTCTATATTGAAAATGTGGAGACCCTCTCTGTAATTTATTTACTACATTCAGGCGATAATGTAGCATGACTAACTTCTTTACCTACACCATTCTATGATGTGGGAACCGTCTGTATAATTGATTCACTACATCTGAGCAAAAATATAGATTTATTGCTTGTTCCTAGTGAGGTAGAAAATTATCCTATTGATCTCTCAAGATACATCAAAATTTTTGGAACCTTCTACAAGCGGGCAAGGAGTCGTCAAGCAATGACTAATCTAGAGTTAACCCAATTAGGTAAATACTTGTAGGAGAGGTCAATCATTGACTTTTTCTCATTGTTTTGGTGAAGTTGAACTCGATTTGCCTCGTACTACAACTTTCCTCTGAAAACTGCTATGAAACACCACTAATAGTGACAACCTTGCTCTGATACTACTCTGTCACTGACTTTAAACTAATGATGACATTGGTGCCCACCACCAACCAACCCAAGTGTTATCTTATCTTGGTTTGATTCGACGATCACACGTACACCCGATACTATTGTTTTAGCACTTGACTATAAAAGGTTTTATTTCATTGACCATGGAGAACATTTACAAAATGGTAGCCACTATGATAAGTCCACACACCACCGTGATGGACTACACTCTTATGCATGTAGGACGGGAGGTAGTCAACTGAGGAAGAGGAGTCCCGTATTGCCATCCTTCCACTTCTACCTTCAACCTCTCGTCCCTCTCTAAATCTAAGGTCTCTCAAACGCTTAAATATTAAATATCGAACCCATTGAGGACTCTAGGCGGATCCCTTTTATATCACAAGGTGCCTAGCACATGATGTTGTGACTCACATGCATGAACACCTCGGGAAGGACACCACTTAGGTCTAGTTTAGACCACATGCACACCTTGTCCCAATTCCGACTAGGAAGGGGAGTCCCGTATTGCCACCCTTCCACTTCTCCCTTCAACCTCTAGTCCCTCTCTAAATCTAAGGTCTCTCAAACTCGTAAGTGTCGAGCCCATTAAGGACTCTAGGCGGATCCCTTTTATATCACAAGGGGCCTAAGCCTAGCACATGATGTTTTGACTCACATGCATGAACGCCTCGGGAAGGACACCACTTGGGTCTAGTTTAGACCACATACACCTTGTCCCAATTCCAACTAGAAAACTGGAAGGCACGTTCATCCCCAAGACAAAGGTAGACCTCCTTGCGCTCGAGGCACGAAGCGCTCATTCGGCCTGCTTATTACATGGACTTAAATACCAATGTAAAACCTCATTTGGATTGTTTTAAACCTCTCTAGAATCCAACCCAAAGGTGAACACAACACCTCCTTGAGGACGGGTTGGAGCTTGTCCCTAGGCCTGATGCGGGTGGACATGCTCACAACTCGAACTCCCGAATTTGTGGAGGAACAAATATTCACAAGTGCATGTCGACCCACATTCCAACCAAGTGAGATGAATTGTGATCCTAGAGTTCCTCGAGTGCGGACTTCACTGAAAAATATACTATGGTAAGAAAGGAGGTGAGCGACAACTTCGTGTCAAAATATAACGGTTGAAATGTACCATGAGAATTCGCTATTGACCTTGGTGCCACAAACACATACGACAAATGGGCAGAACCACAACAAGAAGAAAACATGGCGCTCCTCGACCGAGATGGTATTGGTACTTGAATATTTACAAAAGAAATCATACTGAGAAAGCTGGAATCAAAGCTTAGGGACAACAAACAGTTGATTAGGTAGAGAGATGAGGTCAACGTCATTGATCGGTAAAAGAGTGGTGGCATCAATGTATAGGATCGTTAGGGACATCATCCCAAAGGAGAATTAGAACCTATTATGTAAAGAAACGTAAAAAGCAAGAAAAAATATAAGAATTAGCTGTCAAAATGAATGACCAAGTAAAATAACATAATGAGGTTAATAATGAGGTAAATGCCGCACTCCAGTGTCAAAGGGCACCGGGATATGATCAAACGGGTCCCCATGAACTCACAATCATTGCCTGAGCCTCATCTAAATCCTTTGAAAACGAAAGTTGACATTCTATGGCACGCATTGCACTAAAACAAACATCTTCCAGCGAGATCATGCTAGTACCACGTGATGGTCACTCTTGACGACAACAGTACCCAGAAAAAACAAGGCCTACAATGTGCAGGCAATCTACCATTGTTAATCATTCGTACTCGCCCTTACATCAGCCTATCATTTCCAAATAAAAGCAAGGCCATTTTGAAACATTTTCTTCATGCTTTTCCAAAGTTAAAACACTAATATAACACAAGAAGAAGCACAATAGTGATTAAGAATCTACATATCAAACCTGGGGGATAAAGCTTGTTTTGGTTTTGGGCTTGGTTGGAAGTGTTTCTCCCGTTGGTTTCCTTCAAGAGAAAACGGGTGCAGCTCCAATTTGAGAAAACCAACTTTTCCAATGAAACAAATCTATATCGCTAACTTGATCTCACTGCTGATTCGTACGCCAATCTACATTTGGAGAGCATCCCACTTGAAGATTTTTATTTACTTCGGTAAGTAAGCTCATTTGATCATATCATATAAGATGCTTCAGCAAGAACGCGTCCACAAATGTACCGCGATCTTCTCGAGTATGCTCTTATCCTTTATGACTTGCATATTTACATACACTGCGCAAAAAAATAGCACCAGAAAGACGAGCTTCATTATCATCAGAAACCTGACGATCACTTCCTACACGGGTACAACTCACAGCTTTGCACCACAAATGGTATGTGTGCAAATGCAGGTCAGAAACAGAATTAAGAAAAACAAGAAAGAGGCACAGTCAAGTTAAAGCATTTCTAGTTGGCTTGTGGACCAAGGAATCAGCCCCGAACATTCACTTCGAATCACCACAGCCACTACATGAAATATCCAGAAATCGTAAAACTCAAAGCAAGAGATATGCCTCGTATGGTTAGTATACAATACTCGGCAGTTGCAGCATCAAATAAGCCATCACCACGGGTGGACTGTCAAACTTCATGGCCAGAAAGGCCAGCTGGGCAGACCACCAGGCGGAAAGTAAAATTAAGAGATAAAGGTTCATACGCTTCTGTAGGAAAGCGAAGTGGATATACTGAACAGAAGTTGCATCAGCAAGCAGCAGATGCATGTAGTAAACCTAGCCCGTATCAGATACGTAGAGGCCCACTCAGGGAGTCCCGGTTGGCATTGCCCTGACTGTGGGCAAGGGAAAGAGCAGCAAACCGTGAACTGAGATCACTTGAAGTGGCACTGGAAGCCTGTTGATCATAGCAACGTTGCTGCTGGTACAGTAGCATTCTCAGCCTCTGAACTTCCCTCTCCAGTAGTTCCTGCTCCACTGCATTACCATGCATCTACGCTGAGCCTCAGATTTTAATGGTGAATCAAGGGAAAAAAACTTCAGATGTATGTGATGCATGTAGAGATATAAATGGGCAGCAAAAAGCAGTTGGAAACAACATATATATATATACATATATATATATATATATATATATATATATATATATATATATATATATATATATATATATATATGCGAGAGAGAGAGTTGCAGGCATACGGCAGGCTAAAAGGAAGTTCCTATTGTAGTGCCCCTGAAGATAAGTAAAAAGGAAACATGAACATGTAAATGCCCTAACTCGCCCAGATGAAACACATAAATGCACTTTATTTTTGTCTGAGAAACTCCAACAATGGAATTGCAGTGAGGAAAGAAGAACGCAAGTAGTATCAGTAAGTTTTCCACAAGACCACTTACGATACTTCACGGCTCGCTCCTGAGCAATACTGTCTATTTGCTGCCTCAATGCCTTGTTCTCTATAGCCAATACGAGTCGCTGCTGGTCAAGGAATTGCAACTCAGCTGAAACTTCAGACTCTTCAGCCTAGAATTATAACACATGAAAAGAAAATACATAGCCATAAAACACTGTTTCCGGATAGGAAATACTTCATAGTTATGAACTCCCTTGAAACTCACCTGCAAAGCCTGAACAATTCTTTCTAGTTCAGCTATATACTGAAGCTTACGAACCCGAGAACGTTGAGCAAATTGCCTGCATCATTGTAGTCGACTAGTCGTCAAAGAAAGAAATAGCTTGGCGAAAAATATGCTACTAATAACGGGTGGCAATTTGTTCTCACCGATTTCTAATTTCTCCACCAGACAGAAACTAATGAAAAACAAAAAGGAGGAGATGGAGATGACTTACTCTGAAAGATTTGACGCTTTTGCATTTAACACTAAATTGATTATGCAGTTGGGTCAAACATATTGACAGTGTTGTCTGACGCGTATCGTATCGCGTATCGCTTGGCTCCACGATACGGGCGTATCGTATCATATCGTATCGTACTTTAATATTAAAAAACTATAAAAAATAATTTAAAAAATCAATAAAATTAGTAAAAATCCGAAAAAAATCAAAAAAATTCTGAAAAATTTTAGAAAAATCTGGTAATTGCTTTAAATTCATATAATGCAAAGTTTAGCACAAATTGAACATTTAATATTGAACAATTGCATCCAAAATTATATATTTTGAATCAAAAAATGAAATACATTTATATTTTACATATTGTAAATTTGTTTCAGGATCATTAACTAAATAATCTTCATCTTCTCCTTGATGATGTTGTTGCACTTGCACTTTAAATTAATTCATGCAATGTCTTCTTCAGTTAGGACTTAGGAGTGCATTTTCTTCGTTATCTTCCATAATCCACTCATGTAATATATCAAAATTAACAAACTGCTATCTTTGTACATGTAGTTGTCATATTTGCTAATTTTCATATGTGAGCAAAACAAAGAGCTCCATTTCTTTGATTATTGAGTCTATGACACCTCAATGATGTGATATTATTACTTGATGATGCCTCCTTTTTCTCTTATTGGAGACTAGCTTTTTAACTAATGCTTGAGCTTCATTTCTCACTTCACAGACTGAGTTAAGCCTCACACACATTGATCATGTTCAACTCAATGGAAGTCATGTAACGTGAACCCTAAAATAATGAAGTTGAAATTCCTACTCAATGAACCGAGAGAACTAAATGTTTTTAATTGTTTACGATCTTATGAAATTAGAAACTGTTAGCAAAAATATACCTAAAAGTTGTAACAGAAAGGGAAATGATTTTGTCATAAAAAAAATTTTATACATTATTCTTATTAAATAAATAAAATTATAAACCCAAATTATAAGCATATTGGAGGATGCCTTTAAGGGAAGTGAAGAGAGGGGAAGAGAGGGCAGAAACATGCAAAAAAAAATTGAAAAAAAAAATTTGAAATTTTTTTTTTGGGCGTATCGCCCGTACGATACGGCACGATAACCTGTATCTTACGATACAGATTACCGTATCATATCGTGGCTTTCCACGATACGGATAACACTATTATTGAGAACTTTTATATGGATAACAACAACTAAGCCTTTTCTCATACTAGATGAGGTCGGCTAGAGAACTTTTCCATGGATATCTAAATTTTAAACCTGAAAAAAAATCTGAGTATATTGCAAAAGTCATGGCATTTTACTAAAAGGAGAAAAAAAGAAAGGAATTTATCCAACACTGTAATCTCTTGAAGGTTCAACTCCCAAGTAATCCAAACTCAATCTATAATCTCCATTGCCATATGTTAAAGAAACGAAGTTGCACAAGTTGATGGATGCATTGGTTTCATGGTCTATGCAGCTGTCTTAGCTTATTATGCAAAACACCAGATCCTTAAAAAACAAGGATTATTCTCCTCAAACAATCTAATCTGTCAATAACAGAGTTTCAAAGTAGTCTGGAAAGAAACACCAACGGAAGATGCACTATAGCAATTACATCTTGTATTCCATGTAACCCTATCCTCGCTTTTTTCGGACAAAGACAAGATCCACACGAGGTTTAACAAAGTATAATGGCCAATCTCATTGTCAGTGTGGCGGTTGGTATTTACTTCTGCAGGCCACATAACATTGTTCGGTTGGCAAAACACTGGTAAATCTTTCTCCCATACTATATAAATTGATTTACTTACAAAAAGGGCTATATTGGGAAGAGTAGATCAACTGCAACCACCTTTTTGAACGGAAACCAAGTAATTTCAACGTGAAGGAAACATAGAGTACAGAGGCACAAATTCAAATCAGTAATATGAATTGAGAACAAAAAGGGCCTTTACGTCATTGAAGCAAAACATGGTTGACGAAAGCCAACCACCACAGTAGACAGGGAAGTAAAGAATCTGAAAATATTTTCTTTTTCTTTTTCCTTTTATTTTCCCATTAGGGAAAGAGGCTAATCCATAGGATGCAAGAACAAAAAAACATACATGGATGATCCGTGAACTAAAGCAAAAAAAGGTTTAGAATGTGGGAACCAAAATAGAGGAGATGCAAGAAAAGAATGCAAAGTGTAACCATCAAACAAATTCCAAACTTACTGTTTTATGCGTTTAGGTTCACCCTCCGTGGATGGCATGGTCTGTGACCCTTCTCCTATTTCAGGTGGCCCTTTTTGCTCATGCTGAGTAGAATCCTTTGTCTCTTGCTTTTCCGAAGCTGCAGATGATGCACCACTTTTCCTAGTGGTCAATGACTCTGAGCCTACAGATACACGAGTGGTCTTTCCAGCTTTATAATTAACAAGTTTTAAAGTATTTGGTATAGATCCCAATCTCCTATTCTCTGGAAGCACTCCGGAAGAATTTACATCAGAGCAGACAGAAGCATGATAATCATCTTTAGCCCATGGAAAGTCCAGGGAACCCCGTAATGGCATGGAAGGCAGATCTCCATAAAGGGGTTCCAACTGAGATATATTGTCCGTACAGGAAAAACAGACAGGTCCTTCAAAATAAGCAAAAGAGTCACTTGAAGACCTACGATGGCCCACCTTCTTAATAGGTGTCTCTGGTTCATTGAGCAGGTCATCAAGCCATGAAGGCTGCTCCTCTATGAGACAGCTCTCAGATGAAGCGCGATGGTGTTGTTTCTGCACCTCTCTTGGCTTTGGAATACCTCTAGATGCTGTCCTCTGAGCGGATCCATAATTCATAATGGATGGAGTTACATTTGGAATAGGGCTTTTGGGGGGGAGATGTGGCTGCAGTCTTCCTGTGTATGACCAAATACCAGTGTGTGAAACACCTTTTCCCTCTGCCATTGACAACCCAAATTTCACCTGATCAAGTACCAAGGAAGAACACATAAGTGATTCACACAAATAAAGATCAATCAAAGGAGAAGTATAAAAAGAAAGCCAGAAAACTTTTCAGAATTGAAATAGTATGACAGAAAACTTTTCAAAATTGAAATAGTATGACATACTGTTTTAGTCGCTTGTTTAATCAGCCCAAAAGAATGACTGCGGAACATGTCCAACATTTACAACAACCACAACTAAGCCTTTTCCCATACTAGACGGGGTCAGCTACATGGATTCTTTCTTTCCATAGAGCCCTATCATGTGCCATGTTAGCAGTTAACTCACAATAAGGTAGATCATATTGTTTCTTTCCAACACTTTTGAGGTCATCCTCTACCTCTTTTAATACTTTCATAATCTAGTTTTTCATACATTCTTAAAGGTTCTTCTTTTGATCTTCTTTCTATATGTCCAAACCACCTTAAACGATATTCCCTCATTCTATCCTCTATTGGCGCCACATATAATTTATTTCTAATAACCTCATTATGTATATAGTCTTTTCTTGTATGACCACTCATCTATCTCAACATATTCATTTCTGTCACAGACATCTTTTGTACATGTGATAATTAACTCTACCCAATACTCATAACCATAAAACATGGCAGGTCTAATTGTTGCTCTATAAGATTTACCTTTTAACTTTAATGGTATCTTCTTATCACAAAGAATATTTGATGCTCCTCTCCATTTTAACCAACCAACATTAATTTTATGCATAACATCTCCATCAATTCTTCCATCACTCTGAAAAATTAACCCTAGGTATTTAAAACTTTCCTTTTGGGGGATGCAATGTATGCCAATTTTAATTTTTATGTCCTCTAAAGTAACCAAATGATCAAACTTACATTCCATATATTTTGTCTTTATTCTACTAAGTCGGAAGCCTTTACTTTTTAATGTTTTTCTCCATAGTTTCAATTTTCTATTAACTTTTTCCTTACACCCCTCCACTAACACAATGTCATCTGCAAATAACATACACCAAGGTACTTCATCTTGAATATATTTTGTTAACTCATCAATCACCATTATAAATATCTATGGACTTAAAGTTGATCATTGATGTAACCCAATATTAACTTCAAAGAAGTTTGTCATTCCTTCACGAGTCCTCACACATGTTTTTGCACCACCGTACATGTCTCTTATAAGGTTTATGTATGTCAATGGGATGCCTCTTTTTTCCAAGGTTCTCCAAAGAACCTCCCTCGGTACCCATCATAAGTTTTTTCTAGATCAATAAAAATCATGTGAAGGTCTTTCTTTTTTGCTCTAAAGTGTTTCATAAGACATCTCAAAAGGTGAATCGCTTCAATAGTAGATCTGCCTAGCATGAATCCAAATTGGTTCTATGGTGTACTCGATACTTGTCTTAACCAACATTCGATAATTCTTTCCCACAATTTTATAGTATGGCTCATTAACTTGATACCCCGATAACAACAGCAACAACTAAGCCTTTTCCCATACTAGACGGGGTCGGCTACATGGATTCTTTGTTTCCACGGAGCCCTATCATGTCTCATGTTACTAGTTAACTCACAATAAGCTAGATCATTCTTTATTGTTTCTTTCCAACACTTTTGTGGCCGTCCTCTACCTCTTTTAATACTTTCCAACTAGAATTTCCTTGGGTCTTTGGTAAAGCCAATATGTAAAGAATGTGTTTGTAACATGAGACATGATCTTTGGTAAAGAATTTACACGGTAGCCCTAATTTGGCCGTCATCACAATAACCAATTTCCTTTTGATATCCTCTTTATATCATTATTTGCCACTAGAATTTTTTCATCCCGGTCTTTGATGCATCTAACATAATTAAGATCTTTAGTTTTCTTATCTCTAACCCTAGCTTTCTTTCACCCTCTTTTGAGTTGAGTTTTTTTATATAAATCCTCCCAAATTTTAGCTTTTGCTTCACTGACGGCATTTTTCACTTCCTTCTTTGATTTCTTATAAGCCTCTAAAGTTTCACTAGTTTTCTTAGCATAATGTAATTTGTAACATGCCCTCTTTGCCTTGATTTTATTTTGCACTACTTCACTCCACCACCAAGCTTCTTTTTGTGCCGGTACACCTCCCTTAGATACACCTAACACATCTTTTGCCACTTTCCTAATATGTATAGCCATATTGTTCCACATATCACAGGGTGTACCAACATAATTCCAAACATCTCCTTGAAGGACTTTCTGTTTAAATATATCTTCTCTCTCTTTCGAGGTTCTACCATTTAGTCTGAATAGCTCGACGCACTCTTTTCTTCTTTGTCCATTTTTTTATTTGTAAATCCATAACTAAAAGTCGATGTTGGGTGGTTAAGCTTTCTCTTGGAATTACCTTTCAATCTTTACAATACACTCAATCTTTTTTTCTACAAATAAAGTAATCAATTTGTGTTTGTGATAAGCCACTCTTATAAGTAATTAAATGTTCATCTCGTTTTTTGAAGATTGTATTGACTATAAAGATATCAAATGACATAGCAAAATTTAAAATCTCCCTACCTTCCTCGTTTATATCCCCAAAACCAAAGTTTCCATGAATCCCTTGATATCCTAATGCCTCTTTACCGACATGTCCATTTAAATCTCCTCCTAAACAAATCATCTCTCTTTGTGGAATCTTTTGAAACACCTTATCTAACTCTTCCCAAAAAACTGTCTTTATACTATCTTCTAGTCCTACTTGGGGTGCGTAAGCACAAACTATATTCAAAACCTTTGCTCCTAACACTAATTTCAACGTCATGATTCGGTCACCATATTGTTGTATGTCTACTACACTCTCCTTTAAATCTTTATTTATGATAATACCAACTCCGTTTCGAAACTTTTCTTTACCTGAGTACCATAATTTAAAACTTGTATCCTCTATCTCTCTTGCTTTTTCTCCAACCCATTTTGTCTCTTGTAAACATAGAATATGAATCTTTCTCCGAATCATAGTATCTACCACCTTCATTAGCTTACCGGATAATGTTCCGATATTCCAAGAACAAATACGAATCTTACTATCTAGGACTAACTTCCTTACCCCCTACATCCGTCCATAATCAAAATACGGAGACCCTCTCTGAAAATTATTCACTACATTCTGGCGGCAATGTAGCAGGACTAACTTCTTTACCCACACCCGTTCATGATGTGGGAACCCTCTCTGCAATTGATTCACTACATTTGGGCGAAAATATAGTGGCCCTCTATGTCACACGGGTGCGAGTGCGGACACAGGTGCAGGTGTGGGATACGGCAAACAAACAACAACAATAACTAAGCCTTTTCTCATACTAGACGGGGTCGGCTACATGGATTCTTTGTTTCCACAGATCCCTATCGTGTGCCATGTTAGCGGTTAACTCCCAATAAGCTAGATCATTCTTTATTGTTTCTTTCCAACACTTTTGTGGTCGTCCTCTACCACTTTTAATACTTTCCAAAATTAGTTTTTCTAACCTTCTTACAGGTTCTTCTTTTGATCTTCTTTTTATATGTCCAAACCATCCTAAACGATGTTCTCTCATTTTATCCTCTATTAGTGTCACTCCTAATTTGTTTCTAATAACCTCATTATGTATACGGTCTTTTCTTGTATAATCACACATCCATCTCAACATCTTCATTTCTGTCACAGACATCTTTTGTACATGTTGATGATTAACTGCCCAACACTCAGAACCATAAAACATGGCAGGCCTAATTGCTGCTCTATAATATTTACCTTTTAATTTTAATGGTATATTCTTATCACAAAGAATACCTGATGCTCCTCTCCATTTTAACCAACCAGCATTAATTCTATGTGTAACATCTCCATGAATTCTTCCATCACTTTGAACAATTGACCCTAGGTATTTAAAACTTTCCTTTTGGGGAATGCAATGTGTGCCCATTTTTATTTCTATGTCCTCTGAAGTAGCCAAATGATCAAACTTACATTCCATATATTCTGTCTTTGTTCTACTAAGTCGGAGGCCTTTGCTTTCTAATGTTTCTCTCCATAGTTCCAATTTTCTATTAACTTTTTCCTTAGACTCCTCCACTAATACAATGTCATATGCAAATAATATACACCAAGGTACTTCATCTTGAATATGTTTTGTTAACTAATCCATCACCATTATAAATAAGTATGGACTTAAAGTTGATCCTTGATGTAACCCAATATTAACTTCAAAGAAGTCTGTCGTTCCTTCATGAGTCCTCACACATGTTTTTGTACCATCATACATGTCTCTTATAAGGTTAATATATGTCAATGGGATACCTCTTTTTTCCAAAGTTCTCTAAAGAACCTCCCTCGGTACCTTATCATAAGCTTTTTCTAGATCAATCATGTGAAGGTCTTTCTTTTTTTCTTTAAAATGTTACATAAGACGTCTCAAAAGGTGAATCGCTTCAATAGTAGATATGCCTGACATAAATCAAAATTGGTTCTTTGTTGTACTTGATACTTGTCTTAACCTACGTTCGATAATTCTTTCCCATAATTTCATAGTATGACTCATTAATTTGATACCTCGATAATTCGCACAATTTTGAATGTCTCCCTTGTTCTTATATATGGGTATAAGTGTACTTGCTTTCCATTCCTCGGGCATCTTTTGGTTTTTCCATATTTCATTAAATAGTCTTGTGAGCCAAGTGATTCCTATTTCTCCTAGTATTTTCCAAACTTCTATAGGATTATTATCTGGTCCTACCGATTTACCACTCTTCATATGTTTAAGAGCCTCTTTGACTTCATTCTTTTGAATACGTCGGTAGAAATTGTAGTTTATATACTTTTCTGACTTGGCTAAATCTCCTAAACTAATACTAACATCTTTATTTTCATTAAAAAGATTATAAAAATAGTTTTTCCATCTATTTCTTATATCATCATTTGCCACTAGAATTTTTTCATCCTCGTCTTTTATGCATCTAACATAATTAAGATCTTTAGTTTTCTTATCTCTAGCCCTAGCTATCCTAAAAATATCTCTTTCACCCTCTTTTGAGTTGAGTTTTTTATATAAGTCATCCCAAATCTTAGCTTTTGCTTCACTAACGGCCTTTTTCGCTTCCTTCTTTGCTTTCTTATAAGCTTCTAAAGTTTCACTAGTTTTCTTAGCATAATTTAATTTGTAACATGCCCTCTTTGCCTTGATTTTATTTTGTACTACTTCACTCCACCACCAAGCTTCTTTTTGTGCCGGTACACCTCCCTTAGATACCCCTAACACATCTTTCGCCACTTTCCTAATATGTATAGCCATATTGTTCCACATAGTACAGGGTGTGCCAACATAATTCCAAACATCTCCTTGAAGGACTTTCTGTTTAAATATATCTTCTTTCTCGCTTTTGAGGTTCCACCATTTAGTCCGAATAGCTCAATGCACTCTTTTCTTCTTTGTCCACTTTTTTATTTGTAAATCCATAACTAAAAGTCGATGTTGGGTGGTTAAGCTTTCTCCTGGAATTACCTTACAATCTATACAACACGCTCTATCTTTTTTTCGACAAATAAAGTAATCAATTTGTGTTTGTGATAAGCCACTCTTATAAGTAATTAAATGTTCATCTCGTTTTTTGAAGATTGTATTGACTATAAAGAGATCAAATGACATAGCAAAATTTAAAATCTCCCTACCTTCCTCGTTTATATCCCCAAAACCAAAGTTTTCATGAATCCCTTGATATCCTAATGCCTCTTTACCGACATGTCCATTTAAATCTCCTCCTAAACAAATCATCTCCCTTTGTGGAATCTTTTGAAACACCTTATCTAACTCTTCCCAAAAAACTGTCTTTATACTATCTTCTAGTCCTACTTGGGGTGCGTAAGCACAAACTATATTCAAAACCTTTGCTCCTAACACTAATTTCAACGTCATGATTCGGTCACCATATCGTTGTATGTCTACTACACTCCTTTAAATCTTTATTTATGATAATACCAACTCCGTTTCGAGCCTTTTCTTTACCTGAGTACCATAATTTAAAACTTGTATCCTCTATCTCCCTTGCTTTTTCTCCAACCCATTTTGTCTCTTGTAAACATAGAATATGAATCTTTCTCTGCATCATAGTATCTACAACCTCCATTAGCTTACCCGATAATGTTTCGATATTCCAAGAACCAATACGAATCTTATTATCTAGGACTAGCTTTCTTACCCCCCGCATCCGTCCATAATCAAAATGTGGAGACCCTCTCTGAAAATTTTTCACTACATTCGTGCGGCAATGTAGCGGGACTAACTTCCGTCCATGATGTGAGAACCCTCTCTGCAATTGATTCACTACATTCGGGCGAAAATGTAGTGGCCCTTGCTTACTTCTTACTGCATTCGGGCTCTGCAGCACATCGCTAGACGGGGACGCCCCAAAGCAATGCTCATAATTTTTGTAATCCATGTAAAAATCCGACGAAGTTTTACGCTAGCTGTCGGAAGCCTAACACAACCCTCCTCCTTTATCCGGACTTGGGACCGGCAATGCAAGGGTGATCCCTTACATGGGCGGAGTTGGGTGCGGGATACGGCAAATTTCAAAAATTTTAGATGGGGCAACACGGCTAGGGTATTTAATATCATATATTATATATGTTATTCAAGCTAAAACAAGTGAGACATCAATTAACATAAGTATATGACAATAGTAAGTACACAACTTTATATTAAAGCAAAACACATAAACGATAAACAACTACTAATTTCATCATAATACACAAATCAATCTTCTCAGATCCGGACCCATTTATCCAAAAAGACCCGAACTTCAAAATCGATACCAGATTTGGAAGCGTGAAATATCTACACAAAAGGAAGTGAAGAAAGTACGCATTGAGATATTTTTCTATGTTCATCGGCGGAGTTTCAGGGGAGATGATGGAAGAAAGCTGAAGGAACATTTTGGAAACTATGGTGAGGTAACTCAGGTGGTCATCATGGGAGACAAGATCACGACTCGACGAAGAGGCTTCGGTTTCATCATCTTTGCGGATCACTCCCTCTTTGATTGGTTCTCCAGGATAAATACACTATAGGTGGCAGAATCGTGAGTTATAAAAAAAAATTACATTTTTTTTTGCCATGCCGCACCGACACGGTGTCAGTGTCGGTTTCGCACCTGTGTTGAGGTCGACACTCCACCTCTTAGAAGTGTCTGTGTGACTTAGGTGACCCTTGCTTACTAATCACTACATTCGGGCTTTTCAGTGCGTCGCTTACACTGGCTGTCAGAAGCCTAACACAACCCTCCTTTATCCGAGCTTGGGACTGGCAATGCAAGGGTGATCCCTTACATGGGCGGAGTTATTAACTTAATACCCAATAATTCGTATAATTCTAAATGTCTCCCTTGTTCTTATATATAGGTATAAGTGTACTCACTCTCCATTCCTTGGGCATCTTTTGGTTTCTCCATATTTCATTAAATAGTCTTGTGAGCCAAGTGATTTCTGTTTCTCCTAGGATTTTCCAAACTTCTATAGGAATATTGTCTGGTCCTACCAATTTACCACCCTTCGTATGTTTAAGAGCCTCTTTGACTTCATTCTTTTGAATACATCGGTAGAAATTGTGGTTTATATACTTTTCTGATTTGGCTAACTCTCCTAACCTAATACTAACATCTTTATTTTCATTTTTATTTTTATTTTTATTTTCATTAAAAAACTTATAAAAATAGTTTTTCCATCTATTTCTTATATCATCATTTGCCACTAGAATTTTTTCATCCTCCTCCTTGATGCATCACAGAATTAAGATCTGTAGTGTTGGAAACATAGGATACACAAATTCTGAATAAAAGGAAGATCAGCAAGCAAACCAAATAGCAAACTCTCATAAAGTGGATTAAAACCTTAACAGTTAAAAGTATGCCCCTAAAATCAACAATCAACAAAGTTTTTCACAAGGTGCAGGAGTCGATCATCATCCTGCACAACTGAGGCATTAAGGAGATGCTTGTCACACCAAAAAATATGAGGGCATCTCCTAATGTCCAATGGCCAAATCAATTGAGTGATCAGTGAGTAAAATCCTCCCAAAGCTGGCAATGAGACCCAAGCATCAGGGTTTCACATGTGCATGACACATAAAGGAAAATGATCAATCCTAACCAAAAAATAAGTGCAAACATTGCAAAGGTTTGTTCTCTCCATGCTGAATGATCAAAAGATACTACACAGAAACGTTGTAAATAGAGTATCACACACCGTAACATACTACATGAACTATCCACATGCACATTACTTATCCTACTGCATTGTACAGCATGATAAAATAAATAATGAGGTCAAATTTTCAAATACCGGAATCCAATATTGCCAGCAAATAGAGTGGCAAGATCAAAAAGTCAAAATATGACAAAAAAACAATATCTGTAACCAAAAAAGATCACTTTAACATTAATTCCAACCAATGCATAACTTCACATTAAAATAGGAATCAACATTATCATTCTTCTTCAGTTCTTTATCATTTTTTCATGATTCATCATCATCATCATTCTCTTTGGTTTATTATCTCCCTCATATATTCCAAAGTTTGAAGCATTCCCTATTTTATTTGCTTTCAACATTTGGGTGTGGCTTCACATGTGATATTTATTTCCCTACAAGATAATGCTTTATTCGCCAGACCCTTCCATGGAATATGCCACAGCAAGTTGTATTGCCACAACTATCTTCTTTCCGTCTTGGACCAGCACCAATGGTCAGTGTTACCCATATCGCCACGTACTGTATCGTAATAAGAGGTGTATCGCACCAGTGAATATTATCATCTTGTATCGCACGATACGGGGTATACCACATGTATCGTACGATACATGCAATACGCCCTAATTTATAAAAGAGACTGAGTTTAACCGAAACTTTCACTACAATCTTTTATTGTTTGGGTTTTCTATTGAGTGCTACATGACCGTTTTCGGCTAGGGAGATCTCCAGCAGTCCAACCTTGATGGCACCACCACTCTGGCGGCGACAACAGCGGTAGTGCCGCGGCACCCTTTGTTTCCTTGCAGTATATTGTTTTTTTAAATTTATTTTTTATCTTCTTCTATTATTCATCTTTTTTTTAATGATAATATATGAAGTGAGTGTAGTAGGTGAATGTTTTTGGGAGTTTTGATAGCTTATGATATTTATAAAGTATTTTCATTTTCAGGTTTATTAAGATTTAAGAAGATAAATTGAGATGTAAGGAGGAAGAGGCTCACATTCTCAATCTCTCTTTGAAGAGATGGCATGGTAGTGTGGTACTTCAGTTGGAGAAGCAAATTGAAAGTACAACAACAACAACAACAACAACAACAACAACTAAGCCTTTTCCCATACTGGAGAAGCAAATTGAAAGTAATGTATAATTTTAAATAAGTCATTAAATAACAATGTTTACAAATAATTGATAGTATGGTTAAGAAAAAGAATATGGGACGTTTAAGAAAGAGTTAGATAATAGTAATAATTCTAAACCGACCAAAAGAAAGAGGGTTTTGGAAGAGGATGCAAGTCGTAGAAGAGGATGAGGTAGAGGAAGATCTTCTCGTTCTGGTATCCATTCAATTTTCTCTCTTGCTAGTATACCCGATACTCACCCTCAAATTCGTGTTGCTATGGCTTCAAAGCAATTGCATGAGCAAGTACACCTTGTAGTGGGGAAGTAGTTTTATAATTCATGTATTCCCTTTAATGCAACAAATTTATTTCATTTTCAAGCGACATATGTCATTACTAATATTGGCCTAGGATATAAGATGCTCTCTTATAATAAGTTGCAAGAGAAATTATTGGACAAGACCGTTCTTAAAGTATAAGAGTATTATTCGACCTTGAAAGAGTCATGGAGAGAGACAGAATGCACTGTCATAATGTCATATTACAGAGGTTCTAAAACAAGAATATGATAAAGTGATATTAGAGGTTGGGCATGAAAATATAGTCCAATTAATTACACATACAAACAAACAAAACAACAACTAAGCCTTTTCCCATACTAGACTGGGTCGGCTAGTCCAATTAATTACACATATCGTAGCTAATTTCAAAGCAACTATAAAGGAGTTGGCAGAGAGTTATGATATTTTTATGGGACATCATGTGCCTATTGTATAGACCACGTTCTTGAGGATATTAAAAAGATGGATGAGGTAAAGGTAGCAACTAAGTGTTATCAAGATATCACTAAATTTATTTATAACCATGCATTTGTCTTATTTATGATTAAGAGATATACCGATGGTGCCCAGCTCTTTCATACTATTGTTACTCGGTTTACAACTAATTTTTTGTTTGTAGAAAGCATTGTGAAATAGACGCAATATAATATTTATTTCAAATGAGTGGTAATAGTTTGCAGATTTACCTCAAATTTGGAGGAACAAAAACAGAATGAGATTTCAGAGACAACCTTCAAAAGTACATTTTGGAGCTTTTCTATTAGGTTAAGATCATTTTGAAATTGGCTCATTGTGAGGAGAAGTCATCTATAGGCTACCTTTATAAAACACGGATAGAGCTAACGAGGCTATTAAAAGCAACTTTAATGAAAGAAAAGGTGATTATGTGTCCATATAGAGGATTATTGATAATAGGTGGAATAGACAATTGCATCAACCTTCTTTTTCAATTATGAAAGTTGTAATTTTAAAGAATATTTGCTACTTGTTCAATCTAGTATGGGAAAAGGCTTAGTTGTTGTTGTTGTTTGTTGTATTTGCTACTTGTTCAATGATGAAATTGTGCTTATAAAAGGTCCCTGGGTGTATCGCCCGTACGATACGGAAGTCAGAAACCCATTGTGTAAGGTTCTGTTCGCCCATTCAATGATGAAGTACCACACCATTGTGCGAGGTTTCTGACTTCCATTTTGGGTCTTCAAGACCCTCAAAGATGACTTCCAGCTAGGGTGAGGCATCTCCAATAGTTTTCAAGGTTCTCCAATACCATCATCACTTTGTTAGTTGCAACACCAACCTTCCAGTATAATTTTTTTTTCATTTTTTCTCTTTGTATTTGGTGTTTTCTTGTGTTTTTTTTTTTTGAATGACAATATATGAACTTATGAAGTGTGTATAAATATCCCTTTTTTTGTATTTGTGAAATGGAAGACACTCTATTTGAATGTTTTGGTGGTTTATGAAGTGAAGATTGGGAATTTATGAAGTGTTTTTATTTTTAGGTTTATTAAGATTGACGTGTTAAATGAGATGGCAAGAAGGGGTATTAGGGATACCCAATCTCACTACGATGATCTGACATGGTAGTGGGATACATGAGTTGAGGAAAACAGATTGGAAATCAAATGTGTTTTTTGTGAAATCGTGATTAATGGTAAAATTTCTTGTTTGAAACATTACCTACTAGAGACTAAGAAAGAGGTTGCTCCTTCAATAAGCAAAGTTAAGAAATTGTAAGAAGCCATTAAATGGCAATATGTACACAGATGATTAAGGATATAGTTGAGAAGAGACAACAAAAGGATGATATAGAAAGGTTTGAGGAAGAAGGTGATGTTGTTGGACTTGGTGATAACATCCCTTTTAATGTTAGGACAAAGGTTGGTAATAGTAGTTCTCGACCTACAACCAAGAGAAAGGGAGTTGTTGAAGAGGTAGAAGAAAAAGGGATAGAGAAGATCTTATTCTGGCGTAAAATCATTTTTTCCTCTATTAGTACTACCTAGCACTGAACTTGGAATTCGTGCTGCTATGGCTTTAGAGCAATTGCATGAGCAAGCAAACCTTCCAGCAGAGAGATTGTTTTATGATGCATGCATTCTATTTAATGAAGCAAATTCTTTTTATTTTCAAACAATGATAAATGTCATTACAAACATTGGTTCAGGGTATAAGATGTCATCTTATCAAAAGTTGAGAGAAAAATTATTAGATAAGACTGTCCTTGAAGTCAAAGAGTATTATTCGACTTTTAAAGAGTCATGGAAACTGGAAAGAGATGAGATGCACTATCATGGCAGACAGATGGACAGATAAGCGATGAAGGACTTTGTTAAACTTCCTTGCTTACTATCTTAAAGGACATGTTTTTAATATCCCTAGACATTTAGAGGAGTAAATGTACTACATAGGTTCTAAGGCAAGAATTTGATAGGGTGATATTGGAGGTTAGGCTTGATAATGTAGTCCAATTAATTACACATAATATAGCTAACTATAAAGCAGTTGAAAAGGAGTTAGCTTATACTTATGAGAATTTTTATTAGACATCATGTGCAGCCATGGTCTGATCTCATCCTTTATTAGAGGGATCGATGAGGTAAATGCAACAACTCAGTGTTGTCAAGATATCACAAAATTTATCAATAACCATACTTTTGAATTATGTATGATGAAGAGATATAAAGATAGTGCATAACTCCTTCGTACAGCTGCTACTAGGTTTGCAACTAATTTCTTATCAATATAAAGCATTGTTAAACAAAAACATTCTCAAATGAGTGGCAACAGTTTGCAGAGTTGCCTCAAAATAGAAAGAATAAAAAATTAAATGAGATTTCAGACACGGTCTTTAAGAGTATATTTTGGAACTCTTGTAAGACTATTAAGGATCACATGTACTTTAGTCAAAGTTTTGAGATTGACTGACAACGAGAATAAGCTATTCATGAGTTATCTTTATGAAGCTATGGATAGGACTAAAGAAGCTATTAGAAGCAATTTTAATAGAATAAAGAGAGATTATATGCCCGTATGAAATATTATCGATAATAGATGGAATAAACTGTTATATCAACCTATTCATGCAACTGCTTACTACTTAAATCCAACATTTAGGTATTCTAGAAGCTTTAAAAGGGACGTTAAGGTTAATTAAGGTATCATTGATTACATAGACAAATTGGTCCCTGATGAGAGTAAACAAATGTTATACATCAAGAGATGGAGATATACGATAATACTCTTGACTTAACGGGCATGCCTGTAGCCATTCGAAGCCGTAATTATATGGGCTCATGTAAATTGTTTATCTTAATATTTAAGTTTCTTAAATCTTATATTTATTATAAAATAACTCTTTATGTTTGTCTTTTTCTATTAGATGTTTGGTAGAATAGGTTTAAAAATTATTGCCCAAACTTGACAGATTTTACAACAAGAGTTATGAACTTATGAGTAAAACCTGTAGTCCAACTGGTTGTGAAAGAAATTAGAGTGTCTTTCAACATATACACATAAAAAAGCACAACACATTGGAACATAAGTAGCTCAATAACCTAATTTTCATCCGTTATAACATGCGGTTTCAACAAAGATAATAAAGATTAGGTACTAATTAAGTATTCAATTCAATGTTTTATTTTATTTAATTGTTAATGTTATTTACTTGTCTTTCTTGTAGGCAATTAACAAAGTTAAATAAAGAAGAGAACCAATTTGATCCAATAAGTTTGGACAATTTTGATATCTTAGAGGAGTGGATTATGGAAAATAGTGAAGCAAATACGCTCGTAACTGAAGAATACATTCAATGATTAATTTGGAAGGAGGGCAACAACATTAAGGAGATGATGATTTTGAATTTGAAGTTAAAGGTGGTAATGATCTTGAACAAGGAGGAGAAGATGAAGATTATTTAGTTGATCCTGACTATAATATATAAATGTAATTCTTTTTTCAATTATGAAAGTTGTAATTTTGCTAAGGATGGAATGCTTAAATCAGTGTTATTCAACGCGTATCATATCGTGTATCATTTTGGTCCACGATATGGGCATAGTGTATCGTAGTGTATCGTATCATAGCATATCGTATAATACTTTAATATTAAAAAATAGTAAAAATCTATTAAAAAAGAAAAAATTGCAAAGAATTCATATAATGCAAAGTTTAGTACATATTGATCATTCACCATTGAACAATTGAAAAAAAATCATATTTTGAAGTAAAAAATGAAATACATTTACATTTACATATTGTAATCGGTATCATCAACTACATAATCTTCATGTTCTCCTTGGTGAAGATCATCACCACCTTCTCTTTCAAAATCAAAATCTTCATCTCCTTGATAATGTTGTTGCGCTCCTTCCAAATTAATCCATGTAATGTCTTCTTCAGTTAGGAGGGCATTTTCTTCGTTATCTTTCATAATCCAGTCTTTTAATATATCAAAATTATCCAAACTTATTGGATCAAACTGGCTTTCTTCTCTATTTACCTTTTTTAATTGCCTACAAAAAAGAAAGATAAGTAATTAGTAAATAACATTAACAATTAAAATCAAACAATATATTGAATTGAATCTTTAAGTACTAACTAATACAAGATTACCTTTCGTGAAGCCGCATGTTACAACGGATGAAAACTAAGTCATTGAACTGCTTATGTTCCAAACTATTACGCTTTTCTGTATGGATGTGTTCAAAGACACTCCAATTCCTTTCATAACTCGTTGCATTAAAGGTTTGGCTTAGAACTCTTACTGCAAAATCTCTAAGGTTTGGGCAATCACTTCCAAACATATTCCAAAAGGTAAACATTAGGAACTTAATCCATAATAATATAAAATTTAAGAAACTTAAATACGAAGATAAACAATTTATCTGGGCACATATTAGTGCGGTTGCGAATTGCTACAGGCAAACCCATTAAGTGAAGAGCATTATCATAGATCTCCATCTCTCGATGTATAGCATCTGCTCTACTCTCATTAGGGACCAATCTGTCTATACAATCAATGTTACCTCGATTAACCTCACTGTCCCTTTTGAAGCTTGCTGAGTACCTGAATGTTGGGTTTAGTTAATATGTTGTTGTATAAATAAGTTGATGCAATTGTTTGTTTCATCTATTATCTATAATTTTTCACACGGGCACATAATCTCTCTTTTTTTCATTAAAATTATTTTTAATGGCTTCTTTTGCCCTATTCATGGCTTTATAAAGGTAGCCCATAAATGGTTTCTTCTTGCTATCAATCAATCTCAAAACCTTCGCTAAAGGACATGTAATCCTCAACAGTCTAACACATGGATTCCAAAATGTACTCCTTAAGATTGTCTCTAAAATCTCATTCAACTTTCTATTTCTTTTATTTTGAGGCAACTCTGCAAATTGTTGTCATTCATCTAAGGAGAACATTATCTTCAATGCTTCTTTTTGTTTCACAATACTTTGTACAGATAAGAAATTAGTTGCAAACCTAGTTGCAATTATACGAAGAAGTTTTACATCATTTATATATCTCCTCATCATACGCAATACAAAGGCATGGTTGTAGATAAATTTGGTGATATCTTGGCAACACTCAGTTGCTGCCTTTATCTCACCCATCTCACCAATATCCTCAAGAATGAGATCTAAACAATAGGTTGCGCATGGTATCCAATAAAAAATCCCATAAGTATCTACTAACTCCTTCCCAACTGCTTTATAGTTACCTGCATTATCTATAATCAAGTGGACTACATTCTCTAGCCCAACCTCACATATCACCTTATCAAACTCTTGCCGTAGGATCTTAGCAGTGTGCCTCTCCTTTGACATGTCTAGAGATCTCAAAAACATAAGTCTTTTAGGACAATAGATAAGAAAGTTTAATAAGGTCCTTCCTCGCCTATTTGTCCATCTATCTGCCATGATAGTGCATTTTGTCTCCTTCCATAACTCTCTCAAAGTCGAACAATATTGTTCCACTTCAATGACGGTCATCCTGGACTAATATTAGTAATTGCATCTGTCATTGCTTGAAAATGAAAATGTTTGCTGCATTAAATGGAATGCAGGCATCATAAAACCATGTGCCCACTGCAAGGTCTGCCTGATCATGCAATTGTTCTAAAATGAATTCCAGGTTTAGCACTAGGTATAGTGCTAGGAGGAAAAAAATGAATGGATGCTAGAAGCAATTCTTATTCTACTCCTTCCTAAGCTTCCTCTTCTACCACTTCCACTTGCAAAATCTTAATCAACCATATTTTCCCTGTTTGGTGGTCAAGAACTACTACTACCAATCTCTATTCTAGCATCTGAAGGAATACTATCAGTCAATCCAATAACATCATCATCATCTTCCTCAGACATCCCTAAATCATCCTTTTGATGTCTCCTCTCTTGTATGCTCTCAATATCTTAAGACATTGTTATTTAATGCCTTCTGACAAACTTCTAACTCTACTCATACAAGGAACAACCCTTTTTCCCTGTTTGGTGGTTCAGAACTACTACTATCAATCTCTATTCTAGCATCAAGGAACAACCCTTTTTCCCTGTTTGGTGGTCGAGAACTACTACTATCAATCTCTATATTTCTCGCATATGAAGGAATACTATCAGTCAATTCAATAGCATCATCAACATCTTCCTCAAACATCCCTAAATCATCCTTTTGTTGTCTCCTTTCTTGTATGCTCTCAATCATCTTAAGACATTTTCATTTAATGCCTTCTGGCAAACTTCTAACTTTGCTCGTGCAAGGAGCAACCCTCTTTTTCTTGTTTGGTGGTCGAAAACTACTACTACCAATCTCTATTATAGCATCTGAAGGAATACTATCAGTCAATCCAATAGCATCATCATCATCTTCCTCAAACATCCCTAAATCATCTTTTTGTTGTCTCCTCTCTTTTATACTCTCAATCATCTTAAGACATTGTCATTTAATGCCTTTTGGCAAACTTCTAACTCTGCTCATGCAAGGAGCAACCCTCTTTTCCCTGTTTGGTGGTCGAGAACTACTACTACCAATCTTTATTCTAGCATATGAAGGAATACTATCAGTCAATCCAATAGCATCATCATCATCTTCCTCAAACATCCCTAAATCATCCTTTTGTTGTCTCCTCTCTTGTATGCTCTCAATCATCTTATCTGGCAAACTTCTAACTCTACTCGTGCAAGGAGCACCTTCTTTCCTAGTTCCTACTAGGTGGTGTTTCAATAGTGAAATTTCGTCACTAACCACCTTCCCACAAAACAAACATCTGATCTTTAATCTGGAACCCTCAACTATTGTACCCCACTGCCATGTCATATCATCAGACCGAGATTGGGAGTCTCTAACACCCCTTCCTATCACCTTAATTGAGCACTTCAATTCAATCAAAAACCTGAAAATAACACTCAAATAGAGTGTCTCTCACTTAATGAATGCAATAAAAATCATATTCACACACTTAATAACTTCATATTTTGTCATTCAAAAAAAGAAAAACGCAAATAACACCAAAAACAATAAATATAAAGAAAAATTCTTAAAAACACTCAAAATATACCACAACCCGAGTTAGAAGGCTTGCACGGACACCGTAGAGAACTTTTTTGAGAGTCTTGAACACCAAGGAAGGAACTACCGAAAGAAGGCTTGACCAACCTTGAAGAGGGACCCTTTTGAGAGTCTTGAACACCAAGGAAGAACTATCGAAAGAAGGCTTGACCAACCTTGAAGAGGGACCCTTTTAAAGGGTCCTTGGGCGTACGTGCCGTATCGTGCAATAAGGCTCGTATCATGGTTGCCCACGATGCGATACGGCTAACATTGGCTTAAATGCTTTAATTGATAAATATGTACTCAACTTATGCATTATATGAATTATTTTCAATTATTGTGATTTTTTTATTTTTTGTGATTTTTTATATTTTTTTCCAATTTTTTAGTATTAAAAAATCATACATGATGATACGATATGTATCGTATCGTAGACCAAAACAATACACGATACAATATGTATCGAACAACACCGTATAAAACAGTTTTGTTTGCCCTATGACATTTGTCTCTAGCATATTAAGGTTGCTCTATTAGAAAATCGCCACAACTATTGCCATTAGACTTATAACACCAATTATACGATACATATTATATCATGGACTAAAATGATACACGATACGATACATGTCGAACAAGAGTGCAAAAAGAGTCTTGTTTGCTCTATGACATTTGTCTCTAGCATATTAAAGTTGCTCTATTAGAGATAATCGCCACAACTATTGCCATACAATCGGTCCATCATGCAATTAGACATAATAACACCAATAACTAGTGACGAAAGAAAGCCAGTGTCCCTCGTAACTTCCTATTTAGTTTTCTTGGATTTGCAAGTTTCAAAATCCTGTACTGAAGGAAGAGAAATCAATCGATTCTGTGCTTGGTTGTGTACCTAGTACTTACTAAATGTAGATTTGAAAGATAAAATATGCCTGTCAATGTAGTTACAAATCACAAGCACGAAAGAAACGGAGACAAATATGGATCAGATTCAGAACCACATGTCCCATATAGTTTCAGCTAAAACAGTTTCAAGCAGTAAAACCCTGCCGGCTTCACAAGCTGTGTTATTGCATGGACATGAAATGCTGAGAGTGAACAGTACTTGCCCACACGAGAGTATAGGTCTGCAGCGGAGCCGAAAATAACATATTAAGGAAAACGCATCACTCTTTCCACGATTATGCACAAACAGAACAAACTTTTGTATCTATACGCCACATACATTCGGACCATTCACATAAGGCTCAAAAGAAAAGAATGGAAAGAACTTACAGAATGGAAAGAGCCAAAAGAAGAATCAAGACGCGTCACACTACAACAACAGGATCAGATCGAGCATCAAGAGACTAAATGGATAAACGTTTTCCTGTTTCCACGATTTTTGTACCCCGAGATAAAGCAAAGAACGAGCCACGAAGCCAAATCACGATTATAAACAACAAAAAACGGCGCTTTTCGTTGAAAAGAATACCAATGTCCTCACTCAGATTCATAAAGAGGACAAAAAACAAATAAGGAAGCAACATCCGAGTAAAAACACAAAAAGGGCACTGACTTGTGCATTTTCCGCGCAGAAAGTAGATGAAACGCATGGTTTTGGTTCAAACAAAGAGGCGAAGAAGAAGAGTCTCGTCGGATACTTATAATTAGATGATTTTCGAATCGGAATCCGGTGAAGCGATGAACTGGACGGCGTTGAAGAAAAGAAGCGACGAACGGATTCCTGTCGTCCGATCGGCTCGTACAGCCGATGAGTGATTTTCCGGTAGGTTTTGCGGTGACAGAGGAGCGGGAGAAGACAGCCGTCGGGCCGTGCCCCTCTTCCTTTACATATGCGCGCCTTCTCCTCTCAATCTCGGTCCGTTTCGACGACTCTCATGACCGCGACACGATACAAGATGAGATACGTCAGGTGAACACCACACGAAGGTAAGTGGAAGCGACGAAGCACTCGCTCAACGAGCAACAGCTCACATGGCTACGATTTGGACTCACAAGTCGTAGCACGTGAGTTCGATACCCGCGGTGTGCATTGGCTTCAGCCTCCGCATTGTACAAAAAAATAGTGACAAAGTCTTCAACGTAGGAGGGAGGATCTCTTGCTTAGGGGTAGGTCAAGAGTTTGATACTCAGGGGCGTGCACATGTGGTGTGTGCAATGGTAGATCTAGAAAATTTTGTGTGTGAAAGCTCTTCAGGATCTCTTGAGTAAGATGAGAAGGCTGAAGCTAGATGCATGCCCTGGAGTATCGAACTCATAACGTTTGTGAGTCAACCCTCTAGAGAGGGGAGCTGTTGCTCATTGTGCACTAAATATTTTTGTCATGATCCAAACTAGACATGGCCAGTTTCGGTTTGATTAAATGCTATCATCTTTTATTTGTACCATCACTTTTAAAGAGCAACTTAGACATGGCTGGTTTCAGTTTACCGAGAACCATGAACTGCAACTGAACCGGCTCTATGCTTGTAACGATTCGGTTTCATAATATCTGGTTCCAGGAAAAATTGGAACCGTCTACTAAAAGTGAAGAAAGAGAATCAAATGAAGCCAGACATGTCTATGATGAGGAAAATAATATCTAAGTACCTTGGTTGTGATTCAAATTAATCAATTTATGATTGTTCATAATTTGTAGATCTATTTCACTTATTGTTGGAAGTGCACATGTACAATCTGACTTGTGCTTTAATGCATCAGCTTTTTTGGGTACGTTTTCTTTCTTTATTGTTGGAAGTGCACATGTACAATGCTTGCCCCATGAGTGAAACTCACCCGTCCAATTTGTCGAGTAGAGAGAACCCTCTCGCTGAGTGCAAAGACATTTTCTTTTGGAGTTCATAAATGTATATGCTTGTCATTATTGTTTTTGGCATAGTTACTGTCCATTTTGAAGTTTATGATTGTTTATACATTGTGCTTTATAATTTATGCCGTATGTATAATACAAATCTTTATAATAATAATACCAAGTAAGGGTGGCAATTGTTGACCCAACCCGACAACCCGATGAGGCACAAAAGATCCCTGTTCATATCCAGAGTTAGAAACCACAGATTGGGTTCGGGTTGACCCACATAGGGACCCAACCCGAAATGTCTATATGTATTAATTAGCATTTGTGTTTTGCATTATACATGACATGCTATTATGTACATGCAATATGCTTCCTGTATACCATACATTTTTTATATATGGTTGACAGAGTTGTGGCTAGGTCAATCCGGACCCAATCTGAATCATATCCGAGTCTCCAAAATGGGCGTAAACAGTAATTCGGGTTATATCCGGGTCAACCTGTCCCTGAAGGGACCCAACCCAACCCAACCCAATTTTCCGTGCCTAACACCAAATACTAAGTGAATTAACTAGAACTTCATATGATTCAACAAAGTACTTGGCAGCAATATTCGGAATGCACTTACGAATTAATATAAATAAACAGTAAAGAATAAAAATCCACATAAATTTCGCATGACATTTATGCCCGTATTCAATGTCTGCTATTCAGCTTGTTTGTTGGGTCGGTTGATTAAGTTATCTCGTAGAAACAGCTTTTTATGGAGTAGGTGTGTTCAAGGTCCCACTTTTACCTCATGTGACATTCAGGGAATGGAACCTAACGAGCCAAACATAGGCTTGTTCATATTTGGTTCATTTCCACTACGACCTAGTGTGCGACCATATTTACAAACAACATACATGAGTGAGATCAGTTTGAACTTGTTTCGATCCATGTGTGCTCGTTCAACTCGTGCTAAGCATCTCTCCTTTTTTTTGTGAGCTTTACCAGCCTGAACGATCAAAACAGCCATTGTTCATGCTCAACTCAGTTAAGGTCACAAGCGAGCCAGTAATGAGCTTTGCCTGTGATCGCTTTCTCTCACCTTGCCCAATAGTAGTTCATTAAATGATTGATCTCTTAGCTTAAGTACATCAACTGCAATAATGTTGAAACTCAAAAATGATGAGGTAGAAATTGGCACTAACTCGACATGAAATGATCAATGATACAACAACAACAACAACAACTAAGCCTTTTCTCATACTAGATGGGGTTAGCTACATGGATTCTTTGTTTCCACAAAGCCCTATCATGTGTTATACTCGCAATTAATTCAACATGAGCTAGATCATTCTTTATTGTTTATTTCCAATACTTTTGTGGTATTCCTCTCCCTCTTTTAATATTTTCACAATCTAGTTTTCGTACCTTTTTACTCAAGCTTCTTTTGGTCATCTTTTTACATATTCAAATCATCTTAAATGTTTTTTTCTCATTTTATCTTCTATTGGTGTCATTCCCAATTTATTTCTAATAACCTCATTATGTATACACTCTTTCCTTGTGTGACATATTCATCAATTTTTCTATCACTCTGAAATACTAACCCTAGGTATTTAAAACTTTTCTTGTAAGAGATGCAACGTGTGTCAATCTTAATTTTTATATCCTCTCAAACTTACATTTCGTACGTAGAAGGTATCAAGTTAATGAGTCATACTATGAAATTATGAGAAAGAATTATCGAACGTAGCTTAAGACAAGTATCAAGTACAACATAGAACCAATTTGGATTTATGCCAGGTAGATCTACTATTGAAGCGATTCACCTTTTGAGACGTCTTATGGAACATTTTAGAGCAAAAAAGAAAGACCTTCACATGATATTTATTGATCTAGAGAAAGCTTATGATAGGGTACCGAGGGAGGTTCTTTGGAGAACTTTGGAAAAAAGAGGTATCTCATTGACATATATTAACCTTATAAGAGACATGTATGATGGTGCAAAAACATGTGTGAGGACTCATGAAGGAACGGCAGACTTCTTTGAAGTTAATATTGGGTTACATCAAGGATCAACTTTAAGTCCATACTTATTTATAATGGTGATGGATGAGTTAACAAAACATATTCAAGATGAAGTACCTTGGTGTATGTTATTCGCAGATGACATTGTATTAGTGGAGGAGTCTAAGGAAAAAGTTAATAGAAAATTGGAACTATGGAGAGAAACATTAGAAAACAAAGGCCTTCGACTTAGTACAACAAAGACAGAATATATGGAATGTAAGTTTGATCATTTGGCTACTTCAGAGGACATAGAAATTAAAATTGACACACATTGCATCCCCCAAAAGGAAAGTTTTAAATACCTAGGGTCAATTTTTCAAAGTGATGGAAGAATTGATGGAGATGTTACACATAGAATTAATGTTGGTTGGTTAAAATGGAGAGGAGCATCAGGTATTCTTTGTGATAAG
The DNA here is from genome assembly GCA_036023115.1 of Brasenia schreberi. Lineage (NCBI taxonomy): Eukaryota > Viridiplantae > Streptophyta > Magnoliopsida > Nymphaeales > Cabombaceae > Brasenia > Brasenia schreberi. The sequence continues at coordinate 2,360,717 of JAYKKT010000036.1, read as the reverse complement.
AAGATACCATTAAAATTAAAAGGTAAATATTATAGAGCAGCAATTAGGCTTACCATATTTTATGGTTCTGAGTGTTGGGCAGTTAATCATCAACATGTACAAAAGATGTCTATGACAGAAATGAAGATGTTGAGATGGATGAGTGGTCATACGAGAAAAGACCGTATACATAATGAGGTTATTAGAAACAAATTAGGAGTGGCACAAATAGAGGATAAAATGAGAGAACATCGTTTAAGATGGTTTGGACATATAGAAAGAAGATCAAAAGAAGAACCTGTAAGAAGGTTAGAAAAACTAAATTTGGAAAGTATTAAAAGAGATAGAGGACAACCACAAAAGTGTTGGAAAGAAACAATAAAGAATGATCTAGCTTATTGGGAGTTAACTGCTAACATGGCACACGATAGGGATCTGTGGAAACAAAGAATCCATGTAGCCGACCCCGTCTAGTATGGGAAAAGGCTTAGTTGTTGTTGTTGTTGTATATAAAATCATAGTTGAATTGTGCAAATCCCCTAACAAACAGCCAAACACGAGATTTGATACAAAAAGCATCAATAATATTGGGTCTAAGCTTACTTTATAAGATCACCAATGGTGGAACCTTGATTGAGACTTAATAACATGTGGTCTTGAGTTCAATAAGCTAAAGTACATCATTAGAGTAATTGTAAATACTTATTAATTAAGCATCCCAAGGTAATGGTAGTTGGTTCCATAAAAGTGATAAAAATAGGTTAAATTATGCTCTTAATAGACTTATATCTGATATTTGTTGGAGTGCTCTTGCTAAAGGCACTTCTGAAAGAGTTTACCTATAGGAGTATGAAGTGGGCTACTTCATGGAGCTTTGAGTTTGAACTCTTAAAGCACTCATGAGAAAAGATATGTGACATAAGGGCTATACAAATGTGTCAATTATAATATGACAAATACTGGGATTGGAATCTTCTATGTAGAACATGTACTCTTGTTAAATGGATTGGATAGTTTAAAACTTGTTTACTTCTCAATTTGGATGAATGGGACCCATGTTTTACTAGGTAATGATTCAAATTATGAGATACCTTTATCAAAGATAAAAGATTTATAAAATAATGAGATTTCAAAATATTTTAAAAATGGTGGTTTTGTTAGTGTATTTTCAAAATATGTGTTTAGTTATGGGTGAGTTATGCCTATGTAAATGGCTAAGTTATGCCCTTCAACTATAATTCAGTTATGAGTTGGTTAATTCCCATATAAATGGATGAGTTATGGTCAGTTTTGTAAAGCAGATGGCTTTATGGTTAGTTATTGTGACCAATTATGGTAAGAATCTAGTTGAGGCCTATAATAGGCATGCCCAATTCCTGTAAATGCATGAGTAGAAGAGAAGAAATACCTATTGTTTTCTGGACCCTAAGCCTTTCCCCACTAAGTGTCCATTTTGTTAAACTTTGAAACTTTTTATTGGACTTGTTTACTCATCATTTTGAGTTTGTCGGTATTATCTACAACTCTTTTATGTTTGTGTATAACAAATTGAGTCTTCATTGTATCGTAGAGGTATTGGTCGGGGTCCATTGCATTTGATAATTTGACACCGGTGATAACAACAAAATCTAAAGGTTAATGGTGATCACACATTAAAGATTAGCGCTTTCTTGTATCTCCTTTTCAGGTTTGCTAAAATTTTGGAAAAAAATTGTCGTTCCTGTGCAAGAAAAATGTTGATTAATATTATCCAGAAAATGTCATTTGCCTTGACGATTGTTGTTTGCTATTTGCCGATTTGAGAAAAGACCGATTGCCATTTACCGATTCCAGAAAAAGTCATTTGTTTTTAGTTGATTACCTATATCTCTCAAGGAGTTGAACCATCTTCCCACCACCAACCCAAATCCGCAGCACCAACATATTCTCTTTAGGAAGAAATGTGTGATATTTTTTCTTTACTATTCGAACAATTTTGGCTTCTCTTGTTCCTTCTCTCTGTCCTTGTACATGCGTCTTCTTCTTCTTGCGTTGTCATTACAGTTTATAGTATGTTTTATAAGGAAGAGAACTGCTATTTTGTCACAAATTTAGTTGTCATCATGTGTGGTCTCCACTTTTCAAATTATCCTCTTCTTTGACTCTTGAACTTGTTTGGTTAGTCATTACTTTTTCACAATGCGCATAAATTCAAGGTGTCGATTTGTTCTCTCCTTTGCATGAGAAAGTTGATGGATATGTTGTATATTATTCTCTAAACATTTTTTTGAGTAAATTTGTAATTTAATGCCACATCACCACCATAAAGTACGCGGTTTGTGTATGAGGAACATATATCCACAAGTATTTCTACAAAACAGTACATAGAAACGTATTTTCCAATAGTAGAAAGGCAATTATTATAATTAATCAAGCATTGAAGTGTGTTAACACCAGAAGTTTCCCCGGACGAATCCGTAAAATAAAGACCACTTGCCGATTAGGCACGACAAGGATCGACAAATTTGCCTGCCAATTATAGGATTAGGCAAAAATAGGAACCCCGCCTATCAAACTACCAGAACTGAAGTTTGTATTTCAGCACAGTATAAAAGAGAGCAGGGAAGAAAGAACAAAGGAACCAACACCCAACAATGAAGATCTAAGTTTCTTTTTCAAGTTTTCTTTCTTTCTTTTGTATTTTTTTCACTTAAATTATAGACGTAGAACTCAAGTTCTCTCACTATCGATACTTTTTCTTGAAATCTTTCATATTGTTTGTTCATTTCCTAAAATCGCATCCAACCTTTTGCTTCAGATTTATCTCCACTTTGTTTGTTCTTCGCGATCACCTTTCTGGAATCGAATCTTCATATTCGTTTTTCATACTGTCTGCTCAATGCAATTAGCTTTCTGAAATCTCATTTGTATTTCTTCTTTTACCCAATGCCAAAGAGGCTTGGGAAACCTTTGATTGCCTGACTTGCAGAATCTCCCATTTTCAGCGTTAAAATACCGGTAAAATTGCTTCTATAGTGAATCGCTGATCTAGCCGAAAGTTGCTGGAAATGTCAACCCAACCACGTTTCCTAACATTGCCTGCATCCACCTTCGATCTCCAAACCTGTGCCCTTGCTAGGGAAGTTTTCTGATTTTCACTATTTGAAACTGCCCCAAGATGTTACTAGTTCGTGACGCCATTGTTTTCTGGTCTTCCATGTTCAAATGAACATCTTGCTAGGCATATAAAGTCCAATTAATGAACAGTATAGGTGTGTTTTCGAGATCATATTGAATCTCTTATAAACTTTATTGCTTGGCAGGATTACATTGCCTTGATAGCCTACATTGAGCCGTCAAAGCCATCTGTTGGTTATCTCATTGTCAAAACGCTGTGAGAAATGGTGGCTGACGTTGTAAATGTTGTCGTTATATCATTGAATCTTGAATCAAAATTTCCACAATGTTGCTTGCTTTCTATCTTTTGAGAAATTGCTTAGACAATTAGCTGCTGCTTGCCAGGAAAGGAAGGCCTTGCATCGAAGCCGAAGGGAAATTTGCTATCTGCAAACTGTGTTGCCTAGCGGCAAGATGGAGATTTAACAATAACGTGTTTTATTAGTAGCCATTATTGGGGCTCAAACGTCAGCTGATAGCAAAGCCATATCCCCTCCAGTTAATTATCTACCTGTTGTGATATGAAGAACATCTTAAGTAGATATTTAAGTAATTCTAAGATTTGAAATGAAATATAAAATTTCTGTTTTAAGATTAGACGTTGCAAATTTTGATCTTGTGTTAGTTGTCTTAGGAACCCACCATACATTACAATCTGTGACTTGACATATGAGTGAGATATGTAGTTATGTACTTTAGGAATTATTTTCTTCAGAATAGAAAATTGTGTTCGGCCATGCGTGTGCCCTAGGGTACTTGGGCTCGGCCCATGTCTGATGCGTCCCGGCCTTGGAACATAAAAAAAACTGGTTTTTGATAAAGCATAACCAAATAAAATTGAGTAGACAATTTTAGCTCGATGCAACTTGAAATGGCGAAGCGGTTTTGCATTGATTATCACCGGAATTACGACCTCATTAGAACGACCAAAAGCCAGAGATTTTGAACGTTGAAAGCAGCTCCAAAACTATTTAATATGGCTCCTTTTATTGGCTCAAAGTGGCCACTAATCTCCGGTGCTTGTCAGAAGGTTGTTGGCTTGAATCGGTGCAGTTTCGATTTCGAATTGAGAAAGTAGAAAAAACGAATTCAAGAGTCAAGAAGGTAGTTCAAGAAGAAGATTAACCAAACAATCCATACTGAAAAACTTTGATATGATTTGATTTGATGCAAATATCAGACACTGTTGAGGTCCTTTATATAAAAGGTCGATTCTATAAAAATCGTACTATGCTTAGGAGACTTAATTCATCTTGAAAACCTGCTTTCCTAGAAAACCTATTCTACTACAACTAAGCCTTTTCCCATACTAGATGGGGTCAGCTACATGGATTCTTTTTTTTTTTTTTAGAATCCATGTTAAGTCTGACAAAGTTTTACGTTGGCTGTCGGAAGCCTAACACAACCCTCCTCCTTTATCCGGGCTTGGGACCGGCCATGAAAGGGTGATTCCTTACTATCAAAGCTATTTCACCTAAGAAACCTATTAACACAAAAATTATATAAACCTAATTATATGTGACTCCTATGACTCAATTGGGACTCTTCATGAAATCAGAACTCTTGATGTAGATCCGGAATAGTGAAATGTAGTCACAAATAGACTCTCGAACAGTTCTAACTTACCCAATTTTTCCAACTAGTGAGAGCAGTGTTGCATGAGTGACTACCTGCTTGGCCGTCGTCACCTGGCCCCTCCTTTCTATTCCATGCTTGGGACCCATAGTTCGATATTGTGTGATTGTTGATCTTGTGTCATTTAACAAAATTCAGAGAAGATTAAAGTTCATTTATATATGGTTGTACTGGACACAGTTTCTGAAGGGTATGGCTTTATAGGGGTATAATTTATATATATGTATTATATTTCATAAAACTAATTGATACTATCAGATACATCAAAGTATGTTTGCATGTGAATCAATTTACACTTTTTTTCGACCACGCTTTCCTTTCTTCCTCGTGGAGAAAACAATGCAGTTCTTGTGCCAATATTGGATCTTACCTGTTTGAACTAAGAAAAACACACATAATAGTTCTTTTTTTTTCATTAATCAATTTCGTTATCAGCAACAGCCTTATCAGTTTGACGTGACATGTTGAATGTAACCTAATAGTGGAGTTCATACCATAATAGACCTTGTAGAAATATTTAATTTGTGACGTGAAAGAATCAACTCACTATTACAGACTTGCAGTAATAAGAATGGAGGGAATTATTAAGTTTTTTCCAGTTTGCAGTTTGCGTGGTGGACAAATGATAAGAGTGGAGGGAATTAATAGAAAATGAAACAGACGAAGCCTCTCAAAAACTCCAAGTTGACATTATTCTCTACACAAGGAAATGTCAATCCATAAAATGGCCAGTGCATGGGAACTTGATGTTGGATTTTTGTGCATGATCTTCACCGGAATTCCTAAAGCAGAGAGAAGGATGACTCTAGACCGATGTTGAAGGAGGAAAAGGGGAGAGTGTCGCCTACGGTTTTCCACAAAGTTTTTTTGGGGAGATGTATTTCGCTTTTCTTGCTTTTTCTTTACTTTCTTTTGTTATTGTCATATTTATAATAGAAAAACTTTCATTACAATCTATCTTCGTCTTTCTTGTCTTACCAATCTGAGCTTTCCATTACAAGCCTTATCGATATCCGTGAGAGGTGGTATGTGTTAAGAAAATAGTTAACAAATTTTATTTTAAAATGGTTAATGCATCCATGGAGTTCACGAAGATCTATCTTCCCCTATTCCATTATAGGAGTTGCACATCTAGAGTAATATTTGGACATATAACTTACCTTTAGTATTTATTTTGTTGTTATTGAGTCAAAAAGCTTCTTAGTGGTCTAAAATTCCTTGAAGACCTTAGTTAGGTCATCCTTCATATATGTTAGTATTATAATTTTAGTTATTGTATCATCTTTAAGGAATGTTTTATACATTTTATTTTATTGTTCAACTATATTAGGAGCAGGGGCAAAATTGTTTCACTAAGTATATAATTTATGCCCTCCAGTGTAAGGGCCAATGAGATACATTTTTTTCACATTTAGAAGTTTAGACCATTTACTTTCTAAGTTAATTTTAGTCATTTTAAGTTGTTTGGCAAAAATAATAGTAAGATGATATAAAAGGATAACACTCAACATGCAACATATAACAAATAAGATGTCTAATAGCCAACCATCAAAAGGCAATTTGCTAAATATCTATGTATTGAACTGTAAGTAATTCCAAGTACCAAAAAGAAATTTCAAATAGAGCCTAGGTACCATTTTAGAATAAGCCTTAATATGATTTTGTTATTTCAGAGCCAATCTGAAGACAAATCTGTAATTACCTGTAAGGGCCAAGGTAATTTTTTTCTTATTACCTGCCACTATAATTACCCTAATATTGGAAGGATAAACCTGTAATTTTTTTGTTTGTAGTTATCCAAAAAGACCAAGGACAAAAAAGTAAAAATTATGTCAAATTTTAAGTTATTTTCAAAAATGATCGAGGACAAAATAATATGTTTACCCCTCATAACAGATCTATAATTATGCTAAAACACAATTGGCAGAACCGTCTTTTTGTTCTCTATAATTATCCAACAAGATGAAGGGCATAACAATAAAATTTATGTTCGGGTTTTCAATGATTTTCGAAATTGATTAGGGATAAAATAGTAATTTTGCCTCTTAGTCCAAATATGTAATTCCGCTAGAACGTAGTGGGCAAAACCATCTTTTTGTTGAAGGACAATAATGTAATTCAAAATGTTTAGTAATTTCTACAAACTGTTAGAGGACAGAAACATACTTTCGTCTGTTTAGAGGAAGAACCATCTTTTGGCTTTAAAATATCTGACTTTCTAGTAATTTTTTCTTATGGTAGCTTTTTATTTTAAAGAATGATCGAGGGCATAACGGATTTTTTAGTCCTCTATATGAGGCATTTTTTTCAAAACCATGCAGAGATGGTTCCTGCCCTCGCTTTTTGAGAAAACCATGGCTGGTTTTCTTTTACAAAAATCAGTTGTAAGAGGGAGAGAGAGGAGGCGTGGATCGGTCCTCCTGCCGGAACCTCTCCTCGCTTCTTCTGTTGATTGTTTTCAGTCGTTGACGATAAATTTTTTGTTTGAACGATAGTTTTCCTCTTTTTTTGCCATAAAATTTGTTGGACCGGCCTTGCCTTCCAGCAATGGTTTTGTCCTTCAGCTTCCTCAGGCCAGCCTAATTAAGGGATGGATTTCATCTTACCTTTTTTAAAAAGAAACAAAGGAGTATTCGTCTCTCTGTTTTTTTTGTTTCTATAGAACTTAATGTTGGATTTTTGTGTACAATCCTCACTGAAGTTCCTAAAGCACATGCACAGTGGAAGAAGAAGGGGTAGAACAACGACTCTAGACCGCTGCTGAAGGAGGAAAAAGGAAGAGTATTGTTTATGGCTTACAAGAGAAGGGTTTTTGGGAAAGATGTACTTTGTTTTTCTTTCTTTTTCTCTACTTTCTTTCTTTCTTATTTTTATATTTATAATGGAAAAACTTTTATTACATTCTAGCTTCGTCTTTCATGTCTTACCATTTTGAGCTTTTCGTTACAAGTCTTATCGTTATCCGTGAGAAGTGTAACATATGCATTAAGAAATAGTTAACAAATTTTACGTTATCCCGTGAGAGGTGTAACGTATGCGTTAAGAAAATGGTTAACAAATTTTATTTTGAAATGGTTAATGCATCCACGAATCCCAAAAGATGCATGTCTAATATATTTACCTAAAGGCTTCAAATAAAAGAAAAGGTGAAGGAGAAAATGACCATCGTTTACCTTATACATTCTAATGCACTTACTTTGCGGCATGATTTGATCTAGAGTTAAAAATGTTATTTGATGAGCTATCACTAGGCAAAACCAAGCTGAACATACCATTAAAGAGAGAGAGAGAGAGAGAGAGAGAGAGAGAGAGAAGTCAGTGATATAAGCAATGGACTGATGGTGCTCGTATTTATTAAATAGAGTTATGTGTGTGTGTGTGTGTGTGTGTGTGAGAGAGAGAGAGAGAGAAAAGCCAGTTCCCTATTTAATAAAAGTTGCCCTGTTATGTTTTCCACGTACAACTCTCTCGCATTCAACGTTAATAGAAGCCAGCCTCTCTCTCTCTCTATACAGCTGATTTGGCCTCGTTGAACTTGAAAGAGGAAAGGTTCAAGATAGTTTTTGTTTAGCCACAACTTGAAGGTTCCACAGTTTGCGTGTTACTGAAACTGCACAAACCTCCTGCTCTAATAGTGGAGTTTATTTTCTTTCACATTCTATATATATAAAAAGAGAGCCATTCATATCACTAAGGACAATCTGATTTAATAAATTAATTATTTAAATTTCAAAAATAAAAAAATAAAGCATTTATGTATTCGCCTACTTCAAAAAAGTAAAATATAAATATAAATTACAAAAATTGTATGTTCATTATCTATAATTTCATTGGCAGACATACACCTACCGGCAGCAAATAAATATCTACCGATTGAATAACACCACATCAAGACAAACACCTATCGACTCGGTAACAGCACATGCGAGGTAACAAAGACGGACACGACATAAAACAAAAATCCAACTGTGTGTGTGAGAGAGCTTGGTTTATTTCGATGACCAATATTATCATTCAATCACCATTTGCCTCTTGCTTGGCCTTATACAGTTAGGTCTAAAAATATTTCGAGGTAGAGTAAATTACTCATGGTTATATCTAAGGGAGTCTTTTGGGCGGGTAATTATTCACAAATCTACTCTGACCTATGTATTATAGCAGAATCTAACTCAAGTTCGCCCACCCAAACTGCACCGTCCTTTCAATTATCCAAATTTTAGATTGAGTGTAGCAGGTTCACTTTTCAAGAGATAAGATTTGACTGGTATAATCATAGAGTTGCATAATATCATGTATTTTTTTATTTAAGTAAATTTTTATATAAATTAAGTGTTGGCATTTATTATTTTTATATATAATACATATAGAGAAATTATAGTTTATGTACATACATATCAATACTCAAATCTTATTTTTTAAATTAAAAACTTGCATTCCTTTAAATGTTTAAAGGAGGTTTGAAGACAAATAAGTGTGCACATTATTTATCACTCTTTCTTACTCTCTCTACGTGTATATAACATTAATTCGTAACACGGGATTCACAAGTTTTTTTTTCTTGTGTCAATTTCTTGTGATGCTGCGGTACACACATCACCCGTATTCAAGAGAGAGAGAGAGGGGGGCTCCTATCTACCTCCGTGGAGATTATAGGATTAACAATGATTTCACCATTAAATAAAGTCTTGATGCCTTATGTAAACCCAACGTCCCCATGCTACGACCACACACTGAACAGAAACACTCTTACACAGAGAGAGAGAGAGAGAGAGAGAGAGAGATGGCACCCAACTTGGAACAAGCTCGGGCCCTAAAGCCATTCATGTCATCTTTAGGCAAAGAAGACACCGTCCCTGCTGCCTTCTTCGCAACGAAGCCGAGCGGCCGAAAGTCCGGCACGACGACTTCTCCCACGATGTTCCCCTCATCTCACTCGCCGACCTCGACTCCGATGACCCGTCCCGCCGCGGGCCCGTCTTCAACAAAATCGTCCAAGCGCTCGAGGACTAGGGTATCTTCCAGGTCGTCGACCATGGCGTCGACGAGGCCGTAGTGTCCAAAATGGTCGAGCTATCAAACGCATTCTTCGCCCTCCCCTTGGACTAGAAGCTCCAGTACGAGATGACGAAGGGACGCCACGGAGGCTTCATCTTCAGCAACCACATGTTCGGGGAGGCCATCGAGAACTGGCGCGAGTTCTACACTTTCTTTTCGTACCCGTCGGAGGAGCGGGACTACCTGCTCTGACCGAACAAGCCGTCCGGATGGAGGGAGGTGACCGAGAAGTACTGCGATGCAAACATGGTACTGGCGTCAAGGATCCTGGGCGTTTTGTCTGAGAGCATGGGTTTGGAGAAGGGCGCGCTCAAGGAGGCGTGTGTGACCATGGACCAAAAGGTCCTGGTCAACTTCTACCCAAGGTGCCCCCAGCCCGAGCTCGTGCTCGGGCTCAGGAGACACACCAACCGGGGCACGATCACCATCTTGTTGCAGGACCAAGTAGGTGGGTTGCAGGTAACCATGGACGACGGCAAGACCTGGCTGACCGTCAAGCCCATCCCGGGTGCGTTCGTCATCAACCTCGGCGAGCACCTTAAGGTATTCTATAGTATATATGTTTCGTTTCGTACTCCACTTTAGGTGGTGCACATGAACCAAGCCTAGGTGAGGTTTGGCACGTTGAAGCTTAGGTTGGATCGAGTTCAAGTTGCTCGAGTCAAGTTGAACTAACTCTCTCCACGGTGCTCTAGCATAGCACACTAATTGGTGCTGTGTTTCTCGACTTATGGCATGGGGAAACTGCACCCGGTTTGGTGACTGTGCAGCCTGTTTGGCCTGAAACCGTGCAGCCACCCGTGAAACTTGTCATCTTCCACATGACACATGCATGTTGATATGTTCTTGTGAAACTTTACCACAAATAAGGGAACAAAATATAGGTTTGAAAAGCCGGCCCAAAGCCTTCGTGCAAGTCACAAAAATCATGCACCTGTTCATTTATAAGGCCAACTGATCCCTTAAATTCAATCTAGCTTTCACCTCATAGCATAAGTACCTGTACATGCAGCAACAGGTCACGGTCCAAGTCATTTTTACAACAACACGACACGGTAAGAAACGACGTACTTTCTTTTAAAAAAATCATTTAAAACACAAAAGTTTGCGAGTAAAGTGTGATGGAGGACACGGCAATGCCTTAATTAGATGATTTTAACAATTCCAATAAGATTCGAATGCCCGTCTTAATTAATTTTCTGTCCTTTTGTTACAATGGGAGCCCCAAGCCTTGTGCGCACGCATCCACCCCCCAGGGATCCTACGAATCAGAGAACTCTACCAGTGGTGGTGAACTCAGGGTCAAGCCACTTATCTATTGGTGCATTTCAGTATCCAGCCCAGAATGCCCTGATCTATCCATTGAGGCTGGTGGAGGGTGAGAAGCCAGTGATTGAAAAGCCTGTAACTTTCAAGGAGATGTACACAAAGAAGATGAACCGTGATGTTGAAGTGGTCGTGGACAGGGAAAAGCTATAAATAAAACTCCCTAGACCACGCTTAATAAATTTCTTTTGAGAGACGAAAGGGTGTGTGTGCGTGTCTGTATGTGAGAGCGTAAACGAGTGCAAGCTTATGTAGAGGAAGATGCCTGGACGTAGGCTGTTTGTAAGGTCACGAAGCTGTTTGCTTAATTGTCATGCTTTTTTTCCAAGAAGAGTTTGCAATAATAAATCAGAAATAGCCTGTTGGCTTCTTTCCCATTCAGGGCATTCCAAAAGGGGACTCTCTCTCTCTCTCTCTCTCTCTCTCTCTCTCTCTCTCTCTCTCTCTCTCTCTCTCTCTCTCTCTCTCTCTCTCTCTCATCTGAACGACCATTTGACTATCAATTTGGGGTTCTAATGCATGCATCCCTTGTTACTTGACAGACTAAAAGGTTTCCCTACCATTCTTGGTTTGAGCATGAGACCTGTGAGCCATCTGAGCAATTTTTCTAACCATATTGTGGTTCCCTGAAAATAAAGTTGCTTCTGATTCGTGTGATGTTAATAATATTTTAATTTCCCCGTAATTGGACCTGGCAAACCATAGTCGGTCAACTTGGCAAGTCGGCCGAAGCTCATTTAGGGCCTGACAAGTATAGAAATGCTCAGAACCACAATAAGGGCATCAAGATATTTACAACAACTAAGGCTTTTCCTATACTAGACGGGGTCGGCTACATGGATTCTTTGTTTCCATAGAGCCCTATCATGTGTCATGTTAGCAGTTAACTCATAATAAGCTAGATCATTCTTTAGTGTTTCTTTAACACTTTTGTGATCGTCCTCTACCTCTTTTAAAACTTTCAAAATCTAGTTTTTAATACCTTCTTTAAAGTTCTTCTTTTAATCTTCTTTCTATATGTCCAAACCACCTTAAACGATATTCTCTCATTTTATCCTCTATTGGTGCCACACATAATTTATTTCTAATAACCTCATTATGCATTCAGTCTTTTCTTGTATAACCACTCATCCATCTCAACATCTTCATTTTTGTCACAGACATCTTTTGTACATGTTGATTAATTGCCCAACACTCTTAACCATAAAACATGGCAGGTCTAATTGTTGCTCTATAATATTTGCCCTTTAACTTTAATGGTATCTTATTATCACAAAATATTTGATGTTCCTCTCCATTTTAACCAACCCCCATTAATTCTATGCATAACATCTCCATCAATTCTTCCATCACTCTAAAAAATTGACCCTAGGTATTTAAAACTTTCCTTTGGGAAGAGCAATGTGTGCCAATTTTAATTTAACCAAATGATCAAAACTTATATTCCATATATTTTGTCTTTGTTCTACTAAGTTGGAAGCCTTTACTTTCTAATGTTTCTCTCCATAGTTCCAATTTTCTATAAACTTTTTCTTTATACTCCTCCACTAACATAATGTCTCCAAATAACATACACCAAGGTACTTCATCTTGAAACAAAGTTACATCCATGAACATCAATTTATTTTTTAATCCACAACAGAAAACTGAACTTCATGTAGTATTCCTTCAACAAAAATCTTAAGTGATTGCGAAAACTGTTACCATTTCTCAGAAAGTGTCAATGATAAGCAAAAACCAAAAAAAAATCTTGATTACTTTTGCAATCTTGCTGGCGGGACTCTACAGGCCTCAGATGATCCTGATAAATCCAGCTCTAGTCTTCCTGTGCATGTTCAACCTAGTAAGACCAATAACTGATATCGATCAAAGACTAGCAATCGTTGGTCTAATCTGTAGAAGATAACACATCTAACAATCATAATTACCTTGACAGTTTAGGCTCAAGACAACAGGAACAAAGTAAACAACATTAACTACGTAATTTAGCTAATAAAGAAAATAACTATTTGATGACGAAAGCAGACTTTGAAAGAACAGGGGTGCTGCTGAGTCCAAGTGTCTGTTCTCCAGATTACTAGGTTTCCTTCCATCCTAAATATTAGTTTTTCCAGCGGGCATCTGGAACAAATATTGGAGAGTATTAACATTGGAAGACAGCTGTCTTCGATCGCCTTTTCTGGTTAAAAGGGAGCACTAGAATCAGTTCTCCAAGGTGAAAGCTAAGGAACTTATGCTACATGAGGAGTGAAGCAGTTTACGTGAAGGTCGAATTGCAGCAGACAACGAAGTACCAGCAGTAGAGGTAGTAGTCTCAGTGATGGATGATATTGTGCCCAAGATCAACGAACAACCTTTTGCATTTGTGAAAATTTAATGCCTATAATAGCTTGAAAGAAATCAAAGCACGGAACTGTGGATTTGCGATCAGTGCCACCTCATAAACTAGATGACTACTTACAGTCTTACTGCCATATCGAAACTGATAGCTATTTGTGCAAAGTTCCTTTCCCGTTCCAGTAAAAAAGGTCGAATTCACAACATAAAGGTCCACTTTTACTACGAAGAAGGCCTAAGACTAGCAAAAGAATTCAGGCATAGAGATTAACTAGATCTAGGACGACCGATCACATGGTTTCTAATCTAGGGATCACTATAAATAGTACAAACAGCATAGAAAACAATTAAGATTCAATTATTAGATTAGATGAAGCGAAATTGTTAGTGTCTAAACACCATGACTTCGAACTAGTTTCATGATATGATTTGGTGATCACATCAGAATTAGTTTTCTCAAAAGCCATAACATGGAGCAGGTCACAGATAGTGTAATACCGAAGGACTTACTTGGGAAGGTTCTACAGTAGATGCAGCAGGGTTTTTCGATGGTACAGCAAATTTTGGACAACCATCAAATTTATAAGAGCACTCAGTATATGCTGTTCCAATACCCACACCAGCACCAAAAGCTACAGATGCCCATCGTGACACAGGGCTCCCTGCATCATATATGGCAAAATAAGAAAGCATAAGCAGGATGAGGAAGACGTTTATTTGACTGGTGATAAAAATATAAATGCTGTATCCCCTTTTAAGAAGAAAAGAAGAATTAGAAGAACAAGGCATAACGGAATGAAGAAAACCGTGACTACATAAGTAATTCTATTTCCCAAAATAATAAATTCTCAGTAACTTAGATTTGCTTTAAAGCTGCTTATAAAGATTTGAACATATCCAAACTGTTAACTTGTAGATAGCTGGGCCTTTAGGGCCCAACAGTGCCATCGACATGGGCGAGGAGAGCCGGTCTGTGCCGAACGACTACACTACTAGTCATTGGGAGCTGCTGCTCCCTTTCTCCTTATTATCAAGTATAATAAGTCCTCTATAAATAGAGGATGTTGAGCATGAAATAAATTAGAGCTTTTTATATGCTCATTTGACTTGTTTTGGTATTGTGGTTATTCGGTTTGGCTTGTACACAAAGTGTTTGGTGATTTGACTTGTGCAAGATCTTGTGAGATTGTTGGTGTTTAGATTTATGGATATTGTCTGCTATATCATAGTGCTATTTTTACATGATATCGGAGCTGGTACGATTCATTTGGAGTTGTATTGGGATTTGTGCTAAATGTGAAAATATTCTCAAAATTGAGCGTTGTTTGGCAATCTTGAAGAAATCAAGGTATTCTTCGTATTTCTTGTTGTTCTTGAGAAAATGGAAGAAAAAAATGAAACATTTTGTTGTTTGTTGGTTCATATTTCTTATCCAAGTTGGGCACGTACGACGAAGAAATATTTTATTTCTAAAAACTATCGAGACTATATTGATGGAATGATTAAGGAGCCCAAGTGGATAGAATAAGGACTTAATGAGGATAAATCAAGGATAATATAATGCTTTGACCAAACAAGAGTACGATTTGCCATTACTGCAAAGAGAGTAGACATATCAAGGTCACATGTCCTCTCTTATTGAGAAGGTTTGACTGCCACTAACAACAAGGAAGAAGTGCTACCTTTAAGAATCAAGACCTACATTCAAGAAATATTTAAAGAGGACAAGTATCTCCGAGTCAGCGTTATCAAATTCTTCCAAAGATCAAGGTATGTCATGGTTTTTAGATTCTGGTACGTCTTTCCATAAGGTAACAACAACAATAACAACTAAGCCTTTTCTCATACTAGACGGGGTCAGCTACATAGATTCTTTATTTCCACAGGCCCTATCATGTGTCATGTTAGCAGTTAACTCACAATAAGCTAGATCATTCTTTATTGTTTCTTTCCAACACTTTTGTGGTCGTCCTCTACCTCTTTTAATACTTTTAATACTTTCCAAAACGAAACATTTTATTGTTTGTTGGTTCCCAATTCTATATGTCTAAACCACCTTAAACGATATTCTCTCATTTTATCTTCTATTGGTGCCACACATAATTTATTTCTAATAACTTCATTATGTATATGGTCTTTTCTTGTACGATCACTCATCCAAGTTAGAGCCCAAGTGTCATGTTAGACAAACGCACAAAGTTAGAGCACAAGTGTTTACGGTCGATGGAACTGAGCTTGATGTTAAAGAAATTGGTAACTTTGAAAATAATTTATTTAAAACACCTCAAATATGTTTTATACCAAAATTGAATCTTAATCTTCTTTCGGTTTCTCAAATTTGTGATAATGATTGCATTGTTACCTTCTCACCAAATGAATGTGTGGTGTAGAATCATCTATCAAAGAAGGTGATTGGGCAAAGACATAGGGTGGTTTTTACGCTATGGATAATTTAGTTATGACAAATTTTAAAACATGTGGAATTGTTTGTAATGAATTTGCTCTTTGGCACAAAAGATTGAGACATCATGCTGTAAGCAAAATAAACAATTCTCCATGGATAAAGGCTAATGGAAAGAATGATTTCATTTGCAAAGATTATATATTTGGCAAAACACATCATGCACCACTTGGTAAAAGAACTTGTTACAAAAAGGCTTTCGAATTAGAGTACTCCGATGTTTGGGGACCCGCTCTCATAACTTAAAAAGGAGGAGTGACCTATTATGTTATTTTTGTGGGTGATTTCACTCGACACATTTTTTGAAACACAAATCGAAAGTTTTTAAAAACTTTTTAACATTTCATAATATGATCAATACTCAATTTGGAACTAATATAAAGATTTTAATAAGTGACTCAAGTGGTGAATATCTCTCAAATGACTTCAAAACTATATTTAACATGGAATTTGGCATAAAAAATCTTGTAAAAAAGCTCTCTAACAAAATGGTTTAGCCGAAAGAAAACATAGACATATTATTGAAACCACTGTAACCTTATTGATAGCAAGTAAAGTTCCTAAATAGTTGTCAACCAAAGCCGTTTTAACATCCATATACTTGATAAATAGGATATCATCATCTAAACTAGGTAATTGTTCTCTCATTGAAAAAATGTATTCAAATGAACCTAGTTATAGTCAGTTAAAAGTATTTAGATGTAAATGTTATATTTATATGGATAAGAGTGACAAGTTAGGACCCAAAGCTATTGATAAAAAATAGTATAGATGTTACAACCCAAAAGAAGATAAACTCTATGTGTCTAGATATGTCAAAATTATTGAAGAAGAGTATTATTATGAAGATGAGTCAAAAAACACCCAAGATAGTTATATGTTTTTTTGGATGAAATCGTGGATTTAAAGTTAGATGACAATGAGGAAACACAAGAGGAAATAATGGTCCAACTAGAGTGTGAGAGATCAAGAAGCTGGAGAAGAAATCATAAGACCTTTTGAACAATATTATGTAAGAAGAAATAGAGAAAATGACAATATCCCAAGCAAAAGAGTCATAACACCTCCTCAAAGATTTGTCTTATGAAACATGTCAACACAAAATAGAAATCTGCAGCGATCATATCAAGTATCAATGAACCTAAACATGATGATCAAGCAAAAAATAACTTAGAATGGAGAAAAGCTATGAACAATGAAGTAGAAAAACTAGAAAATAATAGTACCTGAGACATTGTGCCTAAATCCAAAAAAAAGAAAATCATAGGGTGTAGGTGGGTCTATAAGGTGAAAACACATAGTGATAGATCTATTAAAAGATAGAAAGCAAAACTAGTAGCCAAGGGGTACTGATAAGAATATGTGATTGACTATGAGGAAACTTTTGCTCACGTTGCTCGTATGACTACTATTCACATATTGATTTCTCTTTGTGCTATTCGAAACTGAGACATATCAATTGGATGTAAAAAATGGCTTTTTCAATGGCAATCTTAGCGAAGAAATATATATATGGCTCTTCCTTCGGGACTCAATGCTCCAAGTGATTATGTTCTTAGACTAAAAAAAGCATTATATGGACTTAAACAAGCTCCTAAGGATTGACTTGATAGATTTGAAAATTTTATGCATGCACAGGATTTTCGCTCTTGTTATACTTGACACAGTTTTGTTTGTAAGGATAACTAATGTAGGTATCGTGACCCTACTTTTATATGTAGATGATATGATGAGAATGGGATATTGTACATCAAAAGAGATCTTAATGAAGAATCTTGGTATAATTAGTTACTTCTTAGGAATAGAAGTAACTCGTAATGATAGAGGTTATTTTATGTCACAAACAAAATTTGCTAGTGATGTTATTAACATGTCAGAATTGACATATGACAAGAAGGTGAGCACGCCGGAGGTGATATGACAAGAAGGTGAGCACGCCGGAGGTGATGGGGATCAAACTGAGAACTACTGATTGAGAAAAGTTAGAAGATCTTATATATTACAGACAATTGATAGTAGATTGGACGTATCTTACCATCACTCGACCAGATATAGCACATGTGGTACATGTGGCAAGTCAATTTCAACAAGCTTCCACCAGTATACACATGAGTGTTGTTATGCAGATTGTGAGATACATAAAGGATACACTTGAAAGGAGGATCATTCTAACCTCATCATCTCTTAAATTAAGAGCCTATACTTCTACTGATTGGAGTGGGATGTTTCACCACTTGATTTTGTATGTTTTTAGATGACTCCCTAATCTCTTAGAGATGTAAAATGCAGCAAAAGGTATTCCTATCATCTACGGAGGCAGAATATAGAGTCATGGCCACTACAACAACTGAGATATAGTGAATCACTGAACTTCTAGAAGACATGGAGGTTGCTCTAGTCACAAAGTCTTCGTCAGCCCCTAGATTTATGTTTTTATTGGATAAACTTTCTGTATGCACAGTGCAAGTTTGAGAGGGGGGTGTTAACTTATAATATGATAGTTGGGTCTTTAGGGCCTAGTAGTGCCATCAGCGTGCCCAACCGCTAGTAGTATAGTTGTTGGGAATTGTTGCTCCCTTTCTCCTTATTATCAAGTGTAATAAATCATCTATAAATAAAGGATGTTGAGCATGAAATAAATTAGAGCTTTTTGTATGCTCATTTGACTTAGTTTTGGTATTGTGCTTATTTGGTTTGACTTGTAAACCAAGTGTTTGGTGATTTGACTTGTGCAAGATCTTGTGAGATTGTTGGTGTTTGGCTTTGTGGATATTGTCAGTTATATCATAGTGCTATTTTCCACAAACTGCCCACATTCATGGTTATTTCTTGATTCATTTTCTCGAGCAAATATGAAATAAAACAAGGACACAAAGGCAACTTACTTGATACAGGACAAGGCATGGCAACCATAGCTAAACACATGCCTGAATTTCGTACAAGGTATGTCGCCTATGATATGGTTGAGCTGTAAAAGAGTGAGGCCTAAGCTGACTTTATCCTTGAAAAGTCAGGCTGAGACCAAAATATTATTGTGCCTAGTGAAGTCAAGCCGGACCAAGATTGATCTCTTTCATCCAAGCACTAATGGAATGAAGTCATTTAGTCATGGTGCACTCTAAAAGAAGTTATGTAGTGTCTTAGAGAGTGGTATTCAATCACACCACATCAATTTGTTGGAAAAGACGCTCCTCATAAGGATGGGACTAACTTTTTTGACAAAAGGTGAACAAATTTTTATTGAAAAGAAATCAATAGGGGTTCAGCCAAGCTCAATCAGTAACCCTTTAAGAACTTATCTCAATCAGAAAAATTATCAGGCTTGGAATAAAGTTTGAGCTCACTCTTTGATCATGGAACTGGCCTAGCCAGCCAAGCTCAGCCTAGGTGCTCCGATTATGCACTTAACAGGCCCAAAAATAAGCAGCTGACAAATGTTACCTCTAGTCCACTGTGATCAAAAACATTTAACAAGCCATAATCGGTGATTCATAAATCAAGCCACTTAAAACGTCACTATGAAAAAGATTTTACCTTAGCAAGGAGTTGCAAAGGAAACCTTTCTAGACTAGCATCAAAATAGTAAACATGGAGTAAGACACAACATAAATGTTTGAGAGAATATTACTGCACAAACGTAGTCTTCTGTGGCATATCAAATATGGTGGATATGTTACATATAAAACTACCATGCTAATCTTTCCCATGAGGACAAGCGTTAAGAGGAAAAGACACAAAGCTGCAGGTAAAACAAACAGATGATGAGAATTTTCTATCTAACTAGGATAGCCATGGTCTTTAGCTCCTCTTTTCCAACTCAAACCCACATTCAACTATTATTTACAATTACAAACTCGTTAAAATCCCAAAGTATAACAGCACAGATGCATCAAGATTTGTCCTCCTTTCAAAAGCTAACAAGCAACTTTTCAGTAAAGTACACCATGATGCTGTAGATGCTACCATTTTGAACATTATCACCAAATTTTAATGTCATGCTTCATGAAAGCTATGAATACAGCCTCCGCAAAAGATTGAATTTCATCTACACCCAAACGGATATATTCCAAACTAGGTAGAGACAATTAGATGAATCAATGTATCGAGAATAAAGTAATGTTTGTTATTCAGCCCTCCCAAACAAAAGGCAGTAGCTGGCTAATAAGATGATGTCACTGACACCTTCTTAATAAATGCAATCTACATCAAAAGGACAAGGCATTGAGTTTCAGAAATTCAATGAAAGCCTGGTAGACATGCCCTATACTCCACCAGTTCAATCTGCTACTGACCAGCCATGACAAACAACTTGAGTTCAACGAGGAGGACCCTGACCAACCAATGGATTTAAAGGAATTCTTCTGAAGGTCAGTATGATATATATTTGATGTCACTGACACCTTCTTAATAAATGCCCGAGGAATGGAGAGCAAGTACACTTATACCCATATATATTATCGAGGTATCAAGTTAATGAGTCATACTATGAAATTATGGGAAAGAATTATCGAACGTAGGTTAAGACAAGTATCAAGTACAACAGAGAACCAATTTGTATTCATGCCAGGCAGATCTACTATTGAAGCGATTCACCTTTTGAGACGTCTTATGGAACATTTTAGAGCAAAAAAGAAAGACCTTCACATGATATTTATTGATCTAGAAAAAGCTTATGATAGGGTACCGAGGGAGGTTCTTTGGAGAACTTTGGAAAAAAGAGGTATCCCATTGACATATATTAACCTTATAAGAGACATATATGATGGTGCAAAAACATGTGTGAGGACTCATGAAGGAACGACATACTTCTTTGAAGTTAATATTGGGTTACATCAAGGATCAACTTTAAGTCCATACTTATTTATAATAGTGATGGATGAGTTAACAAAACATATTCAAGATGAAGTACCTTGGTGTATGTTATTTGCAGATGACATTGTATTAGTGGAGGAGTCTAAGGAAAAAGTTAATAGAAAATTGGAACTATGGAGAGAAACATTAGAAAGCAAAGGCCTCTGACTTAGTAGAACAAAGACAGAAATATGGAATGTAAGTTTGATCGTTTGGTTACCTCAGAGGACATAGAAATTAAAATTGGCACACATTGCATCCCCCAAAAGGAAAGTTTTAAATACCTAGAGTCAATTTTTCAGAGTGATGGAAGAATTGATGGAGATGTTACGCATAGAATTAATGCCGGTTGGTTAAAATAGAGAGGAGCATCAGGTATTCTTTGTGATAAGAAGATACCATTAAAGTTAAAAGGTAAATATTATAGAGCAGCAATTAGGCCTGCCATGTTTTATGGTTATGAGTGTTGGGCAGTTAATCATCAATATGTACAAAAGATGTATGTGACAGAAATGAAGATGTTGAGATGGATGAGTGGTCATACAAGAAAAGACCATATACATAATGAGGTTATTAGAAACAAATTAGGAGTGGCACCAATAGAGGATAAAATGAGAGAATATCGTTTAAGATGGTTTGGACATATAAAAAGAAGATCAAAAGAAGAACCTATAAGAAGATTAGAAAAACTAAATTTGGAAAGTATTAAAAGAGGTAGAGGATGGCCACAAAAGTGTTGGAAAGAAACAATAAAGAATGATCTAGCTTATTGCGAGTTAACTGCTAACATGGCACACGATAGGGATATGTGGAAACAAAGAATCCATGTAGTCGACCCCGTCTAGTATGGGAAAAGGCTTAGTTGTTGTTGTTGTTGTTGTTGACACCTTCTTAATAAATGCAATCTAAATGAAAAGGACAAGGCGTTGAGTTTCAGAAATTCAATGAAAGCCTGGTAGACATGCCCTATACTCCATCAGTTCAATCTGCTACTGACCAGCCATGACGAACAACTTGAGTTCAACGAGGAGGACCCTGACCTACCAATGGATTTAAAGGAATTCTTCTGAAGGTCAGTATGATATATATTTTCCCTCACTTGCAAATGCCTTTTAATAGGCATTGAAGGTACATCCTCAGTCAGTGATCTATGGAAAAGTGAAACCTTCATATCCTTTGAAATTGTGCTATTTATAAACAATAGGCAATAGCAACCAATATATGAAAGATATTGTCTATCATGCTACTTGGTTAAATCTGAGTGGCCCTTTCTCCAAATGGAGAAAAGCATCAAAGCGCAAGGTGAAATAACTCCATTCATCATTCCTTATCAAATCACGTCTATTTTAGCACAACTTTCTAGTACTGCAAAGAAGAAAAGAAAGTGATTTATAATTACGGCTCCTGAAACTCGAAAGGTATTCTCTGCTCTCAACCACATAAGTCTTATCCTCCAATACTGACCAGTTAAAATCTCCAAACATTTTAATGCTCGTCCTCAAGATTCATACACGGTAACAGCAGGTGCAACCATCATCACACAAGTTGCAAAAGAGATGAACTTAGACTTCTTGCCACCTAAGGTCAGCTAGAAAGTGTTCAATATATAAGTATATCAGGTTTAGATGATAGTCGACATCTGTTCTGCCTGCACATTTAACTAATCCTTCAATAAAAATGCCCATTCATCAATTCTTTAATGTTTTCCTAACAACCTAAATTTCTGTGTGCAACAGTTATAGTAATGTTCCACATTCCCATGGTGAAGATTTTCGTCAAATAGTTCACATCACCTATGGATGTTTATCAACTCATGTAGTTTAGCGTCTCTTCAACAAATAAATTCATGCAATTTGCCTTTCAGTTTCAGTGAGGCAAGTGCATCCTGGTTAGCATCCAAGTTAAATGTTGCATCTTTATAGACTACACAAAAGGGCACAAGGTTGCTTGTATTGCATTCTGATATTAAGTGCCCTTCAGCTTACAGATCGGAGTAAGGGGAATAAAAAAACAAAGTAAAACACACGAAGCACATTGGTTACGGTTGCGCCCTCCCCCCATCCCACCCTATCCCAGTCTTTTGGAACTGAACCACCATCTAATCATGCTATATTTCAGGTGAATCTCACCCACCAACAATTAATTTCTAACCGGTGCCAACAAATTCATGAAAGCAACCCACTGCAAAATCACGTGAACCACAACTAACACAATACTAACAAAAACGACGCGCAGTTGAACAAGCATAGAACCGATTAAACATTATTAACTTTAAGAACCTATAAAGTTAACGCTTTCATATTCTCAAGAAAGAAGAGAAGTGTGTTCCCCTATTCAGCAATCACGAGAACCATCTTCATATTCTCAATAAATAAGACAACCCACTTGAGGAACCCCAAACAATTGTCTAAAAGGGCACCAATCCAATGAAAACCCAGCGAGGAAAACATTAATAACAGAAAGGGGGCAAGAAGGGCTCACGGAAGAAGAGGAGACCACCGAATGCGCCAGCCAAAGAAGAGTAGACGACACGACGGATGCCCACATCCAAACAGGCGTCCCATTTCGCCCCCAGATCGTATTGGGGAGGCAACTGCTTGTTTTCGCCCATGGTTGCTCTCTCTCTCTCTCTCTCTCTCTCTGGAGCGGGGTGTAATTACAGACGTTTTGTACTACGGAAAGTACGCGTTAATGTGATCAGAATGAGATGATACGTAAGGTCATATTTTTAATATGTTCTGAAATCTCAGGCATCTCGGTGATGGACAGCTGCTGCATTTTTTCCTAATTAATGAGACCTACACGTTGAGAACTGCCAACATGAAGATGAAGTTTTAAACCAAGTCTGCAAAACGAGATGAGCTGCTCCTAAGTTTGGCGAGACAAGCCTCAACGGGTCAAGCTCGGATCGGCTTAGCTCATGTAGATGCTGATGGTTATATATATATCAGAGAAGTCTAACCCCATTAATTGGATTTGTCTAGATGTTCTCAGTGGATCATGAATTTTATCTACAATAAGAAGAAAAAGGTCTAACTTAAATGAATAGATGTTGCATTTTTATAATTATGATCAGATAACAAGTTTTTGTTAGATTAATGAGCGACCTTGTGTTTGGGTTGCAGCTTGGGTCATAGAATCTCCAGAGGATGCAGTTTAGGTTTGAAGTTGGGCTCATATTCAAATCTAACGACACTTTTTCTTGTAATGCAGAGTGGGCTCGAGATCATTTCTGAAGACTTTCTTACCATCAGGAAACCCTTACTCATGTTTGTAAGATATAAATGAGTACTTATTGCTGTAATCTTCAAATGATCAAAAGAGTGTCGTTGAATTGGTACACTTACTTTTTATCTAGAAAAAGTAATCTTAAGAAGCAAAATTTAGTTATTGCCAGTCAGCTCTTCCTGAGGTGATATATTTGCATCCAACCCAACATTTGATACAGGCCTCTCCGTAGATTTTTCACTACTGATGGGGGGTTCCTTAGGTCCTGGACCAGCAGATACCTTCACCATGGCTGGTCTCAACAACCGATCTTTAAGAAGGAAACCACGTCTGAACTCCTCAACTATGATACCTTCTTTGTAAATGGATGATTCCTCACGTGCAATGGCCTCATGAAGCTTCAGAGAGTAACAAAATATGCAAGCAAATTAAAAACAAGGAAAAAGAGTCCAATGAACAACTGAGATAGATGAAGATTGACGCAAGTCGTCGACAGCAGGATTCGAACCTGCGCAGGCATAAACCCAACAGATTTCGAGTCTGTCTCCTTAACCACTCGGACATATCGTAAGATATTTTGTTAAAACCCAAGGCTAAATCCAATAGATACTTCGTTCACAAACACTAGTGTGTGGATCAAGCTCTCAAATGGAAACGACTCAGCCAGTGGCTGCCCGCGAATACCCGAAATCATTTAGGGTGGGGCGAATGGCTCATTCTTATACCAAGGGTTATGTATTGGAACTCAAAGGTTTAACCTTGAATTATATAGTTGTAAGTTTTCAAACTTTTGGTAGCAAAATTTTAGGGTAGAGTGAGTAGTCTACTAGTAGGGCCAATAGCATGAGGTTACTATTAGCCCAAGGATTCAACGGTAGGCTATACTTTATTAACTTTTGAAAATTGTATACTCTAGAAAAAAAAATGAAATGTTGATTTGGCCGGACACACCATCTCACCTCAATATCAGGTAATGTAATTAGAAGTGCTGCAGTGGGTTTCTGCTCTACCCGGAGCCGAACCGCACTTGAAAGTTCTCATGGTTTGTAACCTGCACCGGACCCTACCGGCATTTGGTCTAGTGGTATGATTCTCGCTTAGGGTGCGAGAGGTCCCGAGTTCAATTCTCGGAATGCCCGATTAGGCAGTAAGCATCAGGACTTTTTATTTTTTATAAGATCAAGCTGACAAGCTTGACTTGTTAACTGGTTCAGTTAAATACCAATAAGCATCAAGGGCTGCATGTGAATTTTTTATAAGATCAGGAAGCTGACAAGCTTGACTTGTTAACTGGTTTAATTAAATACCAATAAGCATCAAGGGCTGCATGTGAATGCATTGGGATGAAAGATGTGATACATGAACATTATTGGCTGGAAGTTTTTCTGCACCAAGTGACAGCTTAGCAGTTAGCAATGAAAATGAAATAGAACTCTGTGTTGTGAGTCAAAATTGGTCTTAAAATATAAAATATAAAATAAACCAGAGTAGTAAATAAGTGAACTCTCTTTGACAGTACCTTACCAACATAAAAAACATGTTAACTTCAGGAATTGGCAGCTTCATCCAGTGTTCCATTTCCATGAAAGGACATAGGATCATCTGCTACATAGCAGCTGCTTGCTGTTGGCATCATTGAAGATCGACTCAGAATTGTCTATCCAGAAAAGCAGATTTGGTCATTTTCATGTCATTTGCAGTGGGCATTTGGTCTAGTGGTATGATTCTCGCTTTGGGTGCGAGAGGTCCCGAGTTCGATCTGTGTGCATGTGTGTTTGGTTCTGTTCATGATATCATATCAGAAACAAGCTACCTATGACTGGTGTTTTGGGGTCATCTTGGCTTAACTCAGCTCGAATGAAAAAAAATGACCTTAAATTCGAGAACCATGCAGTATATGTCTCATGGCCGGTGGCCTTAACCCATTCCTCAAGCTCAAATAAAATGAGCAATGACCTGAGTCCGCCATCACGCAGCGGCTCTTCTCTTCAAGTCCAGTCTGGCTTCTGTGGCTTCCCTCAAAGTGCTATCTAAATCTTTAACTATTGGATTTCACCAGACAGAAAAATCAAGTAAATAAATTTAAGAAGAAAATCCTCAAAAGTACATCAAATATAAATTTCACTTTTCAACAAGTTCTGAAAAACAAGAACCCTCATACGCTAATTTGTTGAAGGCACTTTCTAAATACTGGAACTGAACCAACTACCACCAACAATTCAATGTCCACGCCTTCTACGCGGACCAGCAGAACCCATTCTATTCACTTCGTTGGGCACCTCCCTTTGATGGCATATCTTCCAAGGATCATGAGTGGATAGAGGGCAGCTTCTATATTGCTTTTGCTACAAATAGACTTGAGGAATAAAACATTCAAATATTATTGTTGTTTCTAGAATTATCGAGCTTTTTTTTAAATAATTAGCTTTGGTACATCATCCCAACAAAAGACCAATATGACAGGATTTTCCAACAAATGCAACTTCTCATACCAATCATTTTGATATTAAATACCAAACTTCCACCTGGTTCAAAAGTACAAACTGGTAGAGACTGACTTCAGATAAAATATGGCCGTTGATGTTGGTTGAACCTCAAAATACCAGATCACGTTGTATACTTCACCATTTAAGCGCATGTTTCATCATGGAGATAATGTAATTACAGAATAATTATTCAAAAGATACAGCCGGATACACTTAACACAAACATGAAACCTCTGTGACTTAATCTGAAGCTCAATAGTACTCGTTTGGATGCTCTTTTCTCCGAATACAAGGAACACCATCTTCCCCCGAGACGATGCGATCCTCACATAAAGCTGTAACCACCTCAACATATAGTTGATGTTCCTGCATTTATCGTCATTCTTATTGATACCAACAAGGACTAAAAGATAAGTCACCCAATATACCTCCAAAGGCTTAAAACAATGAAAACCTGAGACAAATCCATACAGTTCAATTGCTTAACAATGAAACATTGAGAATTATGCAAAGCATCGAGTTACTGAAAAGAGCCCAAAATTGTCCATTTTAAATTCGTCAACTAGTGCCCTTTTTTAATCTAATATACTTGGAAGGTACAGTGCGTGCATATTTTGTTTAGATGAAAGAACAACATACTAGGAAGCGGACGCTTCCTAACAGTTTCAGCCAGCACCAAATTATTAGCTGGGACAGGTAAATTACAATCTGAAATTGATAACGATTTAGGAGCGCTCTCTTGCCTAGTTCTTAGGCCAGAACCTTTTCCCCTCTTTCAGGAACAAAGTTGTCTCATTGCCAAAAGGTTTTCTGGTCACAAGGACCATGCTGAAAATTTATTTCCACGGTACAATAATCGAATCTATTTACCTAGCCTTTCTTTTGGAGGAATCTCAAACACCATCTTGTCGCACGCATCACACTAATGACACTATACAAGATTAACCAAAAGAAAATTCATAAGTACGCAAACTAAAAAGAAAGTTTCAGTACCTCATGGAGAACCCTTGCTGCCAACTCTTCTGCAGTATCAGTCATCAAAACTGGTCTGAACAAGGATACGTCCTGTATCATAATGCTCATCCACAAAATGTATTGTTGGACCAGAATATATGCATGGATTCCAACATATTCACCTCAGCAGCTGAAAACAGAATAGCACACTGTTGGAAATAAAATCTTATAAGCACTAAACGTCCATATATGGCCCAATAACCATGTAATGTTTAGAAACTAACACCTATACAACACATAGACGTACATTAACTGAACAACTTATAAGTCGGTCACATCTCTATGAGAATTCACGATACTACGGTAGAAGCCCTGTATGATCTAATGGCTCCTTTCTCTTCACCATCGTATTCCAATTTTGATCCAATTAATCGAATTTCTGCTCCATTCAACAAATACGTCGCACAATAAGAAATAGGCTTTGCGCAATGACTTGGTTTCTAACCGTAATAAACAAGTCTAGCTGCAATGAAGTATCAATGTTTAACCCTCCCCCTGGAAAAAAAGACACTGTACCTGGCTCCAGATGCAATGACAGCTTTATGCACCTTCAAACCATAATACCCTTTCCCCCTAAAAGCTGGGAGAAGTGATGGGTGGATATTTAATATTGCTCTTGGAAACACCCGCATCGGTACGAATCGAGATTTCTATCTTCCTTTCTGCGTGATTTTATCGTCTTTGCTTGCTTTCGAGAGCGAGGGATTGGGTCAAGATTGGGGAAATTGGAGGGAATGCGGTGGACAGGTGAAAGAAACGGGTTTCTTGGGTGAGAAATTCGGGCAGCAAGACTAAACCGAGACGTTTCATTCCGGAAGTGTGCCGGATTCTTTTTTATTTATCTTGCCTGCTCGCGCATCTTGCTGAAAACGTGTACCCAACAGGGAGCTGACTCTGCTGCAAGGCAAGATCGACAATTAACAACAAAAGAATAATATTTTCCTTACAGGATCTAACATGATTTCTCTCATGATAGACCCATTGGGTTCAGTTCTGAATCTAGTATTAACACTGCAAAGGGGGACCTAGGTTTGGAGTTACCTAGATCTGAAACAGGTTCAATCATTAACTGCTGTAGTTGTGTGTATTGACCTGTAGAAACTGGTACCACTATCACGAGGCGACAATGACAAAATGACTCGTTGAATGCAGAAATGGGGTTAGTCATTTTTAACTCGCTTCTTGTTGTTTCTAATCCCTACTGGTCTGTGATCCCTCCATTTTTCAAAGTGGACTATATAGTATCTTATCTTCCCTTTTAAGTCAATTTTCATGAATCATGATAATACTTCTTCTTTTTTCACTCTAAAGTTTTGTGTTCTTATTTGTGCCGTGGTATTTGTTGGAGAAGCCTATGGTGGATGTTTCACAGATCTAGTTCAACTTCTGGATTTTTTTCTCAAATGATGTTTGTGCTTTGGCATTGAATTTCTCAATATTCTTAGTCATTGGAAGAACTGGGGCTGTTACAATTCGTGTTGCTGGTGTTTTGAAGGATTGGATATTGATTACCACTGTTATATTTCTTGAATCTACAATTACAGGATTGAATATTATTGGATAAGTTCATACTTATTTATAATGGTGATTGATTAGTTAACAAAACATATTTGAGATGAAGTACCTTGGTGTATGTTATTTGCAGATGACATTGTCTTGGTGGAAAAGTCTAAGGAAAAAGTTAATAGAAAATTGGAACCATAGAGAGAAACCGTAAAGGCTTCCGACTTAGTAGAACAAAGACAGAATATATGGAACGTAAGTTTGATCATTTGGTTACTTAAGAGGACATAGAAATTAAAATTGACACACATTGCATCCCTCAAAAAGAAAGTTTTAAATATCTAGGGTCAATTTTTCAGAGTGATGGAAGAATTGATAAAGATGTTACACATAGAATTAATGCCGGTTAGTTAAAATGGAGAGGAGCATTCAAGTATTCTTTGTGATAAGAAGATATCATTAAAGTTAAAAGGTAAATATTATAGAGCAGTAATTAGACCTACCATGTTTTATGGTTTTGAGTGTTGGGCAGTTAATCATCAATATGTACAAAACATGTCTGTGACAAAAATGAAGATGTTGAAATGGATGAGTGATCGTACAAGAAAAGACCGTATGCATAATGAGGTTATTAGAAACAAATTAGGAGTGGCACCGATAGAGGATAAAATGAGAAAATATCGTTTAAGATGATTTGGACATATAGAAAGACGGTCAAAAGAAGAACCTCTAAGAAGGTATGAAAAACTAGATTTTGAAAGTATTAAAAGAGGTAGAAGACGACCACAAAAGTGTTGGAAAGAAACAATAAAGAATGATCTAGCTTATTGTGAGTTAACTGCTAACATTACACATGATAGGGCTTTATAGAAACAAAGAATTCATGTAGCGGACCCCGTCTAGTATGGGAAAAGGCTTACTTCTTGTTGTTGTATACCATCGGTAGTCTTCATGTGACCAAACTTTGAAAGTTACATATGTTATTATGGATGTTCCCCGCAAACCAAATTTTCTAAATTTAAAATTTTTCTTTCCACAGCTTTGAGTGGTGTTGTGATGTATAATTACCTGAAAGTCAGGGATGTACGTGCTTCTGCTACTGAGGCTTTCCCAGAGAGTATATCCAAGGTAATTGCCGTCTAATTTTTATATCATCAGGGCTTTGCAGATTGATCTCGTTTAGATACCTAAAGCTTGCTTATCCTTTTGTTACTGCATCCTTGTTTTGATCACCATCATGTCTAGTGGACATGATTAACCACAATTGAAATTATATATAAGGTTTAAACTCTTCGTACTATTTTGCTAATTTGTCACCTAAAGAAATCTGCCCCAACGGTGTTAGCCACGTAGGGTATGGGCTTTGGCTGTCATGCAGACGTTCATGGTTTTCCCCATATCAAAACTAGTACACACTTCTGGTGGCAAGGTTCTTAGACTCACGATGTTTATTGCTGTTAAAAAGAGTTCCACCTCCCACAAGGTAATTTCTCTGATTGTCAAATGAAGAAAAATGATGTGCTTCTTTTGTTGCCACCTTTGGTTGCTGATTAATATGAAGTTAGTAATAGACCTGGGAGGGATGCAGTTTACACACGTACCTTTAGAATACATGATTAGGCTATTTCATCAGTAGAAATCTGTGAGCCTAGATTTGGGAGTGGGTTTATTTGCGTAACTCGACCTGTCCTGGCCGAAATGGCACATGCTGCGTAGCCACAGATGCCTTGCTTGGCTCAATTCTGTGTTTTCACATCTTTGATTGTTATGATTACCGTATTTCTTTGATTGATTGTAACATTTCAGGTGAAAATTTTGCAGGATTGGAGGCTTGATAAGAAGTCATCTGATCTACAGCCTAACAGTAGCAATAGCGGAGGCAATTCCGTACAAGCAAATGCCGATGCAGACGAAGAAGCGGCACCACTTATATCTTCATCCTCAAGGCTGTCCCATATAGGAAAAAGTATACTTGAAGCTGTGCAGCTTAAGCCTCTAATTGGCATGTTCATTCTCTTCTTCATGTAGTCTCCTGCCTCACGAAGGCTAGTCGAGAGAGATTTCTAACCGTTCATCAGGAGAGAAATGCGTCGGTTTTCTGTTCATACTGAGGCATGAGGGTAAGGAGAATGAAGCAGCGATTCTTTTTCTTCGACGAGGAATCCTTTTGAGTTGAAGAAGGCTCTCGTGGCAAAAAGCCCGAGTCCCTATGTAGAAAAAGAGCTCATTGTTTTGTTAGAAGGCTTATAAGAACTCATGCAAGACGTTATTTGGATTCAAGTGGTCCACTTTTTGATGCTCTTTTCTAAGTGCAGCTTCTTTGCCTCTTCCATCTGCCCTTCTTTCCTGCAGTTGGGAGATCGTTTTCTGAACGGAACCGTTTCTCGGAGAGATTGAGTGCGGAACCATGAAGACCAGGAACGAAAGATCAAATATACTTGTGCAGAAAAGCAGGACGAAAACTGTTAAATGCTAATATGGCGTAGAATCGAGCACTATGGTGATAGAAGAATCCAACCTACCCCTACTTAGTATCTTTAGATACTAGAGACAATAAGTAAAACTACAGGTTAGCAAAATCCATACCTTAAAAGACATTTATACATCACAGTATATTGCAGAGCTTGATTCTATATAAATGGTCGGAAGAGGAAGAAGGGTTTATGTGGTGCCTCGTTCGTAGGATCAAGTGAATCTCGTGTAAGACTGGAGCTGGAGGGAAGTGAGATCATGGATGTGCAATTTGCCTATGCTCGATGCATTGGCATCTAGCGAAGAGAAAAGAGATTGGTGAAACCCAACAGATTTCAAGTCTGTCTTCTTAACCACTCGGACATATCGACCTTGATGTTGCGCCTTATTAATTTTTATAAGACATCTAAAGCGTGCTATCTTGCGCTAGGGAGTTTGCGGTGGGTAAATCCTATAGGCCCTGTTTGCGTTGACGGAAAATGCCGGGAACTGGAAATTTGGTGGTCCAGCTCTCTCTCGATGTTGTGCCTTTGTTATTAACAAAAACTTTGGAAGATTTTGAAGGTCTAAACAGAAACCGAGGAAGCACCATGGTGTTTATGTATTCGACCACCAACTTCCTGTAGCTTGTTTAACAATACAAAGAATGACAGTCTTCTCAGTGAACTGAATGAAATCTGAAAACAACGTACTTGGAATCAATTGATAACATCTGTAGCACCAACCAAGTTTGTCCTTGAAGAATGGCCCCGCTTCCTCCTTCTGCGTGCATTAGCATGTACTCTCAGCTTCGCAAGAATCTTCCTTTCACTTATTTGTAGTGACAATGAATCATACAGCTTTGGTTGCTCCAAATAGCA
Organism: Brasenia schreberi; assembly: GCA_036023115.1. Lineage (NCBI taxonomy): Eukaryota > Viridiplantae > Streptophyta > Magnoliopsida > Nymphaeales > Cabombaceae > Brasenia > Brasenia schreberi. Next base: position 2,328,354 of record JAYKKT010000036.1, on the reverse strand, counting down.
GCACCTACTGAAAGCCTCCATGTCCTCCTCGAATGCACACGAACTATACAAGATTTCACGAATATTAGCAAGATGAATAAGTGCGTCACAGACTTCGCTGGTGAGCATCCAATCTTTTGATTCAATGTTTTTCTGCCACAACACTTTGTTCATGATCTCACTAAACAACTGAAGTTTCATGGATTCATCCATGTCTTCAATGGGTTCCACATTACAAATGAGCTTACTGTATGCTTGATCAGGTAAGCACATGATATTATGCAGAACCACAATCTCTGACTGAGGTTGCCCAGAGAATGAAATTTCAGAGTATTCTGATTTCTCACTAACGCATCCAGCAAAGCCCAGCTTCCTCCATGTCAACATCCGTGATCGACTGTAGCTAGCAGAAAACGATGATGAGCTCCAGTCAGTTACAAGCCTACTATCGACATTGACAATGTCAAAGGGGTTATCAGGCTCAGTAAAGCCATATCTGTGCAGCAAGGCAGCATTACTTACCATATGTATTGAATATCTGGAAAAAGAAATGTAGCCGAAATTAGAGAGCATATAAATGAAATCCTGCAGTGCATGGTTATTCAGTCAGCCACTTTAAAGCAACGGTGTTATCAGTCTGTTTTCAGGTGCGTGGAAAGCAGTACTGTGTGAACAAAGACAAACTCTCCATGAACCAATCTCAAGTATGTAGACCGAGAGGAATTGCAGACTAGCTGTGTCATGCGTATCACTACTAGGTCATCATCATACATATGAAACCAAAAAGAAAATCATTTTTTCTAATTGCAGTGATAGCTCAATGTAAGATTGTATCAAAAGTAAACAGATTGAGTAGTAAATTAAATAAATCACCACAACAACCTGAACAGAGAGTGTGAATAGGTGAAGAAATGTGCTTAATGTTATAAAGGAAAAGGATGAAAGTGAAACTAGATCTCACCTCGCACCCTGCCTTTACATCTCTCAGCATGATCATTTCAATAATTTCAGGGAACTCCTTTGAACTTGAAAATTTAGAATCTGCAAGATGATTGATTGCATGCCCATTACTTAAATATAACTGTGGAGGACTGTTCTTGGAGACATTGTCCGAATATGAAGCAGTTGCTTTGCCATGATTTGCGATAGGTTCTTCCTCATCAGAACTATATGTAGTAAGAGTAAAGTGAACATCCTCTCCTCCCGTCTGTGATTAAAGCTGCATTACCAAACAAATTTATCTACGAATCACTAAATCAATGAAAGTAGTCACCCCAAATGATGCACCTCAAAAATATTCAGGTACCAGAACAAGATGAGATGTAGTTTACCAACTAGAGAAATAAATGGATATACTGATCATACAGGATCTCTCCTGCCATGCAAAGCATATTTTAGTATTAATTTAGTCCGCAAGTCCTTATAGATAATACTGATAACTTGCAGGCGTTTGTAGGCATGCCAAGAGAATATGCATGTGCAAGCTTGCTGAAAAAATCGTGCTAAACTTCATATCCCAAATCTATTCGAACAAACTGGAAAGGAAGCTCTCTGTCATGGGGCCAACAACAACAATCAGACTATTACAAAAACAAATAAAACAACAGCTTCATATCCGTTTACAAAAAAGGCACCTTAGGCCTCTAGTTTCTTGCTTGAATTCCAAAATATGAGTTTTATCAAACATATAACCAAACTGTTCTACTGTACTAGAGGTCTAAAAAGTTACACCACAAAGGCATTTAATGGAACTTGTAGCCAAACACAGAACAAGGAACCACTGCCAACAATACGTAATTAGATGAAAGAAAAGAAAAGTAAATCACGCCCCAACCTGAGGGAAAACAGAGGTCACTCACATGTCAGCTAAAGGAACCATTCCAAAACCATGGTATTCATCCACATCAAGGATCGAGAGGCGATGAGACTCTTAGCAGCGAAGTACTGCTCCACACCAAAATGGCAAGGATTGAGCTTCAGTTCTTCATCATCTAGAAGCGGCTTATTGCTTTCCTTCCAATCATCATGGAGAAGTTTCTGGTCCTCATTTACTATCTGCCTAGAGATGTATAGCAGTCAAGTAGAAATCACGACAGCAAATTACCTCATATAAGTTTATATTTCAAATCTAAGAAAAATTTGCTGAGATAGATCATACGGAAGAGATCCAAAGACTTCATTTCAGTCTAGGTAATCCAAAGAGTTGAATTCTATAAAATCAGGAATGTACAATGCATCTGTACAACGAAAAATTTGAAATGAAATAAAAATTTGAGGAAAATTCTGCATCGTTTCAACTTGTGGAGTTCACTCCCCACTAGAAGGCTGTCTATTTCCTCAGAACTCCATAGCAGAGGCACGCATTCCTTCTCAGGAAGAAATTGAAGATAGCTGTTCCATAAAGATTTCTCTCCAATGCCTTTCTCGTACATGAGAACGAGGCTAGTGCACCACCCAACCGCATTTCCTCGATCAATTCGCGGGCGGCTGTGGTCTTCGTCGTAAGGCAGGCAGTTTTGGGGATGCATGCGATCAGTTCTCCCTCCTCCAAATCGAACAGCGTCTTTACGCAGAATCCACGTTCGGCGTCGGTAAAAACCAGCGCATCGCTGTATTCGATCCCTGGAGACCTCATCCAGCGCTTGAATGCACGGAAGCTCCTGTAAATTCAATTGGAGAAAACATCACCTACATGATGAAATCAAGTTAAATCGATCGTGAATCTGAAAAGCTATTTTTGCAATCAAGCAATGAAACTGCGAGTATGGGTACCAGAAAAATCGATCATCTGATAGAAGGAAGGAAATTTAATTAAGTATCAAAGTCGAAAGTACTCTGATGTATAATATCCACCGTTAACCGAAACCAATAAATTTGATCAAAATCATCACTGGAACAAGGAAAGAAGGAGGTTTTGAGAATCTGAGAATCTGATGATAACGATTGTTACGATGACGGCATTGTACGAGAAAACTGAAAACGAGAAGAGCAATGAGAAGATGGGTTCCTTCCAAAAACAAGAACACACGTCCAGAGAATCAAACGCGCAAAAATTGTGATTGTCGAGGGATTACGAAAATCTGCAAGCATTTCCTGTTTGGATGCGGAGAGGCATCCCAAATTTCACCGGCTAGGATTGAACGCTTTCAGAAAACACAATTTGTTTCCATGGAATCGAGAAAATGGGACAAAAATATTTTAAGAAAATTCAGCTTTTGCCACCCATTTGTTCCAGATGTTGCCTCCGATTGTTCTTCGGAAATCGCTTGATAAACATAATCATGGCGTTGAAGTTTCTACCCCGTCCTTGAAAAGGTCTCTCTCTCTCTCTCTCTCTCTCTCTCTCTCTCTCTCTCTCTCTCTCTGCGTGTGAGTGAGTCGAGACTGTAGGGTTTTAAGTAGTATCACATGGGCACTTCAACTTGCCATTGTGTTACAGTCTACTTTATCTGCTAAGCGAAGAGGTGCATAAAAGTGAGAACCCGTTTCTTCACTTTTAGCTCATGCATCACCATGCTTCCAGTTGAATTAAGCTGAATTCGGTAATCCGGTTGTCATTATATATAGTTGAAAGCAGTAAGAGTACCATATTGATTAACAGTTCAACATATTAGAGAGAGAGAGAGAGAGAGTTTACCCTTGTTCAACAAAAGAAGAAAAAACATACAAGTTTGGAATAAGACATGCATTCATGTTAATTGTTCATTTGCATTACAATGACATAGATAAATGAGAGAGAGAGAGAGAGAGTTTACCCTTGTTCAACAAAAGAAGAAAAAACACACACATTTGTAATAAGATATGCATTCATATTGATTGCTCATAGACGTGTTCATTTGCATTTCAATGACTTGGATAAATTGTTTTGGCTCCTACGATATAGGGTTTCTACATGGAAAGCTTAAAATTTTAAGTTATCGAACATTTACAAGTTTATATGTTAGAATAAATGCTTCTCAATAAGTTGGATTGTGTCCACACATATTCATGTGCCAAGGTGACGCAGCCACCTCAATTAGGGGTATCCGTGGCCCGCATTGCTTCTGTTCTAGCCTTAACGTTTGAACCAAACCCATATGATCGGTCCTTGATTTTTGAATAATCAAACTAAATCATTATAATTCATATAACTGAACTAAACTGAACCATCAATTTTGGTTTAGTTGGTTATGAACTCGATTCTACACAATTAAATGTTATGCTAATATGTGAGTTATTCCATACTATGAGGTAGCAGCACACCCAAATCATATCATGATACTAGATGAACGAGGTTATATAGTGTGAACATCGCTACACTAGAATTGTTTCAATATCAACAACAAACACTAATAATCTAACATGTGCTAATAGCCTTTGGAGTTTTGTATAACATTTGTGCTTAAATCTGCTTAAGCATCTTCACTTTTTGATCGGCCTGATTAATGATAGAGATTTTAATCTAAAAAGCATATGAAAAATATAAGAGTATTTTTTGTCTTTTAAATTCAAATCTCCACTATTAAACATAGTGATCAAAATACAGAATTTTTAAGTAGAATTAAGCCTAGATGGGTGTGCGGATTTATCATGTTCTCAATCTCTCTCTTTATAGATATATATATTTGTATGTATGTATATAGAGATAGTGCTAAATGCATAACGCTTTTAAGTGTATAATTTCGTATAAATATTTTTTATCATGATTAGTGATAGAGATTTGAATTAAAGATATAGTCACACTTTTGTACTTTATATTACATTTTTGTTTTATTACTTCAGTGTTTATCTCAAACATCAATTAGTGGAGACATTATGCATTTCGCATTACCTCTCTCTTTATATATAGGGAGATAGTGCTAAATGCATAATGTCTTTCATTATATATATAAAAAACCAGATCTTGCACATGTTGGATATGCTCGTCTATTGTTTTTTCAGTGTCATAAGTGTTATTTTAAGATTTTTAAGGGTTTTTAAAAATATACAAAAAATAATATTATTATACTCAAGCTTCTAAAAATAATTGTTGACCATGAGTGGTGAAAGAGATTCAATTATATATATATATATATATATATATATATATATATATATATATATATATATATATATATATATATATATATGGTAAAAGATGCAAACTATTCATATGCAAATTATATTTAAACTAATCTCCATTATATGATTGAGGGGCATGAATGATTGAGATTTAAAAATAAAAAGTGAAAAGTTGATGTATGAATAATTAAAAATAAAAAGTTAATCATATGATTGGTATTGGTTTTGATAGAGTTTGTATGAGTCGTTTGCATTATTCACCTTTCTTATATATGATTTATGATTTGGTTTCAACTATGAAACCACAAACCGAATCATAATTCTTTTCTTTTTCAAAACCAAATCTGACTAAACTAAAAAGGCAAAAATGAAACCAAACTACTTGCTTGAATCAGTTTAATTGGTTTGGTTTAATCAGTTTCCTTGAACACCCTTAGCTAAACACAAATAGTAATTGTCCCAATGATTTGAACCGAAACCAAAATTAGCTGAATCGGCCTAGAACCATAATTGGAAAGCCCCCCGTGCATGTCGCAACTAATTGAGGTGGTCGGAAAAGAGAAGAAGACAAGAGGGAGAACTCCTTGTTCTAGCCGGAAAAGAACAGGCCGTTTGTCAGAAACCACAAACTGTGGCACAAGACAAGCGGCAAGAAAAGATCGGCCAGATCAACCAAAATCGGCCAAAAGGCCAAAACAGCTAGATTTTGCCAAAGGCCAGACAATTGTAGCAGAAGGTTGGCCAAATTCTACCAAAAGACAGAAGAAGAGAGGAAGGAGGATGCCAACGGCCGGTGGTCGTCGGTCGAAAACAGGAGCCGAAAGGAGCCAAGGTCAACAACTTGTGGTCGTCGGCAAAACACATAAGACAGAGGGAGACAACAACCTCCCCCTCTCTCATGTCGCTCTCTCTCTCTCTTCCCTTTTATATCTTTCGAAAACCACCCAACATTTTCAAAAAACCGTGGGGAAAATCATCAATTTTTTGGAACCGACCCCAGGTTTGAAAAACAACTAGCGATTTCTAGAAAACTGCCACATGCGATAGACTGAAAAGTTAGTTCTGCCCACGACTTTCGAAAACAACAATATTTTTATTTAAAAAGTCAATTTTACCCTCACACATTATGAAAGGTTAGTTTGCCCTCTTCGTTTATAAAAATTATGAAATAACTAGAGATTGAATTACCTTCTTGCACTTACTCGATAAAAGGTTCACAGTTCTGCCACTGTGTTAAAAGATAAGGTTGTCCCTGTCTTATTTATAAATTCGGATTGAGGGGTAAAATTACGTGTTTATCCTGGATCAATGATGAATTAAAAAAAACAAATATCATGATTATTATTCTGCCCCTTGTTTTTTTGGAAAATTACAAAATTGGATAGATTCGTAAATTTACTCGTTTACCTCTGTAATTTGGGAAAATTATCGATAACAACAATTTTTTTGGGAAGTTACATATTTATTCTTGATTTAATTATATAACAGAATCAAGTTATTAAAAACTCAATAACGATACTTAAAATATATATGACACTGGTTTTAGGTACCATGAGTTATTTTCAATTTACTAGTTGGATATTATACATTATGTTAAGTTAAAAAATTGTTATTTGTTGTTTGTTGCTTGATAAATGTTTTTCTTTTAGTTATTAAAAACTCAATAATGATACTTAAAATATATATGAACTGGTTTTAAGTACCATGAATTATTTTCAATTCAGTAGTTAGATATTATGCATTTTGCTAGTTAAAAATTTGAAAAAACCACCAAAATTCTAATTCTTATCGAAATCGCCAAAGATTTATTCCATTGGATAGATCTTTGTTTCTAGTTTCTAAAACACTAAAAATCACATCAATCATATGTGCATCGAGGAAGATATGACTAAAACAACTCTGTCATGCAATCTACCTATATGATCTTTGCCCAGAGGGGATCCAAGCGTGGCATGTTCTCGAAGTTTCAATCTGAATTGGGCCCAAACCTCAGCACAAGTTTGAGATAGCTTGGAGAGAATTCGAGAAAGTTCTCATACTCCCAATGATGACTAATCTATACTGGAATATGCTCGGTCGGAGTCCCAAGGACCCCAACATGCTTGATCCCCTTGGGAGGTGCTTGATTAACGGTATAAAGCCTTCATTACTAGAACATGTGGTAATGACTATATGTAGTTTTCTATTTGATTTACACTTAGAACTGATGTTTGGAACAATGATTTCATGTTTGATCTGCTCTTAGACTTTATACTCAAGTTCTAACTTTCTAATCCTAGTTTCACGTTTGATATTTCTTTCAAATATATATTGATTAATCAACTATTTCAATTATAACTATAAACAACAATTGTAATTACAAACTTCATATCCATATGCTCAATCAATCAACAATTTGTACTTTTATATTTCTTTAAAATTTCAACAAAGTCTCTCCTTGCCCAAAGGCAATTTCGAGTGTTGGATATTTATAACAACAAGCATATCAATAAAACTTTTATTTGTTGTTCAAAAATAGAATCAAAACTTATGAAAAATAAATCAACGTTAAGAAAAAAGAATATGCTACAAGATGACATTCATAATTGTCTCAAATACAATCTGTTTGTATATATCTTTTCTAGAAAAAAATCATCGTAGTCTCCTCTTATACGAAAGCAATTATGACTCACAAGAGAGTTACAATACATATATCATCTAAAGAAGAAGAATATTGTATGCAAAATTTCGGTCCAAAGTAACCTTCACTTGCGATACAATCTTCTTAAAAGAAATAATATAGAATTAGGAAATAAAACTCAGAAAGAGAATTGCCTATGAACGCTCTTTGTGCAATGTGGGCTTGTACTATTTCTTTTTGCTCAAGCTCTTCTTGTTTTGTTGATCAAGGTCAATCTCCACTGAATTTTTTGAGTTATAAGCCTTGTGAGCTTCAAAACATGTGATTGGTTGTACACCGCCCTCAGTTTTTAGGGAAGGGAATGACCTAGAGGAACTAGTTTTAAAGGAAGAGTGAATAAAGTTGGTCAGGTTTGGATTTAGGAATGAATTTGATTTATCTCAAGTTGGGATTTGACTGGGTTCAATTAAATGGGTGGAGTTTTGGGTCTAATTGGGTTCAACTAAGACTTATGGGATAATTGAATCTGTTTCAAACTTTTAACTTTTGTGTAGGTGAAAATAAACGAATAAAATGGTTTTAGCTAGGTTCGAGAATGGATCTAGGGTATGAATTTGGGTATCGAGTTTTTGAGAAAATCAAGGGATCAGATTTTGGTTAAGGAAATTGGATTGGACCGTGATCAGATCCAAACTGGAAGAGGTGTGAGGGAATTGGGTTGAAATGGTTTTTTTGGGAGTTGGATCGGATCTTATTATAGGGATTCAATTTGGTTTTCAAGCTCAAGGGAGGGAACGATGGTTCTGGTGACGGGAAAAATGCAGAAAAGGAGTTAAGTGATTCAGCCAAGAGGGAGAAGAAGAAAGGGGAGGTTGGCAGGTGCCGTGCTGGTGGGTTTTCGACGGTGGTGAATCGGGTGGTTCCTGTGTTGGTTTGGATGAGAGGGGGGAAACGCAAGGGAGCGGTGGTCAGCAGTGCTGAGGTTGGGGCGATTCCACGGTGAAGGCAATGGTGGTTTGGACGTGGCGAGGGAAACGGAAGGAGAAGAGGGTAGGCATCAGCCGGTTGAGAACAGGGGGCGAGGGCTGCAAGGCAAGATGGGGATGGCGATTCATATGGTGGGTCAGTGGAGACTCTACGGTGATGGACGGTCACAATGGTTGCTGGCCGGAGGTGATGGTGGGGGATAGGCTGATCGGTGGTGGAGATGTTGTCAACCGAGCGATGGATTCGGAGGCGGAGTACCGAAGGCCGTGATAGAGGGTTTCTGCAGTGGTCGGAAGGCGGTTTGAGAGCGGTTGTAGTAGGCGTTCACATATGAGAGAGAGAGAGAGAGAGAGAGAGAGAGAGAGAGAGAGAGAGAGAGAGAGAGAGAGAGAGAGAGAGAGAGAGAGAGAGAGAGAGAGAGAGAGAGAGAGAGAGAGAGAGAGAGAGAGAGAGAGAGACTCTTCTTCTTTTGCCCACTAATTTCCCTATATGATTTCTTTCAAAAGAAGACGCGGGATATGGTTTTCAGCTCATGACAGATTTCTGATTTCTAATATGATACGAATTAATGTTTCCTGTTTTCTTACAAGATGTACAAGGGCGGAGATGTGAAAACGTTGGATGATGACTCTTCTCAGACATTACAGAACGCTCAAGGAAAAGACATTCAAGGAGACGAAGGATCTCTCAAGAAAAGGCACTCAAGGAAAAGAAGGATCTCTCAAGGGTGTACAGATTTTTACGATAAGGAGAGATGGATCGGCTCTTACAATAAGGCAAGGCCGTAGAAATTAACCGATGATCCATGACAGGCTTTCAAATGGTCTTTTATAGCAATCTTCAAATGTTTTTCTTTTAATGCGTTTACATTCAAAATGTCTTGTTAACTGTTTGGCTGACTTTGTTTTGATGCAGGGATGTTGCGAAGTGTTGGTGGAGTTCATCCTTAGAGACAACCATCCTATGGCTGTTGTGGGCTAAAGAGCGACTGATTGCCCCTTTGAAGGCAGCTATGTATGATGAGCTAGAGAGTCTAGCAGCCATTTACGACAGTCTTTTTACCTTACTGTTCACTTGTTATTACTTATTTCTGATCTTTGTCAACTAAAGGGGTTATTGACCTATGTTGTAGCAGTTTGCCCATCAATTGTACGTTACATGTATCTCTTCACTTGTTATGTTTTGATTTCATCCATCATGTATTCCAGTAAATAATATTGTATCTTTCCTTGTAGCATAATTTGATTTATGATCTTCAATGATTAAAAGGTTTAAGACCAATCTCACTTATTTTCAAATTTGATTACTCGATTTATTACAATGAAAATTTTGAGGTGTAACATACAAGACTTTGCTACAAGTCCACGATAGGTCCACGATTTTGCTTCAAATACAAATATCTTTGGAGCATCTTTTAAGTCCACGATAACTTCGAGGATAAAACCAATTACAACTTAATGTCCATAACAAAATCAATTATAACTACAACTTTAAGTCCAAAATAAAGATTAATTACAACTAACTTTAAGTGCAAAATAAAGTCCTTTCAAAAAGTATCAACTATTATATCATGAAAAACCTTTATCTCTAATATCCTTCCTACGTCAAACCAGAAAAGTTACTAATAAAGAAGGAAAAATTATAATAATATCGAATAATACGAACGGAGCACACCAAAAAGAAATATTATAATTAAAACATAATATTGAAGTACACCAATATAATAAATTATCTTTATGTCATATTTTTTTGAATAGACCACATCATGAGCGAGATGGTCCTTGTAAACAATTTGAGACATCAAAGTTAGTTCAACAATATAAATAAGAAAAAAATGATAATATTAAAATTTGTAATTGATGTTTTAGAAAACTTATTGTTTGGATAGTTTTCTCACATGTTTGATAGTGAGTCTCTCACTTATCTATTAGTATCACATTTGGCATGCAACTTACCATGAATTCTCATACCATTAACCTCAAGACATGTCTCTCTTGCTCCTTTAGTATCAATAATTAGTTAGAGAAATGTTTTTTTAGCATGATCTTGAAGATGTGAAAATTGACAAATTCATTTCTATTTCTTTAAGTGAGTGGGTGAATGAGTGAAATATAATTAACGGATTGAAGGAGTAGTACTAAGACTACGATAGAGCTCAACTGTAGATATATAGCAAAGCTTATTTGGATGATCATATTGGACTCTCAAGAAGGTAAGAGTGCATTGGGACTTCAATTGGAACACTAAAAAACGACTACCTACAAATTGGTATACTATAAGAATCTGTTACTGAAAAAGTACAAATTTTACTTCCTTTTGATTACGTGTAGGTTGCAGATACATGTAAAATCTTAAAATGAGAAGTTATTGAACTCATTATTTTAGTTCATGAAAGAAAAAGTAGTAAATATTGAATCTAAAAAAAAGGTAGCAAATATTGAATCTTAGAATGAAAGATCTTTTGCAATTGCAGGCATCTTACAAAAGCCCTACACAAATTATTTCAAGCATTTCATCAAATATGTAAAAGGCATAAATGAAATACACAAAAAAATATTCAAGAGGAAGAAAAGAAGAAGAAAATAATGAAGAATATGAATGAGGGAAAAGGAGAAGGAAGAAAACAAAAAATTAAGGTTTGACAAAGAAAAAGAAAGCGAAAAAATGAATGAAAGTATGAGAGACGAGGAAGGAGAAAAAAAGAAGACGAAGAAGGAAAGTCGTTACATGTACCTTTTAGACATGAACAATGGATGAAACAATAGAAGAAAACAACGCTGGCTGAAGAAGAGAATGTTGAGATGAGAGCGTTGTGAGATACAAAGAGGAGGTGGGACATCGACAGAGCATTTCCAACATGGGCTGATTTTTTAAAGTAAAATCTCGTCCATGAAATTGTAGTTTCATTGCCCACTCACCTTCCTTGTTTGATTCTGGATTAAGATATGATACAGTAGTTCCTAAGGGCTCGACCCACGTGGTACCATGAATCAAACACCTTCTTGAAGGTAAGAGTCAATGCTTTCTGGCACACATCACACTCTCTTCCATCCGAGGTTGTGATTTCAAAGACAACAATAACATCAACATTCACCGAGAGCCAATGATTCACCACGCATAGGTGGCCAGAACCGGCCTCTGCAGAAGTTTGTTATCCTTCCATTGGGAGGAGTTGTCGGTAGGCCCGATGCACCAAACTCCTGACTTGGAACAGGGTAAGTCCACAGGATGCTTCCAAAGCCCTCACCGCACCCAGCCAACATACAGTCCTACAATCCCGTGTGACCCCCGCTCGGTTTACAAGCCCACACTACTGAGCCCAGCGGCGCAACAACGTCACCAATGCACATTATATAAAATAAAGAGTATGTTCACCTAGACAATACGTTATTTAGTTCATTTGATTAATTCTTTTGCACTGCAAGCGCCATTTTCCTTCCTTCAGATATACAAAACCATCGTTCTATCACCTCGCGTCGCCACTCAGTCCCTTCCTTTCCCCCCTGATCAATCAAAGTGGGAATTGAACCTTCGACTCCCTCACAAATCCACCTAAGGTCACCGGAGTGCAATAGATTTCGATGCCTGAGATCAGTCTAACATATAACATTTGCAATTCCTCAACATCAAAGAAGAAATCAAGGATAAGATTTTCTAACATTTCTCCCATTACTGGTTCTCGATTTCTTGCATGTAAGAGATCACCCTTGCATTGCCGGTCCCAAGCCCGGATAAAGGAGGAGGGTTGTGTTAGGCTTCCGACAGCTAGCGTAAAACTTCGTCGGATTTTATAACTGGTTCTCGATTTCTTGTCAAACCTTATTTGATTCGTAATTTTGCCTTGTAGTTTTCTTTCGTGACCACATTCAATTAAACAAACCAACTCATAAACACGATCAACAAACTTAAAGCATTGAAGGTCTCCGCCTTCAGGCTACATTGGTAAAGAAAATCCCAAATATCGGGTTAAAATGCAACTTGAACTCTACGACCAAGAGCTTGTTTTATGCCACGCTAAGTGGGTTCATGTCACGGAATTCTGAGTACCGTTCGTCTTCTAATTTCTCAAACCCTCTTACTAGAGTTCCATCGAGTCAGTGTCCTAACCGCTTTATACTTGAATCTATAACCAGATCCAAACCCAATCCCTTTACATCCTTCTTCATAAGAAGATATACGTAGCATGCTATGGTTTGTTTGGCTCATCTCACCTCGTCACAAGCTCTCTTTTTTCGTGATAGTTATGTGAACATGCTAGGACTGGTTCTTGGCTCAACTCAACTCGTTTACCTCTTTTAGTATTTGTATGCATCTCAAGAAAAAGAGTTAGATGCTCTCACAAGTCCAAAGTTCCATTTTACCACGAAACTTTTATCGAAAAAAATTATGTTCTTAAAATGAATGTGCTCATATTTAAGGAATTTATTTGAGTGAAATGTATTAAAAAGTTAGTCATATTCTAAGGTGGGATTTCTTTTAATAGAGGAAAAGTTGGCATTTCTTGAAGGAGACTTAGCATAGAAGAAAGAGCCTCTGGCTGCTTGATTGGCAGTCATGGGTTCCATTTCCATTAACTGTATCAATCTACGTAACCAAACACATAACATAGGCTTTGGGCTTGAGGGTCCTAATCTCAGAGTTCTATGCCCAGTTCTTCCAATCTCTTAAAAAGGTGTTCACCAAACTTTTCCCTTTAGCTAAACATGTTGATATGGGTTCAGCATCTAGCATCCGAACCATACAAGGGACCTTATTGGCATGCGATTAGGGTTAAATGTAAATTATACTTGATTTAGCTAGTTTGGTTCTAGGTTTATCAATTCATATTTGGATTTGGATTAATGGGTTGCATTAATCCTTCTAAATGCATATAATGTGTTTAAGTGGATTACTGTGGTTACTCAATGGACTTGAATAAGACTAGTAAATGAATTTGTTTTTTTTTTCTCATCAAGATCAAAAGATTGACACGCCCATTAATCACCTTCCGGAGCCCCATCTGAACATTTCTTTCTGTTACTAACAAATAGTTTATTGAAATTATTTATAAATTTTAGCGGACAGTTTAAAAACTAAACATCTGACCATTGGATTGGTAGGTTCCAAGCCCAAGGAAAAAGTTAAAAAAAAATCTGGGCCTGTTCCCTTTAACCAACACCTTTTGCTGAAATGCAGTTTGACATATACTTTTGTTTTCTTTTTGAAACTTCACACCTCTCTTTTGCTTTTATACACATATATGTATGTTTGTGTGTGTGGCACAAGTTATCTTTTCATACCCTTTAAAGAGTAATGGTAGGGTTTCTCATTTTCCTTGCCTTTGGCATCAAGAGCTTCAACCAGCATCCCTTTTTTTTCGTATGTGAATTAGGGATGGCAATGGGATAGCATGTCCACCCTACATTTTTTTCTAAACTGACATTGCTCTATGTTATTGTTTTTCTACCGAAACCATAAAAACGATTCTTAGAAGCACCGGATGATAGCGACAACCACACCCAATTGCCTCAACCCAAACTCCCTCTACACTCAGGCTTGAAACAACCCTCTCCTCTCTAATAGGTCACAACCAGTGTACCCTTATATGGAGTAGGGATCCCCGATGGATCAACCTACTTGGCTCTAGTTGGTGAAGCCTTCTCTAGCACGAACACGCACACACACATGTAGAGATTGAGGAGGAAGGAGGTGAGGAACTCAACATTCTCCTCAAACGTAAAATCTTTATTAATGGCTGCTCTCCCTTTACAATAGTTTAATGAGAGCTTAAATAAGAAAACCATAAACAAAACTCACGAAATAAATTAACCAACTATAATTACATACTAATTGCATTTAACAAAAAACTAGTTTTTTTTCTCAACTTAAGAAAAATGCAGGCCTTGTGGGCTAACATAGAGGAAGAAGATGTTTGTGTAAGGAAAGCAAAGGATAAGTCAAGTTTTAAAGAGGATGGAACAACCTTTGGATTCCTCATGTACGAGCTGACTCTGCTGCTTTATCATGGATGTGTTTGAAAGTTTACATCTTTTATATGATATTTTTGCGTATTTCTAACCGTACAAATGTGTCATGGCATCGAGTTCATGCTGTTCAACTTGATGTTCAACCATTTAAGAGTTGAGAGTAGATGCTCCAAGTTCACTGTGTTACAGAATAACCATTGGGAAATTCAGTCGCCCTCTCTCTCTCCCTCTCTCTCTCTCTCTCTCTCTCTGGGTGTGTACTCGTGTCGTATTATCTGTCAAAAACATTAGAGCTTTCAACAACTAGAAAATCAAACCTAATTATCCATAGTTGTTTATAGTTATAGGTAGTTGATTTCAATTACCCCTAGACCACATCTGTGTGGTAAACCTTCATAAATGTGTGCGTTTGTGTGTACATATGTATGTGCATGTTTCTCTCTCTCTCACACACATATATAATATTTGTATGTGTGTGAGAGGGAGAGATCAACAAGCTTATTATGAGACCTATGATGCAAAAGTAGTGCTGCTTTCGTGCATAATATAGTCCATGAACAAAAGAAAAGAAAGGACTCATTTGTCGCTTGTCAGGACGCTTTCAGAAAAGTTCCTTAAAGAAAAGCTAGAGCTGCTAGACATCTTAGCTCCACAATCAAGAGTCTCGGAGCTGGTCCAAAAAATATCACTTGCTGAGCTTTTCTGTTTGTGAGCTGAGTTGAACGTACCATGTTCATGTTCAGATCATATGATCTAACGAACCAAACACGAACGAGCTAGGGAAGAGCTGAACTACCAGCGGTTTGGCTGATTAACACCCATGTTAAGAATGTTATTGTACGCTTTTGCATTGAAAATTGCAAGAAAGCAAATGTTGTCGATGTTTGTGTTCTGTTCATCCACCGGCAGTCCCTCAATTCAAACACCCCACATTCTGAAACTGAAAGAAAACTAACCAGGATCTGTTAAAGCTTAATTATGCTACAGCTACACAGCAAGGGTGGATATGATATCAAAGCTGTCATTTATAATATTTTCTAATAGTATCAGCATATATTCAGGATAAGACAAGGCTACGACGTTTATACAATTTTGTAATAGTACCAGCATGATTGAGAATAAGAGATGTTGAGTGAAGAGATGGGGAGGGATGCTAGAGCATATCAAATATTTTATGGGCCATCGAGATATCCCATCATAAGTTTGCTGTATGATCATATGGATCAATAGAGATTTTGAAGAATGCAAATCTTTAAATTTCGGCACCTAGTATTGAGACTTGAGTTCCATTACAAAATACTTCTAACTTGGCTTTGGCACCACGAAAGTGTGATGGGGATGGATGATCAAGAAAAAGGAACAAAAACAGGAAAAGGGAGAAAGATATGCAGGAACAAGGACAAAGGGGAGATGGGTCAAGTCTACCGCTTAGAGCCCGCCCTCCATTATCCAATCTCTCTCTCTCTCTCTCTCTCTCTCTCTCTCTCTCTCTCTCTCTCTACAATAATGCGCACAAAAGGGTGGTACCATATCACTATATTTTATGGTAATGTGCCCTCAGATTTATATCGATCAAATGCCAAAATGCAAGAGCTCATCATTGACATTGTTTAGTATATCTTTTGTTTGTTATATTCATGTATTCGTTTAAAAAATGAAATTTCAATAAAATTTTAGAAGCATTGATTTCTTTATGAATTGTGAGCTCTTGAAATGATGATATATAACAACAACTAAGTCTTTTCCCACACTAGACGGAGATGGCTATATGATTTTTTTTTGTTTCCATTGAACTTGATCACATGTATACTCACAACGACTCAATATAAGTTGTATCATTTTTATTATTTCTTTCCAACACTTTTGCCATCTTCATCTTCTTCTTTTAACATTCTCACCAACTAGTTTGTTATATATTCTTACATAGCTTCTTTTATCTCATTTTCATAGGTCAAACCTTTATCACCTTTTCACGTATTCAAACCATCTTAAGTTATTTTCTTTTATTTGAACATCTTCATTTCAAGCAAGGTAACTTTTGTATATATTGATGATTAACTGCTCAACACTCATAATTATATAACACAGTGGGTCTAATTACTGCTCTACCATATTATTTTTTATTTTAATAGTATCTTCTTGTTACATAAAATATCTTATGTTCTTCTCTATTTTAATTAACCTACATTAATTTTATGAGTAACGTCTATCATTACTCTAAAAACTAAGCCTAGGTATCAAAAACTTTTTTTATTAGAGATCCAGTGTGTCTCAATCTTAATTTCTATGTCATCTGAATTAACCAAATGATTAAACCCGCATTTTATGGAAGTATTACTTTCTAATCTTTCTCTCCGTAATTACAATTTCTTGTTAACTTTTTTCTTAGACTCATTCACTAACATAATGTCATTTATAAATAATATATACCAAAGTACTTTGTCTTTAATACATTTCGTTAACTCATCAATAATCATTTTAAATAAATATGAACTTAAGTTGATATTTGATATAATAAAATATTAACTTTAAAGAAATCTACCGTTCCACCATGAGTCCTCACACATGTTTTTGTACCATTATGTACATCTCTGATGAGATTTATGTATGTTAATGGAATCTCTTTTTTTTTAAGTTCTCCACTAAATATCTTTTGGCACCTTATCATCAGCTTTTTTAAATCAATAATATAATATGAAGGTTTTTCTTTTTTGCTCTAAAATATTGCATAAGACTTCTTAATAAATGAATAACCTCAATAATAGATCTCTATGCCGTAAACCAAAATTGGTTCCCTTTTGTACTTGATATTTGTCTCAACCTATGTTTAATAATTCTTTCTCATAATTATATGGCTTGTCAACTTAATATCTTGATAATTCGTATAGTTCTAGATACTTCTTTTGTTCTTATATATGGTTATAACTTCACTCTTCCTTCATTTCTTGTATATCTTTTGATTTCTCCATATTTCATTAAATAATCTTAAACTAAGTGATATTTATGATTTTTCATACTTCTATAGGAATATTAATTGGTCCTACTTTTACTAACATTAATAAGTTTAAGAGCCTTTTGACTTTATTCATTTGAATGCGTCAGCAAAAATTATGATTTATATACTCTTTTGAGTTGGTTTGTTCTCCTAAGTTAATACTAGTACCTATATTTCATTAAAAAACTTATGAAAATAATTTTTTATCTTTTTTATATCATCACTTGCTACTATAATATTATCATCCTCATCTTTGATAAATCTAACAAAAATAAGATTCTAAATTTTCCTATCTCTAGCTATAGTATCCTAAAGATACCTCTATCACCTTCTTTTACGTTGAGCTTTTATATAAATTCTCCGAAGTTTTAGATTTTGCTTCACTAGCGATCTTTTTCACTTTTTTCTATCCTCTTATAAGTCTTCCAAATTTTGTTAAGTCTTGTTGGTATTTTGCAATTTGTAACATACCCTTTGTCTAAATTTTAATAATTAAACTTATTCGTCAATCTTATGGTTATAATGTAATTTGTAGCATACTACATGGTGAATAAATTATATGACAGACATGCTTGGCTAGATCTTTGGATGGTTAATCATGCAACCAAAAAAGAGTGAGTACCACCATCAATAGGGTATCATTCTAAACCATAAATCACGCACAAGCATGCATGCACACTGTCTCTTCAGCACAAGAATATATGTATAATGAGTATAAGATTTTGGATGAATATAGGACCTTTTTCCCTGAACTCAACCCACTATAGGGAATGAAGGCAATATGGACATATCTTTTCACATGACTCTTGGCATCAGCATAGAGCCCACCACATTCTCTATATAAAGGTGACCCCCGAAAACCCTTTTTCCTTTTTAGGGAGTGGCCATGTCCTTTGTATTTTGGGTCATTGCGCATACAATGGATCTAACAAACATACTAGACCTACTCTACACGTGCTCAAGAACCTAACAGTACATTTTTCTCAGTAATGCCTTCGGCTTTCATGCTACCAAGTTGGTTGACATACTTGGCCCATTGCCTATGACACTTTTTTTGTCACTTAAAAGTCCGAAATCAACTCCGCTTATGTAAGGGATCACTCTTGTATGACCGGTCCCAAGCCAAAAAAAAAAGAAAAAGATTGCGTTAGACTTCCGACAGTAATAAAATTTTATTGGATTTAACATGAATTCTACAAAAAATATATATATATATGTAGTCGATCCCATCTAGTATCGGAGAAGGCTTAGTTGTAGTTAAAAGCCCAAAATCAACGTATAAAGAAGACGCAAGCAACCAAAAGGGCCAGTGGTGGCTAGACGGAACCCCGAGAAATTACATAATATAATTGAAGTGTTCAAGTCCTCCAAAGCGTAAGAGAAAAAAACTGTGATTGTTGAGAAATGACCAAGAATTTCGCTTTGGTGTATGTATGTTTAGCAGTTTAGTGAGCTGACTTGTGTTCGTCTCCTCTAGCATGCAAGTCATCTCAGTACAAGCTTTGATCATCTTAAACG
The DNA here is from genome assembly GCA_036023115.1 of Brasenia schreberi. NCBI lineage: Eukaryota > Viridiplantae > Streptophyta > Magnoliopsida > Nymphaeales > Cabombaceae > Brasenia > Brasenia schreberi. The sequence goes on along the minus strand of JAYKKT010000036.1, from coordinate 2,309,249 downwards.
AGGAAAGGAGAAACAAAAAGAAGCAAATCTAAGCACCCAATGGCGACCTTTCCAACCGAACCCCGTCAATTAGTCCTGGCCTGCGTTAGCAAATCAACGTATAAAGAAGATGCAAGCAACCAAAAGGGCCAGTGGTGGCTAGAAGGAACCCCGAGAAATTACATAATATAATTGAAATGTTCAAGTCCTCCAAAGTGTTAGAAAAAAAAATTGTGATTGTTGAGAAATGACCAAGAATTTCGCTTTGGTGTATGTATGTTTAGCAGTTTAGTGAGCTGACTTGTGTTCGTCTCCTCTAGCATGCAAGTCATCTCAGTACAAGCTTTGATCATCTTAAACGAGGAAAGGAGAAACAAAAAAGAAGCAAATCTAAGCACCCAATGGTGACCTTTCCAACCGAACCCCGTCAATTAGTCCTGGCCTGTGTCAGCAAATAAATCTCTCTCTCTCTCTCTCTCTCTCTCTCTCTCTCTCTCTCTCTCTCTCTCTCTCTCTCTCACACACACACACACACACACACACACACGCACAAAGAAGAGACACATAGGTATGCGCTTGTGCGCGCACACACACACAATAAGAAGGCTTTTTAACTGATAAGGACAGTTGTAAGGCTGCTTATGGGATTACATGTTTATGAGATCAAGGGTCTTTACACCTTGTTTTGCACTTGCACAAGCACAATGCATCTCACTGCTCTACAATGCCGAAGCATGGATCCCTGTAGTTTAATAGTTGCGTAAACTTTTAATCATTCACTCATTTGACAAGATAGGTCAATTGATTATGTTTTCAAGTAGCTCATCACAAAGATCTCAACATAACATATTCAGTTTTGTTTTCTTAAACTGAATCTAGGGTGTAAAGTATATTATACGACCAGTATTGCGACCTCTATATTTTTTTTTTGTGGTGGTTTCAACTATAAATGAAGTCAAAGAGACTCTTAAACATATCAAGGGTGGTAAATCGGTAGGACCATACAATATTTCTATAGAAGTTTGGAAAATCTTAGGAGAAACAAGAATCACTTGGCTCACAAGACTATTTAATGAAATATGAAGAAACCAAAAGATGCCCAAAGAATGGAGAGCGAGTACACTTATACCTATATATAAGAATAAGAGGGACATTCAAAATTGTGTGAATTATCGGGGTATCAAGTTAATGAGTCATACTATGAAATTATGGGAAAGAATTATGAAATGTAGGTTAATACAAGTATCGAATACAACAAAGAACCAATTTGGATTCATGTGAGGCAGATCTACTGTTGAAGCGATTTACCTTTTAAGACATCTTATGAAATATTTTAGAGCAAAAAAGAAAGACTTTTATATGATATTTATTGATCTAGAGAAAGCTTCCGATAGGGCACCGAGGGAGGTTCTTTGGAAAACCTTAGAAGAAAGAGATATCCCATTGACATATATAAACCTTATAAGAGACATTAACGATGGTGAAAAAACATGTGTGAGGACTCATGAAGGAATGACAGACTTCTTTGAAGTTAATATTGGGTTACATACATCAAGGGTCAACTTTAAGTCTATACTTATTTATAATACTGATTGATGAGTTAACACTAACATATTCAAGATGAAGTACCTTGGTGTATGTTATTTGTAGATGACATTGTTTTAGTGGAGGAGTCTAAGGAAAAAGTTAATAGAAAATTAGAACTATAAAAAGAAACAATAAAGAATGATCTAGCTTATTGTGAGTTAACATGACGAACCTGCACGTGATAGGACTATGTGGAAACAAAGAATCCATGTAGCCGACCCAGTCTAGTATGGGAAAAAGCGTAGTTGTTGTTGTTATTTCAACTATAAATCCTATAAATCGTTGCACCAAATTTCAGACCTGATGTGGGGCCTAACCATGATTCATTTGGATTTATACAATCCAAATCCATCCATTCTAGACTAAGAAAATTGTCTCATTGCACCAAACTGAATCGGACCATTCCGACTGGTTTTCGGAGGGAGAATGGTGTAGCGTGAAGATAGTAGAGTTGAATTAATGCATTTATGAATTATTTTCTATCACAGGAACTCGAGAATCGATCCATATTCCTGCATCTGGTCCTTAATAGAGGAAGCAGAAGTATTACCACTATGAAACCGTGAGTACAGATGAAAATGTTCCTCTTCCGAGTCTTATATTATTCGCCAACTTCAGTGGTTTCCCACCATGCAAGCAGAAGTACATCAGGACCAGAAATTCCGAGAGAGAGAGAGAGAGAGAGAGAGAGAGAGAGAGAGAGAGAGAGAGGGCAACTAAAACGGCTCTTTTCTGTTCCTAACCAAGAATTGATTTAGAAATTGGAAAAACATGCTTGACTCATGTATGTAAACGCACTCATCAATATTGTTAAGACCATACATCCTATCTAAGATTCATGTGGTTTCAAGAATCGACGATTGTGGGATGGAATCTATATATATTTGAAAATCATATTTCATGAGAATCAAATGATTTATATATTTAATCTATGATTATGCTCAACGTCAGCCTTAAGGCCACAAGATTTTAGAATTCATCTCCGCATCGAACAACCATGGTGACAAGGTGGCCTTATATAATGAAGGAATATGGCTCCTTCTTGTTAATAACCAAGAATCGATGTAGAACTTAGTAGCACTTGTTGCTAGACCCGTTTATGTTTCAGCTGACCATTTCAAAAACGGAAAGGAGGTGGCAGCAATGCGTGTATGCTCACATCAATATAAAAATAAAAATAAAAAACAAAAAGCAAAACTTCCTTCATGCGCCTACCCTTGTTAGTGGCTACAGTTCTCACTGACTCTCTCCTATCCCCTTTTAGCTCCTCTTTCCCTCGGAGAATTCTCTCTTTAAAACTCTGCAAAGATCTCAAAGAACTTTGCCACCAAACAGGTGTCGACAGCCAGCTCCATGACAAAAGCCGAGGAAGGAGATGCTAATACAACCACCGGCGTTGATCATAATACAGCTAGTCGTGGATTCATAAAACACCTCAGGGAAACAGATCTCAGGCTCGGGCTATATCTCTGCAACTCTGAAGATGATGAAAACAAAGGGAGTGCTAAAGGTGCTTCCGGTTTGAAGAGAGGTTTTTCACATGCTATGGGAGTTGCTGAAGATGACAGCTTTGGGTCTGGTATAGGAATTCAATGGCCTTTCATGCAATTCAGAACTGTGGGTGTTGGTTTGAGTGTCACAAATGAGATTGAAGGTGTGAAGGTTTCGGATGTAGAGATGGTTCCAGGTCATATACCGAAGATTGAGCCACCAACTCCTGCTATCCAAAGGTTTATTTCCTCATGAAACCCTTCTCTTTGTTTGTGTAGGTCTCTCGTTTAATTTGGGTGCTGTCATAAATCCTTTCTGTTTCCGTGCTTCACTCTTTACCTTTTTATTTTTTAGTAGTTTTTTGTGATTTGACACCTGAGTTTTGCTGACAGCTCTTGGCCTTTATCTCTTTCCATGTGGATTCGATGTTTTGACATTCAGTTGGACGTGTTTATCTTCACCATCTTTTATTATTGTTTCCTCTTCGTCGTAGCTCCGTTTTCAGAGTTTCTGCTATTGTCCATCAGCTACCTGCAAAGGAACTGCCACTAATAGTTCTTCTGTTAATCCTCGAAGGCTAAAGCTGCCTCTACCTGGATAAAGGCCACGAGCATGCAATCGATGGATAATTAGACAAGAAAAAGAAAAGAAAAAACTCGTTTAGTTGATTTTATCTACTGTGGAAACATGAAAGAGCCAAATCCATAAGAGCGCAGGTCTCCCGTAATGGGTATATCTGTAGAATTTTAGCTACTGTGGCTAGTATGTCATGTTTGATCAGGGCTCAGCGACTAGCTTGTAGTTTCTGGTTAGATAGCTCTTTTAGGCTGTATAGGGGTAGCAGCTGCCTACTTATACGCGCTGTGAATTGCAGAGATGACGCTCTTTGTTCATTGGATTGACTCATTGTCCTCATGCATATCTCATCATTCGTTTATCCAATTATAGTATCTTGCTGTTGTTACAAATGGACTGTGCTCTTTCTTTTATAGAGGGAGCCCCGCTTGGTGTCCTTGTGCCAAGACTGCCAGTTTTATGATCTGAAAATAGTTGTGGGTAGTACATTTGTATATTTATCTCTATCTTTTCCCCCCCTCTTGCCTGCTTCCTATTTCGTACCTTCTCTCTCTCATCAGTACATCCATTGAAACATATTTTATGTTTGCACTCTGTCATGCAAAGATGTATATATATGCACTAAATCATTAGGACATACTCTGTCTATGTCAGCTGTTTTCATCTTTTGTATTGGAGGGTTTGTTAGTATAGCGTCCTGGCTGCTTCATGACACTGATAACTGGCCCACGTACTTGGTGAGTCAAAGTCCGATCTTTCGAAGGAAAATAAACTATAGCGGTGTAAAGGCCTAAGCTAACTGTAATGTGCACGAAAGTCATCAATTTTAAGAAGATAAGGCTAAGATGATGAATGAAATTCATCTGTCAGTGCTGCATCTGTGCTATTTTCTTCAATTTTGTCTCTTTTTTTGGTCAAGAATTATTTCATATTGGTCATGGAGATAACAAATATTTTGATGATTATGTTCTCTTTTGTGGGACATCATGAAAATTCAGATCACCCCCTGTAGTTGGTTGGCCTCCAGTTCGTGCCTCAAGGAAGAATTTGACTCCTCAACCAAGAACATATATGGAGAAAGAGAAAGAGGTCGAGTCATCGACAAAACCTGCGAAAACGATGGAGGATGCTTTTTTTGTGAAGGTTAACATGGATGGTTTTCCGATCGGCCGGAAGATCAATCTCAAGGCTTATGATGGTTACGTTTCTCTCTCTCAAGGACTTCAGCAACTGTTCAACAGATTCTTAGATGGTATAGCCTTTGTTTTCCTCTATAATTGAGCAAATCCTAGTAGCAAAACTTTATTTTTCTCTATCCTTTATGAAATTTTCAATGCTTGTGGTTTCGATCTTTCCTTTAAGCATCATTCGTTTCATCAATGGTCTGTAATATCTACTGAATTTCATGGCACCATCTCAACGTTTGCCTATGATATGTGCGCTTCTTCATTGGAAGCTCTTGTTTTTTTCCTTATGACTTTCATCGCTGCTAAGTTTCACCGTCATGTTGTCTTTGGTTGCTTGTGTGTACAGAACTCCACAATGTCAGTCTTGATGATGTTATGCTTTGGTCTTATCTGTATTTCACTATTTCATTACTTATTTCCTGTCTTCTTTGAATTTCTTGTCTTGATCACACAGTATGTTTACTTATTTTATGCAGGTTCATGGCATTCTCTCTCTCTCTCTCTCAAAGGACATTTGTTTTAATATTTCTTTTAAACATGTGAAAAATAATCGAGCAGAATGGCGACTAAGAATTGAGAACCACGTATCTAACCATACTTAGTGTGGCCTTGACCACTGCAAAGAAATTAAGTACAATTTTTTTTTGAAAACTCGCAAAATATTCACTATTATTATCTTATACGTCCAAAATTTGAAGAGAAAATAAGTTTCTCGGTACTAACAGTGACAACGGCTCTAACCTCATACTTTACGGTCAGTCTAACCAAGTTCATGATATTTTCCAACACTAGAAATGCATGCCAAAGATTCATTTGATTATTTGTAGTTGATTTAGTTTGTATTTATTCTTAAACTGTTCATGCTTGTAGTTGACATCAAGATGGAGAAGGAATCGGAAAATGCAGAGCACGTCCTTGTTTATGAAGACAATGAGGGAGACCGCATGCTAGTTGGGGACGTCCCATGGGAGTGAGCATCTCTCTCTCTCTCTCTCTCTGGACTAGGCCAGTCATGTTAGCTTGGTCCATTCGTCCCACACCGGGTAGGGGTCCCCGGCATTTGCCTGACCCCAGATTGTAAGTCAAAAGAAAGAAAAGGCAAAAACTGTCAAATATAATAAAACATGAACCGACCAATATTTGTCATCAATTATTTATTAGAAAATATGCGTATTATTTGACAATATATAACTTTGCTAATGTGAACGACTGATTTTTTTCACCTGTCTAAATTACAAATATATAGAACGTCAAAAAACCTAATTATATATGTTTTCTATGGAATATTGTAATTTAAATACAGTAATAAGTCTAGATCAGATAAACAGTATATATGAAAAGGATGTAATCTTTTTTGTCTGATCTAAATCTAAACACGTTGATGTCCAGCTTGTCATTGATCCATGTAATCTATATGACATCAAGGGAACGTTTCACTTAGGAACTACCCGAATCCATAACAGGGTCCAGATCCAGATCCATCTCGACCAAGTTGACTCTTGCATGAGGTTGAGACTGGCAGATGCGACGACACTACCCAAAAAAAATAGATTGATCTAAATAAATTAATAAGTTTAGCTATTCAACGAACGATATGGAATAATCCTTACCAAGAGTTAAATATAAAGACATCAGTACCCATTGAATGTAGTCTTTTTACCAAGACCTGACATCAGTACCATCCTGTTTATTGTATATATTTTTTATACAATGCTTAAAAGTATATAAAATACTTTTGTTATATATTTTTTATATTTATCAGCTTAATGCAATTGAATATTAAATTCATTTATATAAAATACTTTTGTTTTTTCATTTGTTATATATATATTGACATTTCTTAAGTTTTGAAGATTTGCCGTTTCCCGTGTCCCAGATCGATATTAAGGTTCAGATCCAGATGACAGGCCTAACTCTGGGTCCATGAGAGGCGGGCAGATGTGACTTGTCATGTGGCTACGGTAGAACCTCTCACGATAGTTAGCCTGATAGGCTTGTGGTCAAATATTACGATGGGACCCATGAAGCGGGGATTGAATTTTCGGATACGACAAGAAACTTAGCACCAAACTCAAACCAAAGAGTTTGTGTCCGTGTGAAGAAACGGGTTGTAATCGGGTTGACTTGGTTCTAACATGTACGTGAAAGGTTACCATACGGACACAACCTGGAATATGCATGATGGTCCCCAATTTCCCGTACACAAAAAAGGTCTGGTTTCGTAACCACACAAAGTGACACAAAAAGAAGCAGGTCGTGTTTGGGTTGACCTGTTTTGGCTGCAGCCTACGTCCAGTGGCTCACAGGTTGCTTGATCAGGTAGGCACTGAACCAATTGGGGCTGGTCTGTGAGCCTAAGGAACCCCCCAGGAGTTGTTTGTGGCTCAGTCGACACTTGTTTTTATAACGATGGTTTTAGTATGCCCGTCGGTCTTGGCTAATGAAAATTTTCACATGATAAACTTTTTCATTTTTCAGGATGTTCATTAACTCCGTAAAGAGGCTTTGGATAATCAATGGCTCCGAAGCACCTACCATCGGTAAGTATGATTAGTTAATCACAAATTAAATAAGAACACCTACTTTTTAGTGCATCACACACATACATACATACACATATATATGTATACATACACATATATATGTATATGTATACATATATATGTATATGTATACATACACACACACACACATATATATATATATATATAGAGAGAGAGAGAGAGAGAGTAACTTGATCTTGACATTTATTTTCTTTGTAGCTACCACAAGATCACATAAAGGATGACCTTGGTTAACAGTGAAAGATCAATATGAGAGAGAGATTTTTGCTTTTTGTTGTCATGCTTGTGTTGGAGAATGTTTGAATGTTCAAGGTATGTATGTTTTGCCAGTATGTCCAATATTTTGGGGCTTTAAACCTTTTTTTTGGCAGTCAACCTCGCTTGATAGCTGATGTATAGAGCACAATGTGTCTTCCAATATATAATTGTCACTAAAAAGTAGGTTGCTAGATGTGCTTTCAAGTCTCGCCTCTTCGGTGTGGTTTAAGGATAGTTTGCAGACAGATTCAAGGTGTAAGCACAATCGCACAGGGGGCATCTAAAAGCCAAAAGAAATATGCACCACTTGCTTAGCCTGTGAGCTCGCTCGAGGTGAGGGATCCCGGCTCGAGTTCTCTTGGGCTCGATACTGCTACCATGTCCATGGTATCGCAAGTCTATAATTGGAGATGTCAGTGATTTTTAAAGTGGGATTGATTTGGAAATAATGTTTTTCTTGATTTGCAAACTCGGGTAAGGCCCTCTGGGTATCGAACTCATGACCTTGAACTTGAAAGTTCTTTCGAGTAAGACACTCCCTTGCTAGGAGAACTTGATGTCGCAAATAAATAAAATGATCAAATCTCAATTAGCCCATACCATGGAAATCCTTGATCAAGTTTAAAAACCTTTCTTTTTTGGATATAATAAGCTAGGTATGTTGTCTAAGGTGCCAAGGGTGATACCTCGTGGTGGATTCTGGTAGAAGATCATTGTCAGTTACCATCGATACCGTTCTGGTAGGGGAAAATCTAACCCTTCATCTATCGCGAACTAAACTATGGTTGTATAATAGTTCCCCTTTGTTGGATCTTATGAGAACTTAAGTCCGAAGTTTGAGGGTTTTCGCTAGTGGAGACAATCTCTTACTTAAAACTTTTCTTAAACTAACCTCAATTGAATTGTTGTGTGTATGGCGAACATCAATGCTCTTCTTATTCTCAATAAAGTGATATTTGCTTTCGTTGAAGTGCTTTTCTTACTTTTTATAAACTCTTGCAAACTTAACATTATTGCTTTTACAACCGCAACATGATCCTAAATGAAGGTTGGCCTATATCGAGCTCGATAGGTCCCGATCACACCTCAAACACTTTGACCATGACAACTTTGGTATTAACAACTAAGAACCCATACAATTCACCCACTAACTTGCAATAAGCTCTTGTTGGTTTTGGTTTGAGCCCACATGTGAATATAGTGAACAGAACCGAAGAAGTTTGTGTGGGTCTATGACTCATTTTAGAGATCCACTTGGTGGCATAGAGCAGAGCTATTTGGATTAACTTAATCGTGCAACATCCTCAAAAGATGGAGAAACTCTAAGCATCCCGAATTTCGTGCTAGACCAGCTAGGACCTAGATCTGGGTCTGGTACTATCAACCCACATTGAGACCCAGACCTGCGCATGATTTGATCCGGACGTTGTCTCTCATGCCACTTTTCAGAATAAACGATATGCCAAGGGCATTTATGAAACAATTCCAAAACCCTAAATCTCAAAGTTTTCTTCCATCGTACCAGCGGTGAGAGAGAGAAAGGGAGATGTCTCACCCGAAGTTCCAGCATCCTAGGCATGGCTCTCTAGGGTTTCTCCTTAGGAAGAGGGCGTCTCGTCGTCGCTGAAAAGGTGAGAAAAGATCCTCGATTCTTCTATGCTTCTCGTCCCTCTGCTTCCCTGTTGTCTGCGTCTCTTTTTCGAGGTGCCTTTTTGGTTCTCCTTATCTGAATTCGATGTATGTGTCCTGTAATTTGTTCGTGTCTGCTGGTCGATTCCTATGTTAATTAAGAACAGACGTTACGATTGACCCTAATAAGCCTTAGAAATGGGCAATCCCATTCTTCAATCGCATTAGGTTTCGGCGATCGGCCTTATAGTCAGGAAAGTTGTATTGTTTAGTGCATAAATTGGAGAACAGTTGCTTGTTAGACTACTGCATCCGATAGTTGGGGCGCGGAGTGGTTTAAATCCGATCTATTGTAGAGCTTCTCTCTTTCAAGGAGTGAAGGACAATAACTGTTTCATCGTGGGCGGTGAAAAGGGGTAAAGTGTGTCGTGCAATTCATAGGAGAAGATGCATGGACTGAAGGATTTATCATCCACTTATCGTTTAAAAACCTTGAAATGAATCGAGTCGTAATCAAGTCACAGCGGGCATGATGAACAAACTCTATACACGTTTTCGGTTTGTACTATTGCGTTGAAGATAGGTGGCCGTTTCATCTACTTGCACATTAAAAGTGGAAGTGAGGCGAGTACACAAGCAACGCTCTATCACGTGGTTTCGATATAATATTCTAGGAATGGTTCTTTTGGGAATGACTTGAACACTTGTATTCATCTAGGGAATGAAGATGGGACGAGAAACTTTCTCAAAGTACTTTTTGAGTGTGGACGTTTTGCCTCTGATGCATCTCATATTTGATAGTAGTATGGGTTTTAGGTAGCTGACCGACTCTTTCATACCAAAATTTGTAGCCTTCGCATACCATTATTGATTGGGTTTTGAAACTGTCACGTGTCTTTGATCTACAGAAGCCTTGAGTTTCGTGGTTTGCATTCTGCCCTTCTGGATGATATTTTTCGTTATGATATCTTTCTTAAGTTTGTTCTGTTTTTAAACTTTGTTATATTTGTAATGTGTAGCGTAATGTATTAAAAGATTAACTGTATCCATGTGCTCATAATTCTCGATACCTGTCTAGCAAGTTGATATCTACCTTAAATATTTAGTAAAGCTATTCCACGGTTTTTTGGCTTTAGAAAGAGCACATCTGAACATGTTTACAGCAAAAACTCCGCAATTTTACACTAGAGTGCTTTGCACTCAAGTGCACAGAATCAATTAGTATTTTCAATTTATAACTAACGAGAGAGATCCACATGTTGCATGTTTCATATAGCTCTAGTCAATTGATACACATACATGCCACTTAAGGGGTATATCATATATGTTCCTTTTTTAGTGCATGATGAACTCTCTCTTACAATCTTGTACCCTTGCATGTACAGTTCATTGTTTATAGACTTAGAGATCCGGCTGTGTTAGTGTTCATGTTTATGTGATTATGTTGTTATGTGTTGGCAAATTGTTCTTTTTTTTATACCCATAGTCTATGTCACACATATACCTCTAGGAGGTGAGGTGTTGGCACCGACACGACTACGATATCGACACTGTGTCGGTGTGACATCGACGCTGACATCGACACTGAATCATACCGTATTGTATGGTACAATACACAATTTTTTTTAAAAAATTAAAAAATTCAAAGAATGCAAAAATTAAAATTAATGAACAAAACACGTATAACACAATGAAGAAGCATCCATACTATAACAAAAAACATCTCCTAATGAAGTTATGAAATATGAACAAGGCTACAAGGATCCATAATTCCATAGAATCCATACCATTAGGCATTAACTATTAGGTAACGTGAAGTCGTGAACAGAATATTGAATAGTGAATACTGAAAGGGTTTAACTTAATAAAAAAATTCCCTTCATACACAAGAGTGCAATATTTCCAAGCCGGATCGACTCGATCATAAGCTATTAAGATAAGAGTGGACAATCAATAAGAAGGAAAAGGCTTTTTAGAGGTTAAAAATCACGAAATCTACACAACCCCCAAATTTTCAAGTGAAAAATTGGGTTGAATGCCAAAGGAAAGAGATATGACACAGATTTGACAAAAATCATGGAGATCAGGAGTTGTATTGGGTGAAATACTTGAAAATCTTGTGAATAAACCACGAAATCAACAAGAACAAAGTAAGAAGATGATTTGAAAGCAAGGGAATGATGTGAAAAAGGGTTTGGGAAGAAGCAGAAATGAAATTCGAAAGTTTCAAATTTGTGAAATTTATAATAGAAAAATCGACATCGACTCGTACGATCCATATCATACGATACGATGCGATATATACCCCATCGTACGATACATGCTCCTGTATCATACCGTATCTTCATACGATACGTGTTAAAATCGTATCGTATCGTATGATACAATACAATTTTTATAACATTGGTATCAATTAACTTCGACACGATCATCGTGTCGTGTCGAAGTAGGTTTTGGGTACGTTGACTGCAACCAAAAACATTTTTCGCGTCTCTCACCTCTCTTGTCTCCCGCTCGCATCTCTCACCTCTATGCCTACTCTCTTCGTTGACGGCCACCACCTCTGCTGCCCTCTGTGGGGCCTTCCCTTCGATGTAGGTATTTTTATTCTCCTTTTTTCTCTTCTCTCTCCCTTTCTCTCTTCTCTCTCTCTCTCTCTCTTTCTTTGTCATATCTTTTGAATGTTAACTTGTTTCGTAGATGCAACTTTCTCCCTTCCACTCTTCTTATGATAAGAATCATTTTGCCTCTGCGACCACTCTCTCTGCCACCACTCTTCTCTCCTTTTCTCTCTTACTTGGTAGGTGCTCTTCTGCACGTAAAATGTATTTTTATTTATTTAGATATTTGCAATTTTTGATGATCTATTTCAGATTTACTAGCCTAAAATAAAGATTTTTTGTAACCCTAGAATTTTTATAACCCTATAATTCATCAGTTTATAATGCATATATACATTTTTGTTAATACTTTTTATGTTTTTCAATCATATTTTGATTTGAGTCGATCATAAAAATGACCAACAAAAGGAAATGAAAAGCATTATCAATTGGGAGTTCGGGTGGTAGTATTGCTGTTGAAAGTACCACCCGCCTTCCTTCAAGTTTAGGATGATCAACACCTTCAATTTTAACACCTCGTGATGATGCACAATTATGGATGCACGTGTAAAGGGAAGACACATATGAAGGTGGTGGAGGTAATACACATTTTATGCCTAAATTTTGCAAAGATCGTATAGTAGAGTCAAAGCTCTTTTGAAATTATCAAAGCATACTATAAGAGCATGCTCGATTATAGACAAGGCTTTACGAAGACAATTAGTGAAAAAGCAAGATGATTATAAAAAGAAGAATGAAAGGAGTAAAAAAAGACAAATATTCCATTATTTGGTGGACATAAAGAACTTAATAAAGGTTTTAGAGGAGCAATTGAAAAATGATTTAATGCAGTTGGAAGTGAAGAGATGGATATAAAGGTTGGAAGATTTTTTCCTCTAAGTTTACTTCCTTTTAACGTAGCAAGAAATCCATGTTGGAAATATCTTGTCACTTCGTTCGTTAATTGTAATTTGAATGATTATGTTCCTCAAGTTCTCAAAAACCAATGTTGAAAGTCTTTTAGAACATAAGAAGTTTTCATAGGAAACTAATGGTGGATGAAATGATATTTAAAGGCTTCCATTCATTAATTTTATTGCTTATTTAATTAATGATTCTATATTTTTGAAGTTTGTTAATGCATCTAGAGAAATTAAAACTCCAAGCTACGTGAAAGATTTGTTCGTAAAAGTTATTAATAGTGTTATCAGATGATGTTGTACAAGTAATTACTAATAATGCAACTAATTGTAAAAGTACATGATTAAGTTTTTATCTACACAATTTTTAGACAGTTTGTGTAGTTCAAAGTTTAAATTTGACTCTTTCTCGTATATGTAAGCCATCAGAAGATAAGGATAATCCTCGTGCATAAGAATTGTGTTCGTGGATTAAAGATATGGCAGCAAATTGTATATAGATAAGGAATTTTGTAATGAATCACCATTTGATTACAACCGTATATTCACTAGACATTCTGATTTAAAGTTGTTAAAGGTTGTAGAGACGTTTTGCTTCTTTTATTGTGATGGTAAAAAGATTAAGACATTGAAGACATCATTGATTCAAATGGTTACTCATTCGAGTTGAGATTTATACTGTGGTAACAAAGTTGAAGAAAAAGTTGAGTTAATAATTTTGCGGTACGAGAGAAAAGAACAATACGAGACATCATTGTTTTATGATCATACTCATTCTATATTAGTTTAAAGATGAGACAAAAGCAAGACTCTCTTGCATTGTTTATAGCTATGTCACATGGGTGCATGTGCGGGTTCGAGATACGGCAAATTTCAATAACTTTGGGTGCGGCGACACGTTTAAGGTATATAATATTATATATATATTATATATAATATTAAAGGTAGAACAAGTGAGACATCAATTAACATCAGTATATGATGACAATAGTAAGTACACTGCTTTATATTAAAGCAAAACAAGTAAACAACTACTAATTTCATCATAATACACAAATCAATCAAAAGAAAATTGGGATTTGCATATCAATAATATTATAAGTGAAGGGACTATCGACAATATTATCAATTATGAACAATATTAATGTTTGATAAATGAGATGAACATGTACTTGATAAATTATAGATCTTCACTATCAAAATATTATCAACTGAAGGGACTATTCGATAAATGAGTTCCATATTAAGGGTATGCAAATCTTGGCTGTCATCTAAGTGATATTCCTTCGGGTTTGCATCCAAATATTTTGATGCTCCTTCACTGCAATATATTCAAATAAATAACAATAAAAGATCAAATATAGTCATCATGATTAATAGAGAAGAAAATAATTTTGAAAGATTAGTAATTAGTTACCTATACTTAGCATTAGATTGTGAAACTAATCTTAGATTCGAATGGACATAAAGCAAGTCTTCGACGCGACTACTTGAGGGATTGTTCCTTTTGATATTGTGAATTTGAGAATATGTACTCCAATTCCTTTCACAACAAGATGAAGTAGCAGGTTGAGATAATAATTTTGAAGCAAGCTTTTGAAGAAGAGGCATCTTAAATCGATAACATACTCACCAATCTAGTGGATCTTGGTAATCCTGTGCTTCTAGTGAATCAAGTCGGGCACAAGAAAACTTTTCATATTCAGAATTTACTTGATTAAGTAGGTATGAGTCACGAAAAATCATTCCCAAACACATTTGTCTATTCTTTGCTATTTCAGGATCTTGATTAGGAGGACTACGCCCAATGCATTCATTTGACCATTTCTTCCTATAATATCTTGGATTTAAATAATGTGCTAAACAATGCAAGGGAGTGTTGCTGTTATCCCATCATGAAACTAATATATAATGAATATGATCATAAAACGATGATGTCTCATGAAGTTCTTTTTCCACGTGCTTCAAAATTATTGACTCAACTTTTTTAATCATGGTATCCCACATTTCATAAACTTTATGAATCATTGGTTTATCTTTATCAACTTCTCTCAACATCTCCCAAATAGGCTCCGTGAATTCAAGAAAATATGATACATTGTCCCACCATAAATCATTAAGAATAATGGTCTTCACTTCTTGGGCCCTTGCTTGATCTTTAACCTTGTTACCACGGTATAAATCCCAGCTTGGATCAGTAACCATCTGAACCAATTATGTCTTGATTGTGTTGAATCTTTTTACCATCACAATCAAAGAAGCAAAACGTGTTTTTGCAACCTTCAACAACTTTAAATGAGAATGTCTATTGAATATGGCTGAAATTAAATGGTGATTCATTACAAAATTCCTTATCTTTACACAATCTGTTGTCATATCTTCAATCCATGAACACAATTCATATGGACAAAGATTATCTTTATCTTCTGATGACTTACATATACAAGAAAAAACCAAATTTAAACTGTGAGCTACACAAGGTGTCCAAAAAATGTGTGGATAATCACCTTCCAAACTTAACCCTGCACTTTTACAATTAGCTTCATTATTAGTGATTATTTGTACAATATTATCTGGTCCAACACTCTTAATAACTTATACAAATAAATCTTTCAAGTAGCTTGCAATTTTAATTTCTCCACATGTATCAACATACTTCAAAAATATTGGCCCACTAATTGAATAAGCAATGAAATTAATGAGTGGATGCTTTTGAATATCACTCCACCCATCAGAAACAATAGAAACACCATTAGTTTCCCATAAAAACTTTTTATGTTCTAAAAGTCTTTCAATATTGGCTTTTTCTTCTTTAAGAATCATGGTTCGCAATTTTTTCGAACTTAGAGGAACATAACCATTTAAATTACAATTAGCCAATGAAGTGATAAGATCTTTTCAATATGAATTTCTTGCAACATTAAAAGAAAGTGAACTTAAAAAGAAAATCTTTCAACCTTTCTATCCATCTCCTCCCTTCCAACTACATTGAATGATTTTTCAATTGGTCATTCTTTAAAACCTTTAAACTCACTTTGCATTAACTTTCTTTTCTTTTCTGCATCTTCTTTGTATCCACCAAATAATGGAATATTTGTTCATTTCTGCTCCTTTCATTTTTCTTTTCATACTCATCTTGTTTTTTCATTAATTGTCTTCGTGAATCCTCATCCACATTCGGACATACTCTTATACTATGTTTTGATAATTTTAAAATATGTGCGTTCACTTTGCTATACGATCCTGTAAAACTAATGTTGCAAAATTTACACATAAAATGTGTATTACCTCAACCACCTTCGTATGATTCTCCTATTTGTACGTACATCCACAATGGTGCATCTTCACGAGGTATTGAAATTGAAGGTTTTATAACTTTTTTGTTGATCCTGAACTTTCCACCAGAACTCCCAATAGGGCCAGTACCAATTGATACTCCTTTTCCTTTTCTATTGTCGGCAATTTTTAGGATAAACTCAATTCACAATTTCACAATCTGATTGAAAAACAAAATATCAAAAACAACAAATAGGAGATGGAGTCCGTCGTAGTCATAACATTGATATATCAATAACGAGAAAGCTTAATGCAATAAGCAATTAGAATATGTGTCAATCAGGATATAAAATAATAGAATGAAGACATGACTCTTCGCATTATTAGACACTTAAAGATTAGATCTTAGGACTTCCATATAACGAAACACACAACCTAGACTTAGACACTTTTAAAACTTATTTTTCATCTCGTTGGTTCTTAATGAGATGTCACAGAGTGAGCAAAAGCTATTTTTTGTTTCCTTTAGGCCCTTGGATGAATGGTCAATTAAACAAATGTGAAATGTGTTATGGAAGCCTCTTTCATTGGGATTAGTCAATTATGAACTAGATTTGGTTAGAATATCAAATTGCGTCACTTGTGTTTCCTATCAATTTCTTGATAGGATTAATGTCCACATGGTTAAAACTTTGAAGTCACTAAACTTTCTATTTTGGTTGTGATCTATATACACTTGTTTCTGTTTTTTCCCTTGTCTACAAATATAACTCGCAATTCACGTGTACATACTCATGTGTGTGTATGAGTTGGAGTTCTTGTTTTTGGGTGGAGAGTATTTATCAAGGTTGATGCCCTTATGGCAAAATTTTCATTGAATAATAAGTATTTCAAGAGAGAGTTGAGTTTGGATAGCAGCACAACGTTGGACAGAAACACATTGTATAAGATGTTTTTGGTGTCAGAAAAAACACATACCCTGTTCAGTTGAGTGTGAACAAGAGAGAGCCGAGAGAACCTTGATAAGAGTGAGGGTCGTGGGGCAGCCGCAACACAGAGTCAGACACCTTGATAAAGAGAGAGAGAGAGCCGAGCGTTTAAAGATTGAGAGGGAGAACAAGAGAGAGCCGAGAGAACCTCCGAGGTTGGACAACAACAACACAACATTTAAAGATTGAGGTCTTCAGGGTCGAGGGGCAGCTGCAACACAACAACACAGGAGCGTGAGAAGGGAGAGAGCCGAGCATTTAAAGATTGAGGTTCAGAAGGTAGCCGAGCCTTTTAAAGATCTGACCTAAAATAGGACAAACGTGATATCAGACACGTTGACCGCACTCATATATTAGGTCGACACGTTGATCGTGTTGATAATACACGACACACACCGATACGGTGTCGGTGTTGGTGCCGTGCCGTGTCAACGTCGAGACCCCACCTCCTAGAGGTGTCTCAGTGACATAGGTTTATAGCATATTCTTTAAATCCAAGATATTATGGAAAGAAATGGTTGCATGGAACAGTGCATACTCTTCCTAATCAAGACCCAGAAATATCAAAGAATAAGCAAATGTGCTTGGGAAGGAATTATCGTGACTTATACTTTGGGAAGTAAAATTTGAATTTTCTTATGTCAGACTTGGTTTACTAAAAGCGGGATTATTAAGATCTACTAGATTGGTGGGCATTTTACGGATTTGAGATGCCTTTTCTTCAAAAGCATGCATCAAAATTATTATCTCAACCTCCAACTTCATCCGGTTGTGAAAGGAATTGGAGTACATATTCTCAAATTCACAATATCTAAAGGAACAATCTTGCGTGTAGTCGTGGTGAAGACTTGGTTTATGTCCCTTCAAATCTAAGATTGGTTTAACTATTTAATGTGGAGTATAAGTAACTAATTACTAAGAGACATATTGCTTTCAAAATTATTTTCTTTTCTATTAATCATGGTGAATATATTTTATTTTTTATTGTTATTTATTTGAATATATTGGAGGAAAGGAACATCAAAATATTGAGATATAAATCTGGAGGAATATGATTTAGATGACAATCAAGATTTACATAACCTTAATATGAAACTCACTTATTCGGTAGTTCCTTAAGATGAATATAAATCTTGCATCCGCACTCGTGTGACATAGCCTAGAGTCTGTTTACTTCTCATGTGTACTCTTATAGGTTGTGGATGATTTGTTCTATAAACGTGATGTGTTTTGAAAATTTTGTTTTCCTTTTATCTCGTGTGGTTATCCATGGTTACGAGCGGTGTTGTTTGACGCGTATCATATCGTGTATCGTTTCGAGCTACGATACCATAGTGTATCATATCGTGTATCGTTTTGATCCACGACACGATAGTGTATCATAATTAAATACTAAAAAACTAGTAAAAATATAAAAAAAATAGGAAAAAATCTGATAATTGCAAAGAATTCATATAATGCAAAGTTAATACATATTCATCATTCACCCTTCAACAATTGAAAAAAAATTACATATTTTGAAGCAGAAAATGAAATACATTTACATTTACATATTGTAATCATGATCATCAATTAAATTATTTTAATCTTCTCATTGCTGAAGATCCTCACCACCTTCTGCTTCAAAATTAAAATCTTCATCTCCTTGATGGTGTTGTTGCGCTCCTTCCAAATTAATTCATGCAATGTCTTCTTCGATTAGGAGTGCATTTTCTTCATTATCTTCTATAATTAACTCCTCTAATATATCAAAATTATCCAAACTTATTGTATCAAATTGACTTTCTTCTCTATTTTCCTTTTTAATTGCCTGTAAGAAAGAAAAATAAGTAATTAGTAAATAACATTAACAATTGAAGTAAAACAAAATATTGAATTTAATCTTTAAGTAGTAACTAATATAAGATTATCTAATTCGTTTTAATCATTATCTTCTACAATTGTTAGATACAAACCCATCAAGTAAAAAGCATTTTCATAGATCTCTATCTCTCGATGTATAACATCTGCTCTACTCTCATGGAACTAATTTGTCTATATAATCAGTGATGCCTCGATTGACCTCACCTCTCATTTTAAAGCTTACTAAGTACCTCAATGTTGGGTTTAGGTAATATGCTGCTTCATGAATAGGCTGATGCAATTGTTTGTTCCATCTATTATCTATAATGTTCGACATTGGCACATAATCCCTTTCTTTTCCATTAAAATCCTTTCTCTTTCATTAAAATTACTTCTAATGCCTTCTTTAGTCTTATAAATGGCTTCATAAAGATAACCCATATATGGTTTTTACTCGTTATTAGTCAATTTCAAAACCTTTACCAAAGGACATGTAATCCTAACTGTCTCTGAAATCTTATTGCTTCTTCTATTTTGAGGCAACTCTGCAAATTGTTGTCACTCATCTGAGTAGAACATTCTCTTCAAGGCTTGATTCTGTCTCACAATGTTCTGTATAAATAAGAAATTAGTTGCAAATCGAGTTGCAACTCTATAAATAAGCTTTTTTTTTTGTATATCAACATACATAATACAAAAGCATGGTTGTAGATAAATCCGATGATATCTTGGCAACACTTAGTTGCCTCCTTTATATCCGGAGGATGTGTTGGGGAGATGTGAACAAACACCAATAGAGGTAAAAAACCCACAAGTTTAAAAGGGTCTCTAAAGGGTTCCTGGCCGTATTGCTCGTATCGTGGGAAGATTTTGTCACCGTCTTGGATCCTTAGAAGCTAGGGGTCTATAGGTGTATGCCAGATCAACTACCGGTATCATTGCTACCACTGCCACTTGGTGGACAACAAACAACCTCACTAGATGAGGATTCTATACCTATTATAATAAAAATCAGAATAAATAAATTATAAATAAGTAAAAAAAATAAATTAAGAGATAAGAATGTATACGTCTGGCTTGCTGATAAAAATACTACCTTTTCAAAAAAATAAGAACCTACCTTATTATCATGATAAAACACTTAGCATTGAAATCATTACACATGTGGCTTTTATATCTTGAGATGGCTTAAGTGTGACCATCTTGGAGCCGATAAAATGAGTAAAACAATGCTTCATACTCTCCAAAAGATCATTTGCATAAGCAACAACCTTCCGACTTCAACTCATTATGACCAGAATTCATGGCTGTATTGAATCAAACTCATCGGTGGAAACACAAGTATTTCTGAATCTTTCCTAAACAAATCAGCATAGTAACAACCTCAATCATTATCTGACTCGAATAACTCACCCATTAAGGAACTTTGGCCTGCTGATATGAAGAAATCAAATGGTTAGGACCCCAAAATTTGATAAGTTACGTGGACTTCAATTTGTGAGGAAATCCTTTGGAGTAGTTCTCAACTAAAAGAGTTCAATGTTTTGTACCAAAAACATATGACCCAAGTATGTTTTAAATGTAAAAATTGGAGTGATAATAAATATTGTAAGAAATGAGTCTATGGGAACCGAGATGACTCTAAATGGTAGTAAGGAGCCCACAAGAGCCGTTACACCACTGAGAACATATGTTACCCCAACGAGAAGTTCCTCAAGAGCAGCTACATCACTGTGTTCGTTGAGATAGAGAAAATGAGAGAAAGGGAGAAAGAGAAGAGAAAATAGAAGAGTGAGAATACTCTCGGCATGCATGTGGTGGTGGAGAGAGGCGAGAGACGAGAGAAGGAGGGGCTCGCATGGGAGCTAGGTTTAGTTTTAGGTTAGTTGGATCGACCCAACCCAACGTACGCTAAACATAATATAGCGGACCGCTATAGCGGTATTGCGTTGCTAATAGCATCCATGTGGGTCACCTGCTAAACCTTGGACGTTATAGCGTTTTTTGGTCCGCTAAAACGCTATAACGCGCTATTAACTACTTAGATATGTAGAGATAAGAGTACATATGTACGTGCAAAGGGTAAATATGAACCGCATAGGTGGGATACAGCTTTCATGGCCAAACCATAGGGTTCAGGGACACTCTGTTTTCATAAGGTATTACATTTCACAAAACCACAAGTAGTCGATAATCAATAAACAACAACAACAACTAAGCCTTTTCCCATACTAGATGGGGTCGGCTACATGGATTCTTTGTTTCCATAGAGCCCTATCATAATTTGTAGAAGCCATGGTAAATAAGTCCGACAAAGTTTTACGTTGGCTGTCGGAAGCCTAACGCAACCCTCCTCCTTTATCAGGGTTTGGGACCGGCCGTGCAAAGGTGATCCCTTACATGGGCGGAGTTGTCAAAATAATCATAGAAATTTGTCATAAAGTTTTAATAGAAATTTATCTTTATGTACAAAGCTTTCAACAAATCAAAACAGACAAGACAGTATGGCGATACGTTAGGCGCTAGAACACCAGAAAAGGAGCAAAAGAGATCCTAGCAAAGAAAGTTGCAACCTAAATACTAAGTTGAACTCCAAAAGACAGGTTACCACCAGAAGAAATGGTTTCACGTCTGAGGATCAGGACAGTTACCAAGATACCACTACAAGAATCAATTTCACATTAAGTACAGCTGCCAAGACACTCCATTTGATGACAAACACCAGTTTTCCCATGTATTGGAAAGCCAAGCCTCAATAAGTCGCATCTTTTAATTTCAAAAGAAAAGGAAAAAGAATGACCGTGCAAGCAGTTATTTCCATTTGAAAGGTATGACTCAAGAAACTCATAGTTATGATAAAACTAAATCATATTTAGATTAGAAAAGGACCCCTCTCAATATCTTTCATGTTTTTTTTTCTTTGCCGAGGACACTTAGAACTAGAGAAATCAACTGGTCCAAGACCAAAGAAGAGCAACACCAGTTCAAGAAATCCTCAAAATCCGGAGTGATTACATGATCCAACACCTTTTTCCCAAGTTTTACACTCTAGAATGTAGATGCAGAAGATGAGTCTTAACATATTGAAAGATCTTACACTGCTTTTGCTGTTTGAAACAGTAGTTTTGATCAGTAAAACAACAGTTTTGAAAAGACAGTCTTGACATCATAACTTATCAAACATAAAAGGCAGGACAGAACAAGGACTTCAAAAATCTAACAGGAAAACCTAAAAAACAGTCATACCCTAGGAACAAATCTTTACCTCTTGTCTATCGTACAATAGTGGAACTTGAATTTTCCATTCTTCACGTCATCTGCATACATTTTCAGATAACGTGACTTCTGTCTTACCCACTTCTGACAATATGCAATAAAATTCAACAAAGACAATTGATAAAGGATCAGCTACTTGCATTGGCACCGTCACTTCTGTCTTACCCACTTCTGACAATATAATTTATCTAAGGGCAATATCTTTGTAACATAGGCCCTATATTTTTTAAAGTTTAAACCAGCTGCGGGTCTTTCTTTTCATTGGCTGTTTGAGCTGAATCTTTGCTGCAAATGAGGATAGGCTTGTACAAAATTTATTTCTACTTTCGTATGTAGTTGATTATGATTTTAACTTGCCATTCTATATTTGCATGATGATTAGTGAAATCTTTTCCAAGAGATGATCCAAGCAAGCCATGCAGACTTACAGCCTTCCTTGGGTACAAGGCTGGAATGACTCACATTGTCAGGGAGGTGGGCAAACCTGGGTCCAGTAAGCTTGTTAAGCATCTAATTATTTGTTATATGTCTTAATGCTTTTTCTGTCTTACCCAGTATTTGCATTATTTGATATATGTGAGGGAGGTGGACAAGAGATGATCCAAGTAAGCTTTCTAAGTGGACAACTACGACATCTAGAATTCTAAGTATGAATATATTTGGTTCTCTCCCATTGTATGTCTTATCTACACATCTAGTTGTTTTGTCTTTCGATAGTTCTTTTCTTGAGCTACTTTTTTTTCTACCTCCTTTATAAAGGTTGTGGGGTTTTTAATTAGGTCCCTGGAATGATCTGCAATTTCACTTCTTACTATTATTATCGTTGTTTTCCTTAGAGCTTCACAAGAAGGAAACATGTGAGGCAGTGACTGTCATTGATACACCTCCAATGATTGTTGTTGGAGTCGTTGGTTACATCAAGACTCCTCGTGGCCTTCGTACACTGAGGACGGTTTGGGCTCAGCATCTTAGTGAAGAAGTGAGGAGATTCTACAAGAATTGGTACAAGGCCAAGAAGAAGGCATTTACAAAGACTCAAAGAAGTACGAAAGTGAAGGTGGGAAGAAGTAGATTGAAGCAGAACTGGAGAAAATGAAAAGAACTGAACAAGAAGATCTACAAGCTTGCGAAGGCTGGGCATGAGTCCCATTCTGCAATTACAGAATTCGATAGGTTAGCTGTCATTTATGTTATATCTGCATATTGTGTTATTGGTTGTTTGTTCTTGGATTTGCATCCAGTTGGTGGCTCTCTGATATCCAGTGAAGATTTTAGTTCTTTATTTTTCATTATTCTAATTGACCAGGACTGAGAAAGATATAACGCCCATGGGTGGGTTCCCTCACTATGGCGTGGTGAAGGATGACTACATTCTCATCAGGGGGTGTTGTGTCGGTCCTAAGAAGCGCGTCGTGACACTCCGACAGTCATTGTTGAAGCAGACATCTCGCGTGGCCATGGAAGAGATCAAACTCAAATTCATTGACACATCATCCAAGTTTGGCCATGGTCGCTTCCAGATCACTCAGGAGAAGGCAAAATTCTATGGGTGACTGAAGGCGTAGGAGGTTGAAAGGGGGAGCTCCTTTTTGCATGTTGAGATTTTGTTTAGTACTCGAGGTACCGATTGCCAATTTTTCTTTGCCAGCTGAAAGTTCTTTCTTTGTCTTGTGAACTAGCAATCCCTTGTAGTTTTCCACCCTCGAGACAACACTTGTATTTTGGTAATGAACCTCTGGTATCTTGCTAGTGTCTTGTTAGCTGCAGCAGTGGATAATGCATGTTCTACCAAGTTTTTTGAGTATGTGGTGCTTTCTCTTCCCCACATTTAAGCTTTATGCCACCAGAAACAAGCCTTCGCTGACGCTAAATGGATTCTTGTCACGATCAATGGCGATCAAGAACCGATTTAGTCCCCACTTTGTACGGGAGAAGGTTTGGGTTTTTGCTTGGTAGTAGTATCTCATGTACTGAGGATGTTTGTACTTATATGACATTTAAAGACGATACTGAACTTAATTTATCCATTCTGATGAAGGCAAGTTAGGTTCCGAGGTATTTCATCATTTTCACGAGCGGAGCTGAACCGAATTTAGCAAAAGATTTCCAAAATAAATGGTCTCTTGGTTACCTAAAATCTTCCTTTGTGAAACGGTTAAAACAATAATGACTATTCACCATAGTACCCCAACGCGTTCACCTTAGATCATGGTTTAGGTAAAAACTAAAAAGAATGTGATTTAATGAGCTTTCGCTAGTCACACAAAGCCATACCTTGTTATGGTCGGATTGTAATGAACTGAGCCAAACTACGAGCAGCTCAATTCATTTTCCAGCCCTAGATATCGATTTCTAGAAGAATATCGTTCACAAAATACTTTTATTCTACAACAATTAACTTGCAAAGCAAGTCAAGATGAATCTTTCTCTATTCGTTTATCAACATAGTTATCTGAAAAACATCAACGACCAAACTAATGTGGCATCTCTTGAAGGTCGAGAGAGAGAGGGACTTTTCCACTCCAAGTTTAAAAAATGAGCATAAATTAGAAAACCAGAACTACATTTACTGGCGACCAGCCCGTGAGTCGCTACATTGTTTCTGAAGTGCGGGGTTTACACGAACACAGAGATGGTTTCTTTGGTGGCTTACTGCCAAGTTGTAAAAATGATCTTAATGGAATCCTCGTTCGGCTCAGCGTGTTTCTCATGTGGCTAATGTGATGATGGTGGCGTTTGGTTTCCGGCAATCCGAAGTTC
Source organism: Brasenia schreberi (assembly GCA_036023115.1). Taxonomy (NCBI): domain Eukaryota; kingdom Viridiplantae; phylum Streptophyta; class Magnoliopsida; order Nymphaeales; family Cabombaceae; genus Brasenia; species Brasenia schreberi. Next base: position 2,284,315 of record JAYKKT010000036.1, on the reverse strand, counting down.
TCTTTCAACTTCAGCAGTGTTTTCTCCAGTTCCAGTTGAAGCCCTCTAACACGATCCAGACCAGCCTGCAGTTCATCTGCAACCTTGTTATTCTCCTGTTGCATATTTGAAACCTCACCCTGAAACTTTGCGGCCTGATATTCTGTTAGTTGAGCTTCACTGTTCCTGAGTTTTGCTTTCGATACATGAGATAGTTCTTCCTGAATGTCGCATAGCGACGAAAATCGGTGTTTTAGCTCCTCCTTCAGCAAAGCATTCTGTTCTAACCATATGATTAGCTCTCCCTGCAACCCTGTCAACTGTTTCTGAATTGCTTCGCCACCGGCTTTCATGTCCTGATTATCATTGGTGCTAGAGGTGGTGGCTGTACAGTTGTTATTTCCCTCTTCTTTGCTCTTTCGAAATTTCGACAACTCCACTTGAGCTTCCTGAATTGTTGTCTGAAATTTCTTTATCTGATTATAGGAGGCACTGAATCTCAACCAGAATTCTAGATTGTCTTCCAGCACGGCATCAATCTCTTGCCTGAATTTCTCTTCCATGGCAGATGGGAGTCCAGTATCTTGACTATATACGATTTTGATCTCTTTCTCTGTAGGAGGTGTTTCGGTTGTGTAGCCATTTCCGGGGCTTTGATCTTCAGAGTCGTCCACATTTGAGTCTCTCAACCTGCTGGGTCTGGACTCAACTTTTTTGCGTTGGATAATTTTGGTGTCTGGAAGCTCACAATCCATATGTAGGACCGCCAGCTTCTGTTTCAATGACTGTATTTCTCCATCCTTGCGCGCACCTTGTGTCTCTAGCAACCTAATTTTTTGCTTTTTTTCGGCAACTATGTCATGGTTTTGCCTCTGTAGTTCAGAAAGTTTTCTCTTGGTTTCCTTGTAGTTCCTAAGAATGGATGTGTACTCTGTTAATAGTGTCCTCTCCCTGTCCTCCATGCCCTCTAAAAATCTAAGCCAAGTTTGTGAATCGACTAATTCTAAGCTCAGGTTTTCTAATCCGCTAGCGATGTTGCTGCTACTTTTGTGATATGTTTCTGCTTCCTTCTCATGTTCAGCTTCATGACAACCATTAATAATGCTGGTACTGTGATCATCTGTTTCTTGATGCATCCCTTGTTTAACATCATGATCGCTTTCAGAAGCGGATTCTTCTTGGAATTTATGTTCTTCAAATCCTGAATTTGGTTTTATGATTTTCTTATTCAATTCAGCTATGAAATCACTTTCTTCTGTTTGCATTCCATCCTTGAGATCTTTCTCCTTTTCAGTTTCTGTTAATGCTGAAGTTTTATTGTCATCTTTCTTTTGTGGAAGTCCAAGAGCTGATTGACTGGCAGCTGATATTTTCCCTTCATTATTATCTCGAAAGCTCGATGAAGTTTCATTGGCATCCCTCTCTTGTTGAAATTGAAGAACAGATTCATCTGATTGAACTACAGCTGAAAATTCACATTCATTGTGGTTTTGATGACTGGCTGAATATTCAATGACATATTTTTCTTGTTGAGGTTCAAGGATCGATTCAATTCCTGATCGAACTAAAGCTGAAGTTTCCCCTTCCTTATGACTCTGGTGGCTCAGTGAACTTTCACTGGCACCTTTTTCTTTTGGAAGTTCAAAAGCTAAATTTTCGCATCCATTATGATCTTGATGTCTTTTCAGTTTTTCTGTAAGATCTTCAAGCTTGGAACATGCTTCTGTTAGCTCTGCTTGAAGCTGCGCTTTCTGTTCCTCAATGTGAAGATTAAGGCCTTGAATCTCCACCAGCTCTTCCTCCAGATCTTTAATTTTTTCAGTCATGGTCCTGGAATTGTCGAGGAGTGACATCCTGTCTTCCTGCAACCTTTGCATGTTATCTTGCAGACGGTTGGTTTCTGTCTTCATTCTCATAATCTGTATGGTCTGGTTTGAAACCTCAGATTCTAGTGTCACAATCTTGCTTACAAGCTCATCGATGAGGTGGCTGTATTCAGGAATGCTTAGAGAGTCGTTGACATCTATTTCCAATTGTTTCACTATTTTATGGCATATCTCTTGATATTTGATATTCTCTTTTCTCAGATTGCACACTTCGTCCTCCAGTGTTTTGATGGCTGGATGTGCATCTGTTGGCTTTTCATCATCCAGCTTGTGGTCATCAGGATGTTGTTTTAGGAATTCGTCCTTGAGGAGCTTCAACTTCTCTTCCATGATCTTAATTCGTTCTGACTCAATCTTAGTTTCTGCCATTACCTTCTGTCGCTCTTCCTGCAAATCGCCAAGCATTTGCTGACAGGAATTTAGAGCTGTGACTGCCATTATAGTTTGCTCTTCCTCGGTTTCAATGCCACTACTGAGCCCGTGTTCTTCCTGCAGGAAGCACATCTTAGCTTGAAGCTCTAAAATCTGCGTCTCTGTCTCCCAATATCTCGCAAGCCCCACTTCATATGAACTCTTCATGAACTCTTTCTCCATCATTAATGCCAGAATCTGTTTTTGGAGCCTATCAATTTCTTTCTGGGCTGTTGCTGCATCCATTGCAGGCTCAGAAATAATTGAATTGCTCGTTTCAACCTTCTTTGGAGTATTTGAATTTGGTTTCATCGTCAGTGATGGAGGTGGTGGTGGGGGCGGCTTTTTGGATAAAGCATTGCCGAATTCAGCAAAATCAGCCACAGGACCAACTTTGCCTTTGGAAGACTCTTCCGTAGGTTCGACAAGGGGAACTTGGTCCTGGAAAGCCGTTGCAATGGTGCTGCGAGCATTATGCAAATCACCTGAGATGTGATCATATCTATCAGCCAATCCTCTGTATGCTTTGTAGAACTCTTCCACAAAGTGGATCAACTCTGGCCTCCTTTTGTAATACATTTCGGCACGCATTGCAAAAGAATCCCCATCTTCATCAATGAGTTTTAGCATAGCCTGAACCCTCATTTCCATCTCTGCATCACAAATAAAGCTCTCATTGCGATTGTGAGAAACCAATTCAATTATTTCTACATTCTTGATGCCTCAAGAGGCCACAAAAACTACATGTTCTGTTCAACTGTCTAAATACAGATAGTACTGCAGCTTTAATAGATATGGCTTTTTGTTAAAACTAAGTGAAAACAGAGTAACTTTGTCAGTCTTTACGAGAGAATTGATGCCAAAATACGAAATTTGCAATTCATAAGGAGTTTGTGCTGGAAGGAGACGATAAAACATGATAGTGCTTTTTAGAATTAAATACTAACATGACAAAACGACGACTAAGAATCCATGTCGCCATGAGAAATGGCTTGGCTTGGTAATATCAACATAGGCATTGAGGAGGAATTGAGGATAATTATTTCATACTCAAACTGAAGCCTTGAATACACGCTTCATTATACTCAATGAATGGGAACATGATTTTGTCATGAAAAATGACTCGGGTCGACCAAAAACGAAGAAATTACTATAAATTCCCTTCTTCTCCAGAGGAGATTTTGGATGCCAAAGCTTTAATACGAAACCTCAGTGCTTAGATATCTCAGGCGAATATTGGCTTAAAGTACGAAATAAAAGACGAGCATCTTTTCTTTTTAAGAATAGAAAGACCAACTGAATGAAATGATGGTTTCACCTTGAAGGTTTTGTTCCAGCCAATTCGATTGCTTCGTCCTGATGTGGCTTGCCCACCACCATGAACGCGCACTGCTGGCTGCCCTCTGCAACATCATATCTCTCTCTGTGTCTCTAATGCTCAACTTTTCGCTTCTCTCTCTAAAGAATGCACAACTTTAGCAGGCCTACATGGTACGGAAGAATCTCTCTAATGCTCAACTTTTGCTTCTCTCTCTAAAGAATTCACACCAAATTTTGCAGGCTTACATGGTATGGGAGAATGACATCTCTCTCTCTCTCTCTCTGCTACTTCGTAATGGATGTGCGAATGGGGAGCTTCGCGCTTGACCAAAAATAGAGTGCTTTGAAGAGGCGATGATTCTCATTCAATTGTCTACTACATATATATGGAAACTCGCCAAAAGCGGAGCCGGCCTCTCTCTCTCTCTCTCTCTCTCTCTCTCTCTCTCCATTCCTTCTTTCTTCTTTTCCTTCAAAGCAGAGTGCTTTCCATGTTTTCCCACGTTGGCACCAACCTGTAAAAACATCTGCACCCTTGCTCATAATATGTTTTTTCCCTTTGTACATAGCTTTTATCTTTTTAATATGGACCTTATAGACCCCATTGTCAGGGAACGAGTCCTGCGGTTTGAATCGAAGCCGAGCTGAGTTTGAACCGGCCGAAGCCAGCACCGCCAAACCTGAACCAGGGATCCCCCCAGTTGTTACGGTTCTTGTGCCTATTTAAAAGTCGCCCCAGAAACATAGGGATGGCAACAGCGCGGTTTTGTACCCGACCTACAGAGAGCCCGATTAGACCTGCCCTAAGGAACGTTGAGCCCACAACCTGCACCTGCACCACAATGAACCCAGCCTGAACTATTTACAAAATAAAAAAATCTAAAATTAGACATATTTAACCAGGGCGTTAGCTCAACAGTAACGCGCTCTAGCGCCGTCTCTCCTGGTGAAGAGTTAGATTCCTACAGGACACGTGTGGGTGTGCATTAGGCTTTGGCCTTCTCTATATAAGTAAAAAGTTTATAAAAAATTATTTGTTAAGCTTTAATAAATAAAAATTCGGATCTGCTTAGCTTTGATATGTCTACTACTCATTGCTTTTTAATGATACAATAATAATTTTGAATTTTTTTTAAAACTTTCAAAAAATAAAAGATAATATTATTACGCTTATACTCTTAAAATGTAAACGCTACCTATTCATACTTGACTATTTTTAGCATTGTTATTCTTGTTCTTTTCAAAACCTTTAAAATTTTCTAAATTATGCTTCAGTTTTATATATGGTTGCCGGGTGGGTAGGAACAGGATGGCGCTTAACTCAACGTGGCATCCTACATGAAATAGAACTTGACCCTACCTGACATTAGATGGGTTCTCAACCCGGTCCAACTGGGTTGGGTGGTGATCTCCATCCCTACAAGAACATAAGGGAAGTCCGATTTTTCTTAATAGTTTCTAGTAGTTTTGAAATATATTAAGTTGCAATGAATAAGTTTTTCTTCACAAAATCTAACTTGATGTTGGGGGATTTGGTTGAATCAAAACGAAACTGAAAAAGATTCGGAAGCGGAAGAGCTGTGAAACTGGATCTAAGCCAGGGCCAGCACAAGCAAAACCGACCATGCCCAGCCCCACTAGAGCACTGACATGGATTCATTTCAGATCCAAATCCAAAACTCAAATTCGAATATGTTCAGTCAGACCTAGGTTTGACCGAATAATTTTTAATATATGTAAATTAATGATCTTATGAACAACAATTTTATGCAAAGTGGGGCTAATGAGCTACATTGGGATATTATGCAGATAAAAAAAACAAAATATTTTTCAAGGGCTCCTCTCTATAGGTGGAGTGTATGCACGGAATTCAATTGGCGCTCGGGACCACTGCCACCTTCGGTCACCCAAATCACCCTTCCGTGCCCTTATTACTGCTCTACTTCCTCTGCTCTTGTCCGACACCAACAACAGTCAAAATGGTGGTCACCTCACGGTGTTCGTGGCAGCGGCCACTGGTGTCTTAATACTGTTGAAGGAGGGTGGTCTAAGTGATAAAAGGTGACACTCGGTTGCATATTTCACATATGAAACTTCTTTGTAGTTCATTTATAAGAGGATGGACTGGCCATCTAACCACTTTTCATGGGATAGTTACAACAACTCAGAGATAAGGGATAAGGGCTCTCAACAGAAAGCCCAACCAGGGAATCCGAGAGGGTGGAGTCAGGCGTTACTCTATAAATAGAGAACATCGCATTAAGCTAAATAATATAGAAAATACAAAAACAAAAAACCCTCTCTGAAAAATCTGATTGTCGGAAACCGAAAATCTTATCTACTCTTATGTTCTTCATCTCTCCATCTCCAGAAGTCCGAAGTCATCCTCTATGCATCTGGAATCTGGTAAGAGCTATTGTAGAAATCTGGTGAGGACATCGAAGAGCAGAAATCCAGAAGTTGAAAGACTCCTTCAGTGGTATCCGGACCTCGCTACCTTTAATCAAAGAGGTACGATGTTAAGTTTTGTAGAAATGAGAAAACAAAAAAAAAGAAGACAAGAGAGAGGAAACTCCCTTTTTTTTTGTTGGAAAGATTAGGCCGTATGTTAGAAACCACAAACTCTGACCTAAGACAGGCGACAAAAAAAAGAAGTAGACATGCTAACGAGGAATCTCGCAAAAGCCAGAAGGCCAAGAGGCCGTCTGCTAAAATGGAACCCCGCACAAACATAAGACTGCTAGCCATAGAGGAAAACTCTGGAAGGCAAAAGAACAAACGACCAGAGGTCATTGTCCAAAATCAAAACACTGGGAAAATCCTATACAGGCAAGAGAACAAATGGCTAGAGGCCATCGCCCAGAGGGAAGCCATAAGAAAAACCCTGCAAAGGCAAGAGACAAACGACTGAGGGCCATCGCAACCATAGCACAAGGGGCAAACGACCGAATGCCGTCGCATCCATAGCACAAGGGCCAAACAACAGGAGGCCGAAGCATAGAGGGCAAGCGACTACACGCTGTTGCAAAGAGGACCAATGATTGAAGGTCGTCAACCCCTTCCCTCTCCCTCTCCTCTCTTACCGTTATCTCTTTGCTTCTCTCTCTCTCTTTCCCGTTTTATACCGCCTTCAAAACCACATTCAAAAACCACCTGGTGGTTTTCGAAAACCATGGGCGAAAACCAAAGTTTTAGAAAAGTGTCAATGAAACTGCTTCGGGCAACGGACTGAAACGTTCGTTTTGTCCCAGCCAATTTTGAAAATTATGAACTCTCATGAGTAAAAATACTAAAATATCAATATATTTTTGAGTAAAAGATAATTTTACCCTCAAAAAGGTAAAAGTACAATTTTGTCCTCTTACTGTTTATAAAATTTACAAAATATTGGCATGCTGAATTACATTCCTGTCCCTAGATGGGTGTATATTCATAGTCTTACTATTGTGTTAAAAGATAAGACTACTCCTGTCTTTTAGAATATTGAGAGATTCAGATTGAAGGGCAAATTTACCATCCTCCTTCCCATCAGTCACAAATTTCACTAAAAGACTAGGTACCACTTTTACCATTTTGCTCCGAGCCTTTTTGAAAAATTATAAAACCAAATAGAAGGGTAAAATTTTTGGTTTGCCCCTAGAACTTTGAAAAGTTACGGTGGCAGAAAAAAAGAAAAATTACAGATTTGTCCCTGGTCTGGTTCTAAAAATAACAGAATCAAGTTATGAAAAACTCAAAAATGATACTAAAAATATGTTTGAAAGTACTTTTAAGTACCATGAGTTGTTCTCAATTCAGTAGATAGATATTTTGTATTTTATGTTTTAATGGTTGGCTATATGTTGTATATTGCTATTGAATATTTTCTTAATAGACCGTCTAATTGATATTTTGTCAAATACATAAAAATGAACTCTACATTATGTGTATCAAAATTAGCAAAACTAGAAAAATTAAATGGTCTTAATTTTCAAACTTAAAAATGAAGAATCCCCTTGGCACTTACACTGTAGGGTATAGAGTATGTACTATAGGAAATAGTACGCCTACCACTTCTTAACGCTATTGAGTAACAAAAGGAAATGTATGAAATATTCTTAAAAGATGATACAATAACAAAGACTATTATGTTGATATATGTAAATGGTGACTTGATTAGGGTCTTTAAAGAATATGAAACCGCAAAAGAGTTGTTTAAATCGATAACAACTAAATATGATACAACAACTAAATTACATGTTGAACTGTTGCTACAAAAATATAACTCCTATAAAATGAAAGAAGATGATAATTTAGTGAAATATGTGAACCATATATTAGTAATGGCAAGAGACTTGGATGTAGCCAAATCAATTATCCTAGAATTTATGTAGATATCCATTATACTGAATAGTCTTCTCCATCATGTAATATGGTCGCTACTGCTCTTATACTAGGGCCTAAGATAAACCTTTTTGAATTGCCCCTTAAGCCAATAATTAAACAGGAGCATATGAATAAAAATAACAAGAAAAAATTACCAGTAGTTAAAGATGAGATAGGGCCCAACTCTAAAACCAACCAGAAGAGAAATAAATCAAACCAAAAGTTTGGCAAAATAACAAAAAGACCAGTCAATTTTTTAAGAAAACAAAGGAAACCGCATCTTGGGTCAAGTATTTCAATTGCAGAAAAATGGAGCACTACAAGATGAATTTTTTCAACAAGAAAAATGGTGGAAACACCCAACAATGCGGACAATCGGAGAAGCAGAATATAATCTGTGTAATATCTGAATGTTTGTACTTGGATCATTCGGTGACTGACTGGTGGATTGACTCAAGAGTGACAAGACACATCTCGAAAAACAATGAAGGGGCAATGGACATAAAGGTATACAAAATAGGAGAACATTGAGTATACATGAAAAATAACATTTTCTCCGATGTTCTTGGAATTGGGTCATTTAGAATTTATGTACAAGGCACACCGGTAGTATATTGATGTATTGATTGTGCCAACTATAAGGCGTAATCTGATTTCAATCCTTGCGTTGGTTAAGAAGGGCTTTGAGGTCAGGTTTATTACTGGAAAAGTGACATGGGGAAGCATGAAAGAGTAGTTTTTTCTGGTCAGTTTGATGTATAACATGGCTTATTAAAACCAAATATTAATAAAAGTGAAGATTCTTCTCGTTATATTGATTGTGCCTTTAATATTGATGTGAATGTGTGACATAAACTTGTAGGGCATATAAATCTAAAAAAGTTGAGAAAATTATACAACTTTGACTTATTGTTAGGATTTAAGAAAAACACTTTTAATAAGTGCGAAGCTTGCATACAAGGAAAAATGATGAGAAAAACTTTTTCCAAAGAAGTAACAAGGGCAACAACCCTGCTTTAATTTATTCATATTGATTTATGTGAATCTTTTAGAGTAAATTCACATCGAGGAAATGTCTATTTCATAACCTTTATTAATTATTACTCAAGATATACATACATATATCTCTTATCAAACAAATCTGAGTCACTTGAAGCATTCAAAAAATATAAGAAAGAAGTTGAGAATCAACTAGGGCATACAATCAAAGTTCTAAGATCAGATATAGGTGATGTGTACACCGCAACAAAATTTCTAAAATTCTCTAAAGACTTTGGTATTTCAAAACAAAATATAATGCCCAAAATACGTCAACAAAATGATACAACAGAAAGAACAATAGACTTATAGAGAGCAAGAATGTTGAATTTCTAGAAGACTCTAAGAATGATATGCTAGAAAATGATGATGAGTATGTTCACAATCTACTAGATTTAGATGATCTTCCTGAACCATCTGTAACTTTCAGTGGACATAAAAGACCTATGAGTACACCATCCAACTTAAAGGATTATCACACTTACCTTGCACAGACACTTACCTTGCACAGACATTATGTAATTCAATAGATTTAGATAAGTTGACTGATAACTTTACTTATCAACACACTATTGACTCATGTGAATCAACAAATTGGGAAAAAGCTATGGATGAGAAAATTGAATCCATTGAGAAAAACCAAGTTTGGTACTTGGCTGATTTGCCAAAAGAAAGAAAAGGCTGCGAATGAGTTTTGAAAAAAAAATATAAAATTGATGGATCAATCAACAAGTTTAAAGCAATATTGGTTGCAAAGAGATTCTCGCAAAAGGAGGGATAGATTATGTTGAGACATATTCTTCTGTTGTGAAATTTGCATCCATAAGAATAATCTTAATGATATCATCATATTATAATTTGGATTTACATCAGTTAGATGTAAAAACTACTTTTCTAAATAGAGATTTAGATGAAATCATGTATATGAATCAACCCGAAGGATACAAAATTGAAGGCAAAGAAGATAAAGTATATAGGTTGAAAAACTCTGTATATGGCCTTAAACAGTCACCTCATTAATGGTATTTGACTTTTTAAAATGCCATTATTGAATATAGGTTTGTGACTAATGAACTTGACCACTTTGTCTATGTTTGGAACAGTGGGAGCCACTTTGTCCTCTTATCATTATATGTAGATGACATATTATTGACTGGGAATAACAATGAGATGATTATCAAAACTAAGTTAGTTAGACTTAAGGTTTAAAATGAAAGATATGAGAGAAATATCTTAAATCATGAGTATAAAGATTTCTCAAGATAGATAATCTAAACTTCTATGCATAAGTTAAGAGAGGTATATCGATTATATCATAATTTTTTTTAAAATGGGTGAATGCAAGTCTACATTTACACTCGTTGCGAAATGAGTCAAATTAAATAAGGTTGATTGTCTCAGTGAAGGAGACGATAGGCCTAATGTTCCTTATGCACAAGCTGCGGGAAACTTGATGTATGTTATGTTATGTATAAGACCTGATAGCAGCTTCGTTGTTGTTCTTGTAAGTAGATATCAAAGTAATCCTTATTGGCATCATTGGATAGTTGTGAAAAGGATTCTACGGTATCTTAATGGAATAAAAGACTTGAAATTGTGTTTTCAAGCAGATGAACTGAAAGTGATAGGATACTTAGATGCTGACTTTGGTAGGAGCAAAGATAACAACAAATCAACCTCGAGACAAATATTCTTATTTAGAGGTGTAGATATTTCTTGGGCATATAAGAAACAGGGTTGTGTAGTATTGCATACATAAGAGGCTGAGTACATGTCTTATTGTATGCAAGTAGTATTGTTTGAATAAGTTGCTTCATACGTGATCTCAAGTTGGACATAATCAACGAGTCAGTTGTTATTTATTGTCACAAAAATGCGCAATTACTCTCATAAAGAGTAGAGCTGACAAATCCAAAAGCAAGCATATAATGGCTAAATATTACTATATTCATGATTATGAAAAAGGAAATATTTATCTCATATATGTCAACTGATGATATGTTGGTAGACCCCTCGACTAAAGGCATGACAAAGGATGTTTTCTCAAAGCATGTTACAAACATGAGTTTGAGATATGTTTGAATGTTGTGAAAGTAAGAAACCACACAATAAGTAATGATAGTAATCATAAAATGACATGACTACGAAAACCCCACAAAAGTGGGGGGTAAAACCAGTATGCTAGATTGATTACTTGGCTCGAATGGCCAAGTGAGAGATGTAAAGATAAGAGGATGGTCATTCTCGACGTTCTCATGTACGAAAAATGGCTAGACTGACCATCTAACCACTTTTCGTGGGATAGTTACAACAACTTAGAGATAAGTTATAAGGGCTCCCAATAGAAAGTCCAACTAGGGAATCCGAGAGGGTGGAGCCCGACACTGCTCTAGAAATAGAGAGTAATACATTGAACTAAATACAGAAAAGAAAAAAATGAAAAAAAAACTCCCTTAAAAATTCGGCTCTGGAAAACAAGAAATCTTACCTACTCTTTTGTTCTTTGTCTCTTCATTTTCAGAAGTCCAAAGTCATCTGCTCCACATCTAGCAAGAGCTGTTGTAGAAATCTGATGAGAACATCGAATGAAATAAATCCAAAAGTCGAAAGACTCCTTCAAAGATATATCTAATTTTATCTATAACAATGTTATAAAACATATTTACTAACCGTACACCCCTTTTCCCACTTGACACATGTTTACACACATCTCTCTCTTTCTCTCTCCTTCGGTCTCCCTACTCTCTCTCTTATATTCTTGCTCTTGTATCACTTAAACCCACCCTCTCTCTCTCTCTCTCTCTCTCTCTCTCTCTCTCTCTCTCTCTGTTGTTACTGGCCATCATGTCTCTCTCCTTCGCTCTCTTCTTTGTGTTGCCGGAATCCACCGTATGATATTGTGGAATGGATCCGAACCTAGACATGGATCCATGCCCATAATTGGTGGTGCACCGCAATGCCCTAATGTGGGGGGATTGCGTAACCATCCACTACCTAGATGAGGCCATTTTAATGGCCTTGAGAAGGATGATAAGGCTCATCTAAGAGCCTTGCATGAATGCCTCCCATGGACGGACCCAGATGAGTAGTGATATCAGAGAAAATCCGTCGAAAAAGGCATCTTCTAAGTGATCCTTTTCATTTTCTGTTTTGCTTTAGTGCATCTCTTAAAGAGTATATTTGTGTCTATCTTTAAGAAGAGACATATTTAAGGTCAGTCTCTGTCCAAAAGGGGACTCAGTTGGAGCACATCTCTTAAAAAAGATGCATGTGACTTGTGTCTCCCCCTATGCAATGGTGTGCGAGTAAGAGTGAGTGTGTGCTTACTAAAAGGGTACTTTGAGGATTTTGGGTATATGGCTATTGCACATTGTAAAAGATGCTTTTAATTGTTTCCTCAATATTCATCTATTATTGGTCCCATACACCTACTCTCTCTCTCTCTCTCTCCCTCCCTCTCTCTCTCTCTATATATATATAGCACTATGGAGTTTGTTTATGACAATTAATAAGATTGTCAATTGATGGGAATATGATGCTTTAAAAATGATTGATGTTATCATGCTTCAAATATTGTAGGGAAGGGGTTGTCCTTGAGTTTCATGTAACTTGACTTTGTGCGATCTTTCTTTTCCTTCTTTCTCTTTCTTCACTCTCTCTCCCTCTCCCATTTTTGATCTAATTTGTGTCTTATAGTAGGTAGACATGTATGGTTCTAGTTGCGGTTCCAAACTGTCAATTTCGGGTTATTCAGAACTAAAAACCGTAATCGAACCGTCCCACAGATGCTTTCGGTTTTGGTTTCATGACAATTCTTAGTGGTTTCAGATCCACTTTTGGTTTTGGGTGGTTTCAGATCCATTTTAATGGTTTTGAATCCAACTTTGGGTAGTTTTGGAATCAAAATTGGACCCAAAACCAGTGATTCGATTCATAACCAAACCCAAAACTGGTGTTTCGATTCAAAATCGGACATGGAACTAGAGGTTCAATTCGAAATTGGACTTGGACCCTCAAACTGAAACCCAAATCACTGGTTCTGGTTCTGGGCATGTTTTTCAAGTAGACAAACTGTAACCCATACATGTCCAGTTATGGTTTTGGAACCGATTTGATTTATGGGCAGGTTCAGTTTCAGGTCGAACCGTCGGGCTGGTTTCAAACTGGCCATTTCTAACAATAGGTATTATGTGTCCCTATGTCAACACATAACTTGCCTTGGACCTAAACTAGACTAAACATGTTATATACATGACCTAGAAATGTACTTTAGGACTTAACCTACAGCCGACTTGCTTCTTACACAAAACAGGTCACAACCCAACCCGGATGCACATAAGTTGTCTTGGATCCAAACTGAAACACAGAATATGTATTTTGTGTGTTTTGGTTCAACAGAAAACCTAACACAAACCTAAAATTACTTAAACAAGTTATGTTTCTGACCCAAAATCCGTTTCAAGACCCAACCTAACTCAATATGTTTCTGACACATAACCCAAAACTTATTCAACACCAAACTACGTGTAAAATAAGGGACTTAGAGACGTGACATTAGTCCTAGCTTGACACTATATTGGAATCTCACCCAAGAACATTGTGTTGTGTCTGACATGACACAATTCTTGAATTTGGACACTCCTATGAGGGAACCGAGTTTCCCTAATTTTTCAACTGTGTTTTTGCCAGTTTTCGGCAACAACCACAGACGCCGGTGGTACTCCACCATTCGCTTACCTCTCCTCTTTCAGTCAAGCCTAAGAATGGCCAAAGTGGCGGTGTGTCGCTAAAAAGAAAAACAAAAACAAAAAAGACAAGCTACAGAAAATAAAAAATTCGATGAATTATAAATGTTTTATGACCAACGTGACACCTCACTCACCTTAATCCCCTAAAACTGTTCATGCTATCTCACTTTGTCAACTCAATCCCAAAACGATGATTGATTACAAGTATTTCAATATGAAATCGAAGAAAAATAGAAAATAGAAAATGATGAAAAAGTCCTTGTTTCTCGACCATTTTCTTCTCTCGGCATTGAAAATGCTCGGGCGGTTGTTTATGAAGAAGATTGACCTTGAATCACCATGAAAACATGGCAAGGGAATGGTTGCCGTTTTCCCTCCCCCTCTTTCCTTTAATTGCATGATAACTCATCGTGCCTTATTATCTTCAGCCTAGGTGACTTAGGTTCGGGTCTGGATCTAAGTTCGATCCAAGTTATTACATTAGTATCTAGGCACAAACAAAAGCAAACTTTTTGCTACAAGTTTGTGGTAGTTTTTGGAGATGGTAGAATAAACTTTTGCATGGAGTCTATCCATTGACCTTGCAAACTATAATTACTTATTCCTTAGTAATGCTGCCCTATGGGAAAGGGCATTGGACAAACAAAGGAATTGGAATAATAACAATATGCAGTTTACTTGGACTCTTCGACAGAAAAATTAAGTTAAGTTGAATATTGATGCTAGTTTCAGCTATATCATAAATCAAGCATGGTGGGCTTATCATAATATTAAGAGGTGATTAAATCGTTGGATTTGAAGGACCGGAGAACACACTTACTGTGCTACAAATAAAATTTAAAATAATAAAAGAAGGGCTATTACTGGCCTGGATAAGGGTTTGAAGAACATATGGTGTGAATAAAATAGTTTGGATGCTTGAGATACTTATATATACAAATTGATATATCTTATAAAGGGTATTAAATATTTACCTTCTTAGAGTGGACAATTAATATTTCTCATACATACAAGCATGCTAATCAAAGTGCATATTTCTTAGCTAAGAGAGGAATAGTAGTGGATGAACATGTGCTAATATGTGTGACTCCTCTTCTTGATTTAGTTCCATTTTTGCAAGCTCTGCAACAAGATTAAATGTATAGTTGTAAAAAAGCAAGATTGAATAAATTTTAATATTGTTATTATTTTAAAATTGTTTAGAAAGTAAAACGGGAGGATTTAGATGTGATAAAAGTGGGCCAACAATTTGAGGATTGGATCTTGGTATTCCTTCTAGTATAGAGTTATATTTTTTAGTTGAACCATACTAAAAGTGGTTTTGTATAATTTAATAATTTAATATGCATTATTGATAATTGTTTTATTGATGCTCCTTGAATGATATTGAAATTATGAGTTATTTGTTATGTTTTTGAAATAATCTTGTTTGTGACTTGATGCATGTGTTTGACAATAAAGTGTGATTTGATATTATATATATATATGATATGAATATGAATTTGGATATGTAGGTCAGAGAATGTGAAACCAAATATTTGGAACATAATATGGTGTGAATTCATGAGTCTCCCATAGCGATGGTAGGTAAAATGGCAGGCGGGCTCGCTATGCACTAGCTCAAGCTACACGTGATGAAGCATAGGAGAGGCTATGGCATGTTTAGAGACTTGCAAATCCGTTAGATGTTCTAGGTTAGGGTGATTACAAAGTGTATTCTCGGGTTGTCATGAGAGTTGATATGGTTTGACTATCGTGAATAGGATAGACAAAAGTCACATGAGGGAGGATCGAACGACTCCTACAGAGATAGTATGGGTTATAAATATTGTAAGTAGTGAGCTTTGTATACGTGTGCAAGTGAGTTAGTTTGAAAGCTTGAATTGAAATGTAATGGCTGTTTTGTTATTGATGTTCGTCAAATATGTATGCCTTTACTATGATTTCTACTAAGGAGTATATAACATTTTTGCAAAGCAACAAGTCCATGGTCACCCTATTATTTTACAGATTATCTTGAGACTAGTACATAGAGGGTGTAAGTTGGCCAATAATTAAGATGACATGTCACACCGTATGAACCACAACCATAGCACAATCCATGTTGGTGGCATATATATGCCCTTGTATGGGTATAAATATAAATGTTAATCGCAGGCAAACATAAGCAATCGAAAATGGTATAGGACCCACCAACATAATCCCCAAACTACAACTATTCACAATCAAAATCTAAACTAGTTTTCAACTAAAGGGTATCAAATTAAAATTGTAGGATTTGATGATGATAAGGTAGACTAACGTTTTGTGATTGGATCTTGGTGTTCGTTTAAGTAGTGGGTTATGCATTCTTTAATAGAATCATGCTATAATTGTTTTTCTTATTTTAGATATATTTAAATGTGTATGATTATTAAATATTAGATTGATGGTTTTTAAATGATGTTTGAAATTATGAATTATTTGATATACTTTGAATTAATGTTATTTATGTTGTGGTTGATAAAGAGCATGTTTTTCTATGCACGTGTTGATATAAAAATGTTATTTGAACATTGTAGGGATATGGATTTGGATATATGGATCCAGACATAAACTTGTGAATGTCATAAGATGTAAAATATTTTGAAACATAATGATGTGTGAATACATGAGCTATATTTATGTAGTTTGTGTGGGGTCTCTAGAGACTTGTAGGTCTCTTCGGTGTTCTAGCTTGGGGCGAATATAGAGTATGTTTTCAAACACTCTAGCGTGAGAGTCCATGTGGTTTGACCATTGTGGATGGGGTAGATCAAGGTCACGTAAGGGAGGGTTGGATAACTCCTGTGGCTTTGGGAAAGATACGGTATATGCTGTAATTATCATAACTAATTGATGTGTGTAAATATTAATTTGAAATCATGAGTTAGAATGTAAATATGATTTGCTATGAAATGATTGTTAAATATGCATGCTTTTAGTATGAATGTTGTTAAAGATTATATAACTTTTCTATTGAGCTATAGGTCGGAGATCACCTTATTATTTTATAGTTTATCTTAAAGCTAGCACTTTTAGAGCACGTAGTATCGAGTAGCAGATTGATCAAGCAACATTTTTATGATGGTACGATATAAATAAGAGTTATATTATCTAGACATTTATATATGACATTCAGGATTTATGTTTGGTGGGCCCCATACCATTTTAAGTAGATTATTTAAATTTATGAATATTTGATATATTTAAGTTTGATATTTTATTGGAGATAAAATTTGTCTATACTTATCTTTGAATGCCACTCATGTTCACACGTACATGAGGAATGGTCATACAACATCAATAAGAGGAGATAAAATTTGGCTATAATTATCTTAAACCTCAATAATATTGAAACCCTTGTAATATTCCATCGTTTCATAAAACTTGTATAGGTTTAGAGGTGGCACAACTCATGATTAAACTAACGATTATTTGAAGAAAATCAAACTTCTACAAAGTAAATATAAAAAAACCTAACTAGGTCACTCAAATACTTTTTCTAAGTCAATTTTTAAAGCTAACAGAGGTGATCATTTTTTCAATCTATGCATATAGCTCATTACCTCTTGCATGATGACACCATTGTTTATTGTACTCTAACCCGAAATAAAACTACTTTTAAAGGACTAATAAGATCCTGAAGAAAATATCTCAATCTATTTACTAGCAATTAGTAACTACTTCTTTATATACTTCGTGATAGAGAGGTTTATTGGACTAAATTTAGCCATCCTTCTCATGAACTGATCCTTTGTTTCCTCTCAATTTTCTTCAACCCTCTCTTTAAGAAGACCCTCCTATCCATTTGAAATATATCATAACCAAGAGTTACCTAAAGCTCATTAATAAAAAGAAAAGGAAGCCATCTATGCTGGGTGCTTTAAGTGGTGTCATGTGACAACTTTAAATACCTCATCTTTTGAGATGGGTGCAGTGAGATAGCTTCTTAACCATGCTTAATTTTGGAGAGTTGCTAACCCTTATTGTATTCCATATAATGGGCTCTTTCTGCATGAAAAAGTTATGGAAGTATTTTTAAGCATGTTTCTTCTATTCATTTATCTATGTGCACTAGATTCCTTAATCTAGTATGAGCTCATGAATATGTTTCTTCTGTATCTTATAATTGTTTGGGCATAAAAAAACTCATCTCAATCTCCATAATACACTCATTTTTCACGAGATTTTTTTATACGAGAGATATTTTTCTTGTATCAATACTTGATCATACTCAATTATAGTGACACTTGGAGATGATCAAAGGAAAATTTATGCTCAAGGCATTGTTGGATGCCTTGCACCCTTCTTTTTTTCTAAACGTATTACAAGAAAGTTCTATGTTAAACTTCATCGAGATCTCCTTTTCCTGTATCAATCCTTTTACAACCTTGTTCACTCCTTTTGCCCAACCAACTTAAACAACCTCTCGATATTATTGTTGGCACAACACTATTTCTTCAAATCTAAAAGTATAATTTCTTTTAGATGATTGATGATGATATCTTAATAAAAGAGGTAAATGATATAACCTAATCCTTATCAAAATTTTCACAATTGCATTATGAAGTCTCCAATCATTATCAAAAAGGGCTCTATCAAGCTTTTTTTACTATAGAGCCACTTTATTTACACTTTAGATAATACCTATTAAATACTTATTAAGTAAGAGAATTGATACCAAACTCTTTCTTACTTATAGTATAAAGAGCATATTCTTAAGAGTAAGGACTTTACCTAAGGTAAATTTGAGTTTAATTATTCTTTTATTTTTTACTTGATCTATAGAAGCATTATTCATGTACAAAACTGATATGTCTTCTTTTACTAAAGTTTTAAAGAGATTTTAGTTCTTTTACATATAGCGGTAGTACTGGAGTTGACCCACCAAGATCTAATATCTTCTTGATATTTACTTTCATGAGCACATTTATGATTTGTCTTCTTTTACTAAAGTTTTAAAGAGATTTTGATTCTTCTACATATAGTAGGTAGTACTGGAGTTGACCCACCAAGTTCCAATATCTTAGAATGATTAGCTAACTGCTTGAGATCTTGAGTAGATTGGTCTTTAGAATTATTTACTTTAATATTTTCCCACAAACTTAGAATGATTAGCTAACTGCTTGAGAGAAATATCTTTCCTCTTGTGTTTCAAAGTTCTTTTAAAGTCTTTTTAAGAACAAAATGTTTGTCTATAATAGGAGACAATGATGATTTCATTAAGTCTCATCTTATGTTATTTCAAATTATTCAAGATCTATCTAAGCATATACAATTGTTTCATCATGGATCTATTATATATTATCTTATTATTATTAACATGAGTAACATTAAATTTCTTACTTATATCATCCTTTGTCATGTACCTGACTTCAAGTTTGTCTGAGAGTTCCTTTGCACACACAAAAGTTTAGTAGGTGTTGAATAATATATTGACATGCTATTAAATATGTGATTCATGCAAATATAATTGTTACTGTCCCACTTTTGTTGCTTGCCATCTTTTTCAAAGCCCTCATTCTCTCTCTTTCTACTTGGTATAGTAAGAACATATACAACATTCAATGTGGTGAAAAGAAAGTAAATCCTTTTTTGCCATCAAAGGAAGATGTAATCGTTGAACCTATTGAACTTAATAAGGTTAGATGTCATTTCTCAAAGAAAAATAGTCATCTCGACCAAACAAACCCAAAGATTGTTGTTACAAATTTTTGTTGGTGTTGACTTCTTTAAAGATATTGCATTCCATAATCAACAAACAACAATCGACAAAAGATGTTTTTTGGACGTTATAAACAATTGATGTTTTCATCATTTTTGATAACTCTAAATTAGCTTCTTCTTGAAAGTTCAATACCATACAAAGGAGATAAGAAAATCACTATTCTTCGAGGTTGAACAACAACAACAACTAAGCCTTTTCTCATACTAGACGGGGTCAACTACATGGATTCTTTGTTTCCACATAGCTCTATCATGTGCTATGTTAGCAGTTAACTCACAAGCTAGATCATTCTTTATTGTTTCTTTCCAACACTTTTGTGGTCGTCCTCTACCTCTTTTAATACTTTCAAAATCTAGTTTTTCATCCCTTCTTACATATTCTTCTTTTGATCTTTTTCTATATATCTAAACCACCTTAAACGGTATTCTCTCAATCTATTGGTGCCACACACAAAATTACTAAATTTATGATTTTAAAAATTAATAACTGACCTGTTCAACCAAACATAAGCCTGTTTTCCTATGGCCATTCTAACATGTGGACCGAACCGAATCACAGTTTGGTCATCGGTTTGATCCGCCAATCCTCAAACAATTGAAATAAATGATCTTTAAGTGGGACTGACTACTCATATGGTTTCAGAGTCATATGCCGATCCACATTCCAAGGTCTGTCCTTCCGGTTGTGTTAGAGAAAGTCATTTAATACTATAAGATCCAACATTGTGAACCTAACTCATAAACCGTGCTAATGGACGAACACTTGCAACCCAACCCCCAGGAACGTAGTATCAAAACAAGTGGCAAAGGGACACAGACGAACACACACATATATAAACAGAGAGACCAATCTTGGGTTGGGTTTGTGAGTGTCTTTTCTAAATAAATGTATTTGATTATAACTCAGTTATGGGTGAGTTATGCCTATGTAAATGGTTGAGGTATGGCCTTCAGTCATAATTCAATTATAGGTTCGTTAATATCCATATAAATGGTTGAGTTATGGTCACTTATTTATATAATAGTTATGGTTAATTATTATAATCAGTTATGTTAATCCAAAGGTCAAGTTGAGGCCTACAAATAATCATAAATCATTCCTACATACAACAGAAGCAACATTCGTTGTTTCCTTGATACCAAGTTTTTTTTTCTTTTGCTAAACTTTACAAACCCTTTACAAGTCCTATCTTAGTGATAATAGTATTTAAACCTATTTTCTTTAATTTGTTAATTTTATCTATGACTCGGTTGCATTAGTGTAAGAGGAACTAATGGTTTTCCTTATATTTTAATGTGTTCATTGGAGTCCATTGCGCTTTTCCATACTAGATGGGGTTGGTTACATGGATTTTTTGTTTCCACATATCCTTATCGTGTACCATGTTAGCAGTTAACTTCGCCCATGTAAGGGATCACCCTTGCATTGCCGGTCCCAAGCTCGGATAAAGGAGGAGGGTTATGTTAGGCTTCCAGCAGTCAGTGTAAAACTTCGTCGGATTTTTATAACATGAATTTGTTGTTTAATAAATTTAGTAATTTATTTGTATTGATTTACATGGGTATTTGAAGCCTTGCCCGGTTCACATTGAGACGAGCTGTTTATCATAAGTGTGAGAAAGTACAATAACCAACAATACCTAGATGCATCTCCGTTAAGTTCAATCAATTGTTTTCTAATTTGGATGAATGATGACTTTCTAATGTTATACTAAGTTTTCTCCAGGGAGTAAAATATTTCAAAGTTTTTGGGGTATCTGGAAATGTTTCATCCATTACGTAACATGGTCCATTGTGCTACATGGTCCATTGTGCTGGTTTTGTCGGGGGCCCGACCCGTTGAAACCGCAGCATATATAATTGTTCGGCGTCCACCTTTTCTGACGTTCAACCAAACGGGCGTTCAAGGTTCGCCAGCAGACCTCCTTCTGATTCAAAATCTGTCTATTGACGATCGAAATTCTTTTCGGAATTGTTTCCTCCGATCATGGTGCGCAGTTCGGTCTGGCCGACTGGTTCCGGCTCCACGACGTTAGTCCTTGAAGAAAACCCTAACCCAACCGCCGTTCCTCAGCCGCAGACTGTCGTCCTCCGCCTGAACCGGCGGAAGAAGAAGGTCACGTGGAAGGAGGGTACCGTCGATAACGAGTTCCTTCAGCGGAAGAGCTCGAAGAGTTGCTGCATCTTTCACAGACAGAAGTCTTTCGATGAAGACGCGAGCGACGACGAGAAGGGGCGTCAGGGGCGAGATCACCCAACGGGGAAGCACGATGACGGATGCTGTAATTCGTCGCATTAATTGTCTGTTACTCGTATATAACTATCTAAGTTTGGCTTCCATCCGCCTTTGGTTTTCGTATTTTTCGTTGTGAAGGCCTTGGGTTCCTGCATATTGATCGATCGGATCTGAATTGTTCCTTCTTTTGGGGGAAATATTGAGAATATATCCTTTTCTTTTGGAGTTTTAATTCGAGAGAAGCTGTGTTCAGAAATGATGATTTCTTTTTTAGGCTTTCGTATTTGGTATATTCGTGACTTCAATATGCTCAGCTAGTTCCGTATGTTTTCTCATTAGCTTGTTGCTTTGTGATATTTGTTGGTGTTTGTGTTTGCTTTACCCTGGATTTACTGGTGTAGAAGATCTTGGCTACTTTTGCCTTTAATATATTATCTTGTTATACATTTCAAAAAGTTTAGGGCCATTGTTTGGATTGTCGCGGGAGTTAAAATTATGATTCATATTTTAAGCTTTACAAATTGAAGTATAGAGACATATACTATGATTCGGAGGTGGTAGATACTATGATTCGGAGAAGGATTCATATTATATGTTTACAATAGACAAAATGGGTCGGAGAAAAAGCAAAGGAGATAGAGGATATAAGTTTTAAATTATGGTACTCAGATAAAGAAAAGGCTCAAAACGGAGTTGGTATTATCATAAATAAAGATTTAAAAGATAGTGTAGTAGACATACAACGATATGGTGACCGAATCATGACGTTGAAATTAGTGTTAGGAGTAGAGGTTTTGAATATAGTTTGTGCTTACGCACCCCAAGTAGGACTAGAAGAGAGTATAAAGACAGCTTTTTGGGAAGAGTTAGATAAGGTGATTCAAAAGATTCCACAAAAGGAGGTGATTTGTTTAGGAGGAGATTTAAATGGACATGTCGGTAAAGAGGCATTAGGATATCAAGGTATTCATGAGAACTTTGGTTTTGGGGATATAAATGAGGAAGGTAGGGAGATTTTAAATTTTGCTATGGCATTTAATCTCTTTATAGTCAATACGATCTTTAAAAAATGAGATGAACATTTAATTACTTATAAGAGTGTCTTATCACAAACACAAATTGATTACTTTATTTGTAGAAAAAAAGATAGAGCGTGTTGTAAAGATTGTAAGGTAATTCAAGGAGAAAGCTTAACCACCCAACATTGACTTTTAGTTATGGATTTACAAATAAAAAAATGGACAAAGAAGAAAAGAGTGCATCGAGCTATTCGAACTAAATGGTGGAACCTCAAAAGCGAGAAAGAAGATATATTTAAACAGAAAGTCCTTCAAGGAGATGTTTGGAATTATGTTGGCACACCCTGTGATGTGTGGAACAATATGGCTATACATATTAGGAAAGTGACGAAAGATGTGTTAAGGGTATCTAAGGGAGGTGTACCGGCACAAAAAGAAGCTTGGTGGTGGAGTGAAGTAGTACAAAATAAAATCAAGGCAAAGAAGGCATGTTACAAATTATATTATGATAAGAAAACTAGTGAAACTTTAGAAGCTTATAAGAAAGCAAAGAAGGAAGCGAAAAAGGCCATTAGTGAAGCAAAAGCTAAGATTTGGGAGGACTTATATAAAAAACTCAACTCAAAAGAGGGTGAAAGAGATATTTTTAGGATAGCTAGGGCTAGAGATAAGAAAACTAAAGATCTTAATTATGTTAGATGCATAAAAGACGAGGATGAAAAAATTCTAGTGGCAAATGATGATATAAGAAATAGATGGAAAAACTATTTTTATAATTTTTTTAATGAAAATAAAGATGTTAGTATTAGTTTAGGAGATTTAGCCAAGTCAGAAAAGGCTCTTAAACATATGAACGGTGGTAAATCGGTAGGACCATATAATATTCCTATAGAAATTTGGGGAATCCTAGGAGAAACATAAATCACTTGGCTCACAATACTATTTAATAAAATATGGAAAAACCAAAAGATGCCTAAGGAATGGAGAGTGAGTACACTTATACCCATATATAAGAACAAGGGAGATATTCAAAATTGTGCGAATTATCGAGGTATCGAGTTAATGAGTCATACTATGAAATTATGGGAAAGAATTATCGAATGTAGGTTAAGACAAGTATCAAGTACAACAGAGAACGAATTTGGATTCATGCCAGGCAGATCTACTATTGAAGCGATTCACCTTTTGAAACGTCTTATGGAACATTTTAGAGCAAAAAAGAAAGACCTTCACATGATATTTATTGATCTAGAAAAAACTTATGATAGGGTACTGAGGGAGGTTCTTTGGAGAACTTTGGAAAAAAGAGATATCCCATTGACTTATATTAACCTTATAAGAGACATGTATGATGGTGCAAAAACATGTGCGAGGACTCGCAAAGGAATGACAGACTTCTTTGAAGTTAATATTGGGTTACATCAAGGATTAACTTTAAGTCCATACTTATTTATAATGGTGATGGATGAGTTAACAAAACATATTCAAGATGAAGTACCTTGGTGAATGTTATTTGGAGATGACATTGTATTAGTGGAGGAGTCTAAGGAAAAAGTTAATAGAAAATTGGAACTATGGAGGGAAACATTAGAAAGCAAAGGCCTCTGACTTAGTAGAACAAAGACAAAATATATGGAATGTAAGTTTGATCATTTGGCTACTTCAGAGGACATAGAAATTAAAATTGGCACACATTACATTCCCCAAAAGGAAAGTTTTAAATACCTAGGGTCAAATTTTTAGAGTGATGGAAGAAATGATGGAGATGTTACACATAGAATTAATGCTGGTTGGTTAAAATGGAGAGGAGCATAAGATATTCTTTGTGATAAGAAGATACCATTAAAATTAAAAGGTAAATATTATAGAGCAGCAATTAGGCCTGTCATGTTTTATGGTTCTGAGTGTTGGGAAGTTAATCATCAACATGTACAAAAGATGTCTGTGACAAAAATGAAGATATTGAGATGGATGAGTGGTCATATAAGAAAAGACCGTATATATAATGAGGTTATTAGAAACAAATTAGGAGTGTCACCAATAGAGGATAAAATGAGAGAACATCGTTTAAGATGGTTTGGACATATAGAAAGAAGATGAAAAGAAGAATCGGTAAGAAGGTTAGAAAAACTAAATTTGGAAAATATTAAAAGAGGTAGAGGACGACCACAAAAGTGTTGGAAAGAAACAATAAAGAATGATCTAGCTTATTGGGAGTTAACTGCTAACATGGCACACAATAGGGATCTGTTTAAACAAAGAATCCATGTAGCCGACCCCGTCTAGTATGAGAAAAGGCTTAGTTATTGTTGTTGTTCTTGTAAAGAAAGACCTTCACATGATATTTATTGATCTAGAAAAAGCTTATGCTAGAGTAATGAAGGAGGTTCTTTGGAGAACTTTGGAAAAAAGGGGTATCCCATTGACATACATTAACCTTATAAGAGACATGTATGATGGTGCAAAAACATGTGTGAGGACTCATGAAGGATTGACAGACTTCTTTGAAGTTAATATTGGGTTACATCAATGATCAACTTTAAGTCCATACTTATTTATAATGGTGATTCATGAGTTAACAAAACATATTCAAGATGAAGTACCTTGGTGTATGTTATTTGCAGATGACATTGTATTAGTGGAGGAATCTAAGGAAAAAGTTAATAGAAAATTGGAACTATGGAGAGAAACATTAGAAAGCAAAAGCCTCCGACTTAGTAGAACAAAGACAGAATATATGGAATGTAAGTTTGATCATTTGGTTACCTCAGAGGACATAGAAATTAAAATTGGCACACATTGCATCCCCAAAAGGAAAGTTTTAAATACCTAGGGTCAAATTTTCAGAGTGATGGAAGAATTGATGGAGATGTTACGCATAGAATTAATGTTGGTTGGTTAAAATGGAGAGGAGCATAAGATATTCTTTGTGATAAGAAGATACCGTTAAAGTTAAAAGGCAAATATTATAGAGTAGCAATTAGGCCTGCCATGTTTTATGGTTTTGAGTGTTGGGCAGTTAATCATCAACATGTACAAAAGATGTCTGTGACAAAAATGAAAATGTTGAGATGGATGAGTGGTCATACAAGAAAAGACCGTATACATAATGAGGTTATTAGAAACAAATTAGGAGTGGCACCAATAGAGGATAAAATGAGAGAATATCGCTTAAGATGGTTTGGACATATAGAAAGAAGATCAAAAGAAGAACCTGTAAGAAGGTATGAAAAACTAAATTTGGAAAGTATTAAAAGAGCTAGAGGACGACCACAAAGGTGTTGGAAAGAAACAATAAAGAATGATCTAGCTTACTGTGATAACTGCTAACATGGCACATGATAGGGATCTGTGGAAACAAAGAATCCATGTAGCCAACCCCGTCTAGTATGAGAAAAGGCTTAGTTGTTGTTGTTGTAAACTGAAGTATAGAGACAACAGCTATTCTTTTCCAAAATGCGTACATAATTACTTCTGGAAAAAATTTTATGTTTGAGAAAGCTTTCCTTTGCTATGAAATATGATTCCCTGTCAAAAGATGGAGGCTCGTCGAATAGAAATGGATGATCTTTATAGAATTGGGAGAGCAGGTTGCCATTCTGAAGATGTATGATCTAAAATAAGTGACCAATGATTTATTTATTTGTGATGCTGACATAGATGATGCTGTTGAACTGCAATCTTAAAGCAAAATAAGGATTGCTGGGGTTTTCCCAAATTCAGGATTTCCTGAGTCTCAATTTAACATTTGATACCCCTTTGAGCAGTAAGTAGCAACTCCCGCAAATATTTTAGTTTGATTAGCATAACTATCTCCAGTAATTTCTCCCGAATGTGCTTTCCTATCAAGCACTGCACAGATCTACCTTTATCCATAAATTAATTATCATCCTGGTTGATATTAAAATGAATACCTTTCCATGATTTAGTTTATTTTTTCTTTTATCTATCCTTTTATAATCGTAAATGTCCTGTTTCCATGATTTTTTTGTCTTGTTGGGAAATTTGCCCCTTGGGGGTCGTTCTTCTTTTTCTCCCATTGGCAGTATAATGTAAGATTGGATTGTTTCAAAAAGATCTTCATCTTTCTGAGCTGAAGCACACCAAAACTAGGGTTGTCTTTATCCAGGATTTAGCTAGTTTATTTTGTGTTGATCCACACATAGAGACATGACAGTTTTCTTCATGTTTGTTAGAGTAGTGAGTTCGTGCATATACAGTGATTGATAAAGAAACAAAAGGTTCGAACGGAATATCTCAAATATGTATGCTGAGTCACGAGAAAAGTAGAACGAGATGTCTTATAGTTACCATTTGCTTGAAGGGATATAATTTTCTCATTTCAAATAGATTCTTGTTTGTCAAACTTTAATAGGTTTTGGAGTAGTCTTCTGCAAAATTTACTGATGTGCTTATTTGTAGTCTTCTAAGAGCATGACTGTGACATTAGATTCATCAGTGCCCGTGAATGGATTCTTTGTTATGTGTAACCATAGAAGTGCAACCTAATTCCTGGGTTGTGAACAAGTCAAGGCAGTTCTGTGCATCAAGGAGAGGAGGCTGGCAGTGTAGGACTTGAAAAAGTATAGCCATTGCTTTAGAAAGTCGTTTGCTGTCAGAAACATATGTGGGACAGGAACTAATTCAAAGCACAAATACTTAGTTTCCGCATTTCCATGCGGACTGTCCGTTGTGTTAAATTCAGTTTGAACAATTCTGGCTAGCGATCTTGTGAGAGGGAAGATTGATCATAATGGTTCTCAAATTTTACTGATTGCAATATGATCCTCTCTAATTCCATGAAAACCATTGACTAAGATGACTTTATTTCATTACGATACAACTCCCTGGATTTATTTTTATGAATTGGGCATCTTCTTTGTTATTCTATTCTAGCCTCAAATTTCTCATACGAAGTTGCTTGTGTAGTTGGCGTTTGCTGGACTCTCTCTCTCTCTCTTGCACGCACACACACATACAAGAAGCCCACACATATTTCTTGCTATGAAATGAAAAATTATATAAGTTGAATCTCTGTACGTTTTCTTTCACAAGAAAAGCTTTTGCTTTATAGCGGCATGTGGTATGTGTTGTTTATTCTCTGCATGTGTTACAGAGTTTATGGGATCTCAAAGATCAAAGGATGTCTGAAGCTAACCAACCTTGAAAATCTTGGACAGCTAGTAGTGTTTTGAAACCAATAGCAGCTTACTATTAGTCTTCTTCTCGTATTGTGAGTCCTTGCTTCCTAGTGGTGACAAACTTGCGCACCTTCGATTTGTGTACCCCCCTTTTCGGTTTCCAAAAAGAAAGGATCACAAGGTTGTAGAACTGGTAATGGGTGCTCATCAGGCAACATGAATTTGTATCAATTGTATTCTGGTAGATAATGTCCATCAATGTTATAAAATTTTGTATTGTATCGTACGATACGTGATATGGGTGTACCGTTACCTGAACTGATACGATTCAGGGGCATGTATTGCATTGCAATAGATATGTATCGTAGCGTATCACAATGTATCGTGCGATATGGGTATTGTATAGTATGATACACTGTATTATAATACAAAGTGATTTTTTTATGTTTTTTAATTTTTCAATATTTTGGTATAGTGTATCATATTATCGTATCTTATTATACGGTGTGATTATCATGTATCAGTACTCTATATGATACAGGTACCGATACACTATTACAACATTGGTATGAATGGTACAGGGAACTTTGTTAAGCACCATATCATCCATGCTAAATGGAATGAAATTTTGTTTCAGTAAAAACTGCATGGAAGATCATATTTTGTTGCATCGGTGGTTCCATCGCCCTCTGTAACTTCGTGAATCTGGTCCTAATTTTTTTCTTCGCTCTAATAAAGTATTGAAAGGAAAGTGTAACAACGTTCATGTTTCTTTGTTCGAACTAAACAATAGTGATTCCCGCTTGGTGCAGGAAAAGGCTTGGTTTTGGTTTTAGATATGGTTGGCTATATGAAGAAAACTAGGGTGAGAAACAATGTGTCCTCTGATTTAGATAGTTGCATTGGGTATTCACCAGCATATTTGAAGTTCTAAGTAATGATGGATCTCTTACTAGAACTCTTCTCTAATTTTAACTTTTGCATGTGAAACTGGTCCATGTTTCTAAGACAGGCACTACTGTGCCGGATACGTCCATTTATTTTTATCTACAAATAAGATGTGAAAAAACAAAAATGTTTGTTTTTCTTTTGTGCCCGAGTGCCGGATAGAGTATTATGTTTGTTTTTCACGCTTACAGTGATGAAATAACAGAAGAAACCCAATGATCAAATTGCCGATGCCAATGATGGTGCAAGATGCAATGCCACGGCACCTTGGGCTTTACCTCAAACTGATGCATGAGCAAAGATTGTTAAAATGAGCTGGTTTAGATAAAATCTTCTTTGGCTTATGCCTTTGACCCTTCACAGAGTTGGTGCAACTAGACCTCATTTTGCTGGCCCAAGTCCACTATAACTAATGTAGCTCAAGTAATTGGTTGATAATGGGAAATAGTGGTAGTGTTGGAAAAGCTTAGTGGAACTAAAAAAAGGTCTCTTTTTGAGATTTCCACTAAGTGGACCTACTATTAAACAACAAAGTTTTTTTTTGTTACAACAAGAGACAGGAGCCAAGTACGCTCCACCAGGGAATCGAACTCACAACCGCCAGTTGTGGAGTTGAGAGCCCCCTTAGGTGGTCTAATGCCCTGAAATTATTCAAAGTTGTCATAAATAGTAGCCCATAATTCAGTTTTTCATTTTGGTATATTGAACCTTCTTTTCAATACGTAAATCAGGTTCTACTTAATCAAATATGTCACGAAATGCACAAAGAGCAACAGCTCACCTGGTTCAAGGTTTAACTCACAATCTGAGCATCACTAGTTCAATACCAGGGGCATGCATCTGGTTTCAGCCTCCCCATTGTACCAAAAAAGAAACAAGTGACGACAGTTGTAATGCTGCCATGTCAGTCGGGTATAAACTTAAAGTGTTGAATCGAATGCACCTGAGTTCAGTACCCTCTGGCGCAATTGTTCATAGCTTTTTTCAGGTCAACACGGACAGTATCATGGCTTGAAGTTTACCTCAAAACAAGGTTCCTTGTCAAAAAAGAAGAGAAAACTTGCATGAGCTTGGCTCAGTTTGATATTCAAAATGTTATGTTTTGGTTTAAAATAAACCAAATTAATGGTTGGTTATAAAATATATACATAAATAAAAATAAGATGAGTGCAACGAGCAAGAAGCCGTTCATTTATTTTTGGCCTCGTTTAGAACCGTTAATTTCATAAAGTCTTAATATAATTATTTTTAAAATTTAAATTTATTAAATATTTTTGAGTTTTAAACGGTTTAGGACTTGAACTGAAACTGAAATCAACAGTTCCAAAACGAAATTGGGTTGGTCCCCGGTTCCAGGCAAACCATTGCCAACCATATGTCTAGTTGAGACCATTCCCCCATCTTGAAGGTGTGTTGAGTCATTTTACATAAGATTTCTTGTGATGAAATTCATTCACAGATACGGCACTCAAGCAAGGCAGCCATGGCCCACTGGAGCAGCGGAGCTCTTCCGTGGACTTCTTTTCTTTGTTATTAAATGCGTTTTATCTTTTGATGGAATTGATTATGAACGCTCGGTTAGGTGGAAAGGTTCCGACGGGCTCCAGCATTTTCTAACTGTGAAAGGGTAAACGGCGTCTTGGAGACGATCATTTTTTAAATACTTTTTACCTTCTCGATCGAAAAAAAGAGAGCTGTATCCTAAGGAACTTATGTGAAGCCCCAGGGTATATAAGAAAATCTAGGGTTTCGTCTCGCGATCTCTCTAGTTGGCTTTGGAAAACCTGTGATTTTGATCTTCGCTTTATACTCAGAGAGTTTTTTTTGTCTCTAATTCTGGTTTTCTCCTTTTGCTTCTCATTGTTTTTTGGTTCCCTGAGGTAGAATCTAGTTGTTTGTAGCTTAGTCCGTATTTTTTAGGATTTTTTTTGGTTTTTGTGGTTCACCGATTCTGTTGAGTTTCGACGGTGAGCTAAAATACGATCTTCTTAGTTTTGTTTTTGGTGTAAATCTAGGGCTTTGTTTTCGTGTACCCGGGAGAGCCACTTTTGATGTGCTGCGTTCTAATAAATATCTGAGTGAAAGTTAGGATTCTGAGACTTGGGCAACGAATACGTTGGTTGGAAATAAGCATTTTGGGCTTTGATTCCTGAAAATTGCGCGGACTCAGGGACTCTAGAGGATTGTAGGGAGACGATTGTCTTTGTCTGCTTGCTTCTGCTGGAGTATAGGGTTTCATTTCATTCTTTTGCCGGAATTTAGTTTTTTTTTAAGATTTGGGGTTTGCGGAATCGGGAATTCACTCATGGGTTGCAGGAGAGATGTTTGATCGGAGTGAGCTATTTGGGAATTGAAGGGGGATGCTCCAGAGATGGCAACTAAGGGATTACCAAGTAGTGCAGCCGAGAAGGCGATCGGGGCGATAGGTCTCGGCTACGACGTCGCGTACGATCTTCGGCTCAAGTACCGTAAGTTCGATTCGCCTGATCCTCGCTTGATCGAGCTCGATGAGGATCGCGTCCAGGAGGTCACGTTGCCCGGGGGGATCACGGTCAAAAACGTCCCGAGATCAATCAAGTGTGACAAAGGGGAGCGGATGCGATTCAGATCGGATGTTCTGTCGTTTCAGCAGGTATGCTTTCTCTGACCGTTGAATTCTGAAGCTCTTTTCTGGATTGAGGTCACCAAATTGCTTTCCTCTTCATTTGAAACCAAATCGATACGAAGCCTGTTTGATGACACTGTTTCTTTTTCTACCTACCAAAATGGTGGTGTACATAATTACAGTGACTATGGCGTGCATTTCTTTCTCTTTTATAGTATATAGGCGACTTATTACATTTGTTGGTTCCGTTTCACTTGCTAGATGCGTGGCACTGTTTCTAGGGTTACATGTGTTAGGCTACTATTTTGGGCTTTCCCGGTGCTACTGACCTTATTTTGTCTTATTGGTCCTATATAGGAACTGTTCAATTCATTGATTGAAATTAAGCTGCTATACTTCTGAATATGGGAACATTGGATCTCTGCGATATACTTTGTATGAATATGAGTGCATTTTATGCTTTTATCGTTCGGGATTTTGCATTCATTAACAATTACGTATTTGAAAGCTAATGCAGCCATCGACTTATATGAAACATGGACAGAAGCCTAGGGAACAACAAAAATTGCTTATTGGTAATATTTCATTTCGATATTCCCGCATATGGCTCTGGTCAATTTTAATCAACCGACAGGCCACAACTTACTTCAACAACGGTCTTTTAGAGTTTGAAATGGAGGTTACCCTTCTCGACAACAGTTTACCTGTACGCAAACTAATGCAAGCACTAGCTTATATGAGACATGCAGGAACGTAAAGGACAACAAAAACTGCACGTAGGCCATACTTCCTTGCAATACTCCCGCATGCTTCTGGTCAGTTATAATCAACCAACGAGCCAAAAATTTATTTAAGCAACTGATTTTTTGAATTGAAAACATCAGGTTATCCTTCCCTAGATTCTCACAATTGGGAATTCATGAGTGCTTGTGTAAATATTGTAATTGGTTGAAATTTCGTGTTTGTGATGGTGGATAATAACATTGACATTGACAACGTCTCTGGTGACAGTGGATACTAATATTTTCAATACTTTTGCTGTTTAAGAAAATGTTTCTGAATTTCTGAGAAGGGCAAACATATCAAATCTAGAAAATGGCGATTACAACCGAATGGAGCTATATATCTCTGGTTACTGTCAATTTAATGGAAAGCCTCGAGTCTTCTTGCTCCCTTCATGAACCAGCCATGATATTTGAAGTTGCTCAATGAGATAATAATCCCATCATTTCTCTCTGTTAAATGAGTCTTATGTTGCAGATGTCAGAGCAATTCAATCAAGAGTTATCACTCAGTGGCAAAATTCCATCAGGATTGTTCAATAGCATGTTTGATTTCAGTGGTTGTTGGCAAAAGGACGCAGCGGGTACCAAAAGTCTTGCATTTGACGGATGGTTCATTACCCTCTTCACTGTTGCTTTAACAAGTTCACCAATAGTCCTGCGTGATCATGTTAAGAGGGAAGTCCCTTCTTCATGGGATCCTGCGGCATTGTCCAGGTGAGCTTCCTAACATTTAAATAATTTGATTTTATAAGTGTCCGAGTTTGTGAAACTTTACATCGACAACAGCAGGTTTTAAAGTTCCACGCAAATAAAAGTCAAGCTTCAGCAATTAATACTCCTTTGATGTAGAAAAAGGTTTTTGAAATTATTGCTGTTCTTGAATGTTTTACAGTCTTCAGTGACAGGTGCATGCAAAAGTGGGTCAAGTAGTGTCGCGTTCTTTTCTTGTCTGTGTCTCAGGCATCTGCCGTTGCTACCACTTTGGAACTTCAGCCTTGTTCTGGTGGACCATATAACTGACTCCCAAACTAAATGTGGGCCGCATCATTTATTCCATTTTCACAATGAGATAGTTAAAAGCTGATGTATTTGTGATGTCTGTCATTAATCCATAGGGATTATGCTTATGTTTTGATGATTCATGGTGTGAATTTCATGTTCTTGAGAAAATAGTACACGAGGACCAGTCTGCACACTCGCATACACACAGCGCACATGCACATACAAACAAGTATAAGGGAGTTAAGATGTGTCCAGTTTGCCGTCTTCCAGGATCAAATTTGTAAGATAGGACCACAGTGGATATGGCCGAAATGCAAGTTTTTTTGTAATGTGCATGAGCTGAATTGTTTTATAAATGCTTAATTGAGGGAAGGAATGGCATCTTGATATGGCTCTCTTCATCTTTTTCCCTTCAGATTTATTGAAAAATATGGTACACATATTGTGGTGGGGGTGAAAATGGGTGGAAAAGACATCATTTATGTCAAGCAGCAGCATAACTCTAATCTTCAGCCAGCTGACCTTCAAAAACATATAAAGGAAATCGCTGATCAGAGATTTTCATATGCAAACGGACGGTGTAGCCTTGATTCTGAAGATGCTTCCAGAAGAGACAAGGTGTGATTTTTCTATTCCCCCTAAAGCACTCGAAAGTAAAAGACTGTGTATAGACATGCGTTAACATGTACTGCTAGTTTCTGGGTTAACTTCAGTGAAGCTTTCTGATGTATTGCAATCCATGCTTTATGTTGCAGCATCCTATTCTGGAGGACTTCTCAAAGTTTCATATAAGTGGTACACCAATGCCTACACCAAGCAAGGAGGTATCATTACATAATCCCATTTTGAAGGACCCTCCATTTATTTCTTCAGTTAAATTTAATCTCTTATTTCTATTTCATTTGGTTAAGTTCTATCTTTCATGGGAGAACTTTATGTCTTGCTACTACGTGTGTAGGGCTTTACGATTGTTTACAAGAGGAGGGGAGGTAGTAACGATATGAACCTACCTCATAACCAATGGCTAAATACAGTTCCTGATGACCCTGATGTTATTTCCATGAGTTTTGTTCCAATTACATCTCTATTAAATGGAGTTCCTGGCTGTGGATTCCTGAGTCACGCCATCAATTTATATCTCCGCTGTAAGTCTAGATAACTCTTACTTGGTTTAATATTATTGCTCCTCTTTGTATCCGTGTGTACTGGCATTGCTAATTTTCAGGCTGACCTTAATGTACAATTGAATTTGCTTTCATGAATGCACATGTAGATGTGTGTGCAACTCATTCATGTGGATGTGGTATAGACAAACGCATCTACGTGATCTGTTGTTGTCAAGTTGTGACTTTCTATTAGATGGTATGGTTCTACAAAATGTAACATATGCATTCACCCACTCATGCCACACAACAAAATGTAACATATGCATTCACCCATTCATGCCACACAAAGATTTTTCAGATGGTCAAAAAATTTGTTGTTTGCAACACGAAAATGATTACTTTTATAATCGCACGAAACTCTTGGGAAGTCTTCAAGTTTTGATCCTTAACGCAGATAAACCTCCAATTGAAGAACTTCACCAGTTTTTTGAGTTCCAACTGCCAAGGCAATGGGCACCTGTGTTCAGCGAGCTTGCCCTTGGTCCTCAAAGGAGACAACATGGCAATGCTGCTCTCCAGTTCAGTTTCTTGGGTCCCAAGCTATATGTTAGCACAGATCTGGTAAGTTCGGTTTCATTTGATTTGCTTTTTGTGCGTACGGGCACAACTGGTTGGATACCTTGCATTGTTTGTTGCCCTGTGAGTGCTGTTCACGGTACAAGAAAAAGGATTGCAATTTCAGCTCTTCCTACAACCTAGGTACATTGATTGCAGAACTAGTGGTTGGTATAAGGGAAATCAACTCATTTTAAATATTCAAAGAATAGCATTTCGAGAAGGAATTAAATCTTAGAAATTTTCATAAAATATTTTCAGAGCATGAAATACAAACAGTGGCAATTGTACTCTGATACCATGGTTCCACTTCTCTATGGCATGGATAACGCTTTTCTGGTTCTGGTTACTCTGGTGCAAAATTTGCATTTTCTGTGCACCATAGACCAAGCGATTTATTTTGTCACAATCTACTGTCCATGGTCTACCGCAGGTTGATGTGGGTAAGAGGCCAGTAACAGGTCTTCGGTTGTTTTTGGAAGGGAAGAGAAACAACCAGTTGGCAATCCATCTCCAGCACCTCTCTATGTTGCCGAAGATTTTTCAGCTCAGTGATGATGACCCTAACTTTCATGTGGATGACACTGTCAACAAGAATCGCAAGTACTACGAAGCTGTCCAGTGGAAGAGCTTTTCTCATGTTTGTACAGCTCCAGTGGACCGTGGTGACGATCCATGGATTGTTACTGGTGCACAGTTCCATGTTGGTGATGTTGGATTTAAGAAGGTACTCTACCTGCATCTACGTTTCTCACTGGTCGTCAGTGCGCGTGTCAGAAAATCAGAATGGGAGGGATCACCAGGAATTGCACAAAAATCTGGGATTATATCTACACTAATTAGTACCCATTTCACGTCTGCTCAAAAGCCACCACCAAGGCCGGAAGAGGTCATAACCAATTCGGCTATTTATCCTGGAGGTCCACCTGTTCCCGCACAAGCACCAAAGATGTTGAAGTTTGTGGATATGACAGAGATGACAAAAGGACCTCAGGATCATCCAGGACATTGGGTGGTTACTGGGGCAAGGCTGATGGTGGAGAGGGGTAAAATCTCATTGAGTGTTAGGTATTCGCTCTTGACCATCATAACAGAGGAAGAAGTGTAAAGAGAATTTCCTGTGGCAGTTCTCCCCTGGAATCTGGTGCTTGTGGTCATTCGGGGAGAGCCGGGCCTGTGATTTTGATGTATTCTTTTTGTGATCGTGTGCCATGGAGTTTGTATGGAAATCATGGATGTGAATTGCTAGAGGAATGTTTTGTACAATCAGTACAATGTGATTGTAGATATCACTCTAACTTGGAAAATCTTCTTGTTATGCTTATTGGAAACTTTGTTTTCTACAGAGTTTCTGGGTGGACGCCATTATTACTGAGGTGAGCCAGGATATGAAAAAGATGGCGAGCCCATGTCTTTGATGCTATACATTACGAAGTTGAGGTGGGGATTCCAATGAAGCCGTAAGGAGATGACTAGCAGGCACCCATAGCATTATCTCATCTGGCAGGGCTCTCTGACTCCCACGATGCAGGTGGCGAGTTCGATTGCTGGGTGGGTTCATGCGTGTCTGGTGTGTTAGGTTTGGGGAGAACATTAGTAAGCATTTATATGGGGCTTGATTTTAAAATTCAAAGTCTTAACTTGATTAAGGGGTGATACTAATTTTAAGGGCTTCGTCAATCAGCAGGTTTATCAGAATAGTTTTCAACTGTGCTCTACAAATGGCAATCTGTCATGGAGAGTCGCATTCGCTGCTGCAACCCGTCTCCTGACAGGAATCCCGTCATTAAGGATTCTCCATATAAAAATCTTTATTTTATTTGGGAATCTCAAAACTTGACCTCGCGACGCTAGGGTTGTCTTAAAACTGATTGATGCTGATGTAGAATTCTCAAACGGATTGCATGTCCTGAGGCAGCAGTCTTTTCTGTAGCTTGTGAGCTTTCATTCCAGTATATCTTTACCTGCAATATGCAGCCTGAATAATTCGAAGCAAAAGAATTACACACCTCATCTTCCTTCCAGTACCCATCGGTAATCAATAACTGGTTGGCTATCACAGCGTGTAAATTTGCAATTTGGTCACGAGGTATTTTAAAAGGAACCTATGGGTCTTCAATTATGCGTCTCTTTCATCCACTAACTTCCAGCATAGGTCACGCTCCAATGCTGGTCTTCTATTCAATAAGCTCTTCCATTCCCGTGATGGATTGTTTCATAATGAAGCGTGATCGTGCATGAGATGCCATCCTCACTTTTGCTATTAAAGCAAGATCAAACACTTTAAATCTTTAAAACCCATCCCCACCTTGTTTTTTCATTAAGATTTTGGGCAAACTAGTTCATTACCAGATTCTTCACCCGCCGCTTTTGACCCCACCAAAAATTGTCATCATTTTATGTATATCATTAATAAAGATATATGAAGGTATCGAGGAGCTTAAAACATGACATTTAAGTATAAAAGAATAGCAGTTGCAACCGTTTCTATTAGGAGCTCCTTTCCTTTTGGGGGGAAGAGTTTATTCTTCCAATATTGTAATTTCTTATATATATATATATATATATATATAAAGCTTAGTATATGTTAGCAAAATTATATGCTATCGTATCCATATAAATCTCAACCATCCAATTTTAAAGGTAAATAGTTCATATTGATATGCTAGCCGGTAATGTTGATAACATATACCATGCTCTCCCTCTCTCTCTATATACAAATGTCTGCTTTTTGGACTTTTGAAGTAGGATGGAATACCTTGTGTGTTTGTCTTAACACCCGGTATGATCGATCCCCATGAAAGAAGCTGGATTATGCTGCACATCTTGTGGTTGGCTGAAAAATAGTAGACTTTGACATATGGATTACTTGCCCACTACATTTTCGGTAACGAGCTAGAATCGAATGTCTTTCAAAGATTGAACACTATCTTCGTGATGCATGATAAAATAGTAAAAAGTCATTTTGCGAAAAAAATGGTGGAATCCATCTTTAATATACTAATTTTTTGAAAGTCTCCATGTTTTTCCTCTTTAGCAAGCAAATAAAATAATCCCTCAACACAAAATAAAATAAGTACGGTGATAGCAGGTAGCTTATCTAACTAGTATGGTTGAAAATAATCAAATAATTTTCCCTCCAATGTAATTGACTAAGCACCTGTTATATTATGATATATTTTGAATCCAATGTCTCCATATACTACAAAATCCCATCTTAGCCATGATAAACTATGAAAGTTCCATTCTACTCTGTCATATGCCTTACTCATACGTCCAACCCCAGCTTCTTTAAAACACCACTCTCTTATTTGAAGGAACCGATGTCATGTTTGGCAAGACATAAACAAGGAAATCAAACATAAGTAGCTAACTGAAAACCATAGTAATTGGATAGCTTATATTTTCGTAGGCATAATGGAATCGATAGTTTTGGGGCTACGTTGGTGGTAAGGATGGTTTTGACACTGCAAAATCACAAGGCTACAATCACAAGTTATGTTGATTCTGAGACAATGCATTTAATCAGTTATAGTTAGTCTTGTAATTGCAAACTCCAACCCATAGCATTATCTGGGTTCAAATTGACATAGAAAACAGCTACAACGTATTCCTAATATTTTACATCCGGTATAGTCTTGTTCACCATGACAGTGTTGGTCTGGGCACACTTGCCGCCAAGGTAGGCCCAATTAGTTGCACGTCCAACCGAAAATTGTTCAGTTGATATATCCAAACTAGCAAGGTTCGTTCGACTTGTGAAGAAGGTGCAGCCATAATAGATAGCGAATTTGAAAAGGATCAAACAAGGCTTCCTCAAAGAGAGAGAGAGAGAGAGTTTAATGTGTGAGAATAGTGGATGGATGTATTCTTTTCAATGTGAGTGATTGAATGAACGGCTACAACACGTTTTCATCGCTTTGCATACATAAGCTTATCATGTATTGGAAACTGAATGTGGTCTACTTCTGTAAGTGTATACTCATCCTCATTCTTTACTTTGAGGGATGTGAATGTCATTTAAAAATCTATAAGAGTATTTTAAAATATAAATATAACAATCTTAGTATACTCATGCAACCTAAGTTTCTTTATTAGAGATAAACTTTAAAAAAGTTTCACGAACACCCTTATGTGTCTTACTATCAAGTCCTCTTATATGACTACCATGAAGGATTTAAGACCAATTAGTCTATATGATGGTTTGTAAGATAATTGGTTATTGGTTTATAAGATCATTGATAAAATCTTCCTTCATACACTCAAAAGGTTCATGAACAAGATTATAAGTATCAAACCAAAGTACCTTATTAAAGGTAGATTGATTTCAAATAATGTATCAGTAACCCATGAGTTTAGGCATCATTTGAAGAATAAAAGACAAGGGAGATCCTATGAAATGACAATCAAATTAAAGATGAGGAAGGCATATGACTAAGTTGAATGCCAATTCCTTTGGTTCATGATGAAGAAGATGAGTTTTTACAATAAATGGATCGACAATACGTGACCTCGGTATTTTTCTCAATCCTCTTGGATGAACAAGTCCATAACTACATCAAACCCAAAAGAGGCCTTTGCCAAGAAGCAGTTGGATTGATGGACTTACCAACCTCGATCATTACAAAGGACAAAGCGATTAAGGTGAGATCCAGTGTAGATCCAACTTTCTATTCTTGAGAATCCATACATCCCTTATCAGTGTATGAACAATTATCTCTCGAGTGCCTTATCGATATGGGAGAAAATTTTGATTATTTAGGAGAGTCAGAGTGGGTAAAACAATACTCATCATGGAATTAATCAACAACATTGATAAAGCTCAAGAGGGTACATCTGTATTAAGAGGAGTAGGAGAACACACTCATGAAGGAAATGATCTTTACATGAAAATGAAAGAATTTGGAGTGATTAATGAAGAAAATATTATAGAATCTAAAGTAGCTCTAGTATATGGACAATGAATGAACCATAGGGAGCTCTTACCAGAGTCAGTTTGATTGCCCTAACCATGACAAAATATTTCTATCATGTTATTGAACAAAATGTCTCCCCTCCCTCCTCTTATTTCTTATTTGTGTTCAAGGTTTAACTTTCCTCTTATACAAAGTTGAGACTTTCCTCTTATACAAAGTTGAGAGCAATAGGGACATTGATTGAATAGAGAAAGTCTGATAATATTATATTTATTATTTGCCAATGATGCAATTGTTTTTGGTAAAGGTTCTTGTCATTGTGAAAATTTTGTAGAGATGTACAAGAGAATCAATGGATAGTAGGTAAACCTCACAAAATTGGTAGTTTATTTCAGTAGTAACACCTTGCCTCAAATGTGTTTGCAACTTGCTATATTACTTTTTATCACCATATGAGATCTCAAGGTAAATACTTAGGTGTTCCTTCCATCATCCAAAGATTCAAAAATAAACTTTCACGTACATAAAAGAAAAGGTGGGCAAAAGGCTTGCAATAGTGAAAAAATATTTGTTATCCGGTAAGAAGAGAGATCATGGTGAAAACAATAGGCACAACTATTCCAATTTACTAGATGAGATGTGTTTAACTACTTAAAGGTTTCATTAATGATATATAATAGATGTTAACAAGATACTGATGGGGTGGGGAGAGAAAGAAGAGGGTTTCCCCATGAGTTGGATGAGATCTACTATGTGAAAGTAAAATGAAAGTTGGTTTGGGACTAAAAGACCTTAAAGTAATAAAATTTTTATGATTGCTATACACTTATAAAGACTCTTATAAGGATATTCATTATTTTATAAGGTATATAAGTAAACATACTTTCTATGATTGTCGCTCATGAGAGTTGAATTGGGAACTAATTCTTCTTAGAGATATCAAAGGATGAAAAATGATTGAATAAGGTTTATTGTGGCTCATGGGCGATGGTTTGACTATTGCTATATTTCGAGACCCATGATTGCGAAGAAATATCCATAACGATTTATGTTTGTTGTACCATTAAATGTTGAACCTTAATTTATATACAAATAAATGAATTTGAATTTGAACTTGATCTTATTGGGTTACATCATGATTGAATTGTCAACGGTTCATGAAATTAAGTCATATGGCATGAACGGGTTCTATGTCGATGTTAAATAAGTTTTATGGGTCTTTAAATAAGTGATATTAGAGTTTAGGTAGATTTGAGGTATAATTTTAAGTGGTGTTACTAAAAAAATTAAATCATAATATGTATAATAAATTTTAAATACTTTTGTAGAATACCAGTAGTAAAAACTTTAGGTCATGATATTCAGATTCTAGGTCATCTAAGATCTAGTATAGGGTACGGAGGAGACTACTAGAGCGAGGGATAAAAAGTGCTCTAACATAACCTCTATGAAGGGTTCAAAAGGCTTTGACATAGTTTGAATGAGAGACTTAGAGGGCTCTGATACAACCTAAGCAAAAAAACCCAAGGGGCCTCAATACAACTCAATACTAGCAAAACACAAATCAATCACCGTGAAAGAACTACGAAATTTTTAGTAGATATTATAGTAATTTTCTGACTTCAAACAATTATATTGAGCACATCTAAATGGTGTTCAATGCTATAGGATATATTGATGTGATGGAACATGATAGATTAACCTTGTTATTATATACCAATGTAGCCTTGTCTTGATAGAACGACACTTGGTGAAGTAAAAGAGTTACAAACTCAATTGTAGGAGTGTTTGAGAAGGCTTTTCTCAAAACTAGTATATCTTTGTAGGGTGCTCCTATCCTCTTCGTAAAGAAGAAAGATGGGTCTTTTCACTTTTGCATTGATTATCATAAAGTAAATCCGGCCACGATAAAAAAACAAGTATCCTTTGCCAAGAATTGACGATTTATTGGATCAATTATAAGGTGGCAAGTGTATTCTGAAATATACATCTACGTTAATGTTATTACAAATTGAGAATTTGATCTCAGATGTATTGAAGATGGCTTTTTGTATGAATTATAGATATTACGAATTTCTAATGATGTTATTTGGGTTAACTAACACACCTACAACTTTTATAAATTTAATGAATAGAGTGTTCAATGATTATTTAAATAAATTTATGAAAGTAGAAAAGAGCATACACAATACTTGTGATTGGTACTAAGGCAGCTATAGGTACATCAACTTTATGCCAAGCTATCAAAGTACAAAATTTGGTTATAACATGTAACATTTATTGGTCACGTCAGCTTTGAAAAAGGTATTTCAGTTGATCTGGCGAAAATCATTGTTGTGGTTAGTTGGGAGTGATCCCAAAATGATACTGAGGTGCATAAGATTGTGAAAAACAATTTGTTAGCTAAATGACAGATTATTTGATAGTGGCAGTTGAGGGAGATTTTGCCAAAAATGTTGTTATTAATGGTTAAAGCTAGTGGATTGCATATTGTGCTGTCAGCTTTACTATGTCGTATCGACCCTTGGTGACATTATGATGAACACTGAGTCTTGTCTCCAAAGAGACATGGATTGAGGTTTTAACTAGACCCAAAAAGAACTTAAAAGATCCAGATTATATTTTTAGAGTATTTCGGGTCTGTTTGAGGTTTGATTTGATACGGTTTAAACTGCTAGATCGTAATTAAATGTAGAATGTTGATATTATGTTTTTATCATGATTTAAGGATTAAATGTAGTGTTAGTTCTCAACTTGTTATGTATAGAGCCATGAGTTAACTACTTTGTTGGTTATACTAGGTCTACTTGTAATTTACATTGAGTAGTTCATGTAAAGCTATACGACATGCCTAGTTTGGGGACACTAATAACTAGTCTACAAAAGTAGAATTATTTAAAGTAAAATGGATATGTGATTTTGATATTGAAATTGGGCATATGATATGATCCGATGTACAGA
The DNA here is from genome assembly GCA_036023115.1 of Brasenia schreberi. Taxonomy (NCBI): domain Eukaryota; kingdom Viridiplantae; phylum Streptophyta; class Magnoliopsida; order Nymphaeales; family Cabombaceae; genus Brasenia; species Brasenia schreberi. The sequence continues at coordinate 2,241,486 of JAYKKT010000036.1, read as the reverse complement.
TACGAAGCTTGAGAAGTAGGCCCATATGAATATCTTGAATTTGAGAGGTAGTTATAAGCCAATGAATATGTAAATTTTGTTGAGATTAATTGAGTGAATATATGACTCTACTAGTGTGGTAGTTGCATATAGAACAATTTCTGTTTGTCATACCACTGATAGGCCATATGTCGACATTGAATGAGTTGTATGTCATTATAAGAGTGCTATAAGAGTTAAGATAGATATATAGCACAATCCGAAGTAGTGGTACTCAAAAAATCAAAACATAATATATATAGTTAATTTTAAATGTTCTTGTATAGGATACCAACGGTTAATATAGGATATTCAAAAAGAGTCATTTGAGACTTAGCATGAGGTTTGGAGAGACTATCGGAGAAAGAGTTAGGGACGCAGAGGGGTCTCCAACACAACTTGATCGAGAGACCTAGGAGGCCCTAATAGAACCAACTACTAGCAAACACATGCCAATTACCTTAAATGAATTAAAAGATTCAGAATGTATCCATTTCAATGGAGATGGTAGTAATCTTTGGCTCAATACAATTGGATTGAACACATTGAAACAGTGCTCAATGTCATATGATGCACTAATGAGGAGGAACGTGGTAGAATGAACAAGCACTATGTCTACGTCAAACGAGTTATGTGGGTCATTAAATAAAATTAATGTAAAACTGAAAAAGTGATGCTGTCCATAAATTTGAAGAACTGTGAAGACCCTAATTCAACAATGATCTTTAACCCGAATATCAAAACCTAAAACGATGAGATATAGTAGATTGCAAGATAAATTAAAGATTGATATATAGAAGACAAAAAGAACACAAAATCAACAATGAATTGGAAAAGTGATGCTACCAAGAAGCTTGAAGATACAAAACCCATAATTTCATACAATCACAAGCGCTAATCATAATCTAGAGCAATGCAATGCAACAGACTACAAGATGGTTTGAAGATGGGTGTCTAGATTTGAGGGAAACTCACCAATAATGCAGACTTTCTATGCTAAACTCATTAGAAATCTTCAGTCAATGTAAAACAGATTCGTAAATACCAAAGAGAACTCAAACTTGTGAAAGAACCAAGATCTAAAGAAATGTGAGAAGTGAGTGAATGTTAATCCCCTGATTTCTGCGAGAACAAACACTAAATTCACACAAAAATTTTGTGGAAAATTTCAAATGGAATGATTACCTCAAACTTTGGTAATTAAAGACCTTGCTCTTACCCATTTGAGAAAAACAATTAACAATTTCCCTATTTTTCCCTCTTATTAAAGAAGTACTTTCAACCTTTTCCCTGTTCGTGATACTGTCGGTGGAACTCATTGAAGGTGATGAGAAATTATCACGGTAGGTACCGACCCTTCACTTGAGACAAAAATATGCATCATGGTCTTGGTCAATGCTTTGTATCCACTGGTTCAGGCTCCAATTGTTTCCAAGGTTTAGCTTGTACCATGCGTCAAAGTGTTTTATATACCACTTGGATCTTGGCAGCTAGCGTTATACTCGAACCTACGTCTTTTGTACTGGTTTCCTATCTCATGTTTTAAGTATGTAATGTAGTAAGCGGGTTGCCATGTACCGCTCTAGTTGGGTCTTGTGTTTAGATCAACGTCCATGTGATAATCGGATCTTAGAATCTGGTATTATTTAGGTTTAAAATTGATTAGGCCTTAGTATATAAAAAGTGAAGATGGTATATATCACTCTTGTCTGATGCATATCGTTGGGCTCCATGATACAAGCGTATCGTATCGCCCATATCGTAAAAAAAAAAATCAATCTTCATATAATGCAAAGTTTAGTACAGATTGAGGATTCAACATTGAACAATTGCATCCAAATTTACATATTTTGAATAAAAAAAATGAAATACATTTACATTTTATAAATTGTAATAAGGATCATCAACTAAATAATCTTCATCTTCTTCTTGCTGGAGATCCTCATCATCATCGTCAGCAACACCTTCTGCTTGAAAATAAAATTCTTGATCTCCTTGATATTGTTGTTGCGCTCCTTTCAAATTAATTCATGCAATGTCTTCTTCGGTTAGGAGGGCATTTTCTTCACTGTCTTCTATAACTCAATCTTCTAATATATCAAAATTATTCAAACTTATTGGATCAAATTGGTTTTCTTGTCTATTTACTTTTTTTAATTGCCAACAACAAACAAAGATAAATAATTAGTAAATAATATTAACAATTAAAGTTAAACAATTTATTGAATTGAACATTTAAGTAATAGTAATACAATATTACCTTTCACGAAGGCGCATGTTACAACGAATAAAAACTAAATTATTTAGTCTTTTATGTTCCAACCTGTTACGCTTCTTTGTATGGATGTGTTAAAAAATACTCTAATTTCTTTCACAACCTGTTGCACTATAGGTTTGGCTTAAGACTCTTACTGTAAAATCTCTAAGGTTCGGACAATCAGTTCCACCAAACATCTGTAGAAAAAGATAAACATTAGAGACATAATCCACAGTAATATAAGATACAACTTAAATATGAAAATAAACAATTTACTTGGACGCATCGTAGTGCGGTTGCGAATTGCTACAGGCAAACCCATCAAGTGAAGAGCATTATCATAAATCTCCATCTCTCGATGTATAGCATATGCTATGCTCTCATTAGGGACTAATCTATTAATACAATCAATGATTCCTCGATTAACCTCACTGTCCCTTTTGAAGGTTGCTGAGTACCTGAATGATGGGTTTAGATAATAGGTTGCTGCATGAATAGGCTGATGCAATTATTTATTCCCTCTATTATCAATTATTTTTCATACGGGTATATAATCTCTCTTTTTTCTATTAAAATTATTTCTGATAGTTTCTTTTGCCCTATCTATAGCTTCATAAAAGTAGCCCATAAATGGTTTCTCCTTGCTATCAGCCAATCTCAAAACTTTCACTAAAGGACAGGTAATTCTCAACTATCTAACACATGCATTCCAAAATGTACTTCTAAAAACTATCTCTGCAATCTCATTCAACTTTCTATTTCTTATGTTCTGAGGCAACTCTGCAAATTATTATCACTCATCTGAGGAGAACATTCTTTTCAATGCTTGCTTTTGTCTCACAATACTCTATACAGATAAGAAGTTTATTGCAAACTGAGTTGCAGCTGTTCGAAGAAGCTCTTCACCTTCTGTATATCTCCTCATCATACACAAAACAAATGCATGATTGTAAATGAATTTTGTAATATCTTGGCAACACTAAGTTGTTGCCTTTATTTCATTCATCTCACCAATGTCCTCAAGGATGAGATCTAAACAATGAGCTGCACATGGTGTCCAGTAGAAAGTCCCATAAATATCAGCTAACTCCTTCCCAACTGCTTTGTAGTTAGCTGCATTATCTGTAATCAATTGGACTATATTCCCTAGCCCAACCTCTTGTAGAACTTTATCAAATTCTTGTCATAAAATATTCATGCCTCTCCTCTAACATATCCAAAGATCTAAAAAACATAAGTCCTTTAAGACAGTAGAAATGAAAGTTTAGCAAGGTCCTTCCTCGCCTATCTATCTATTCATCTGCCATGATAGTGCAACATATCTCCTTCCATGACTCTCTCAATATCGAACAGTATTCTTGCACTTTAATAATGGTCTTATCTAAGATCTTTCCTCTCAACTTTTGATAGGAGGGCATCTTGTATTCTGGACCGATGTTAGCAATTGCATCTGCCATTACTTGAAAATGAAAACTGTTTGCTACATTGAATGGAATGCATGCATCATAAAATCATCTGTCCACTATAAGGTATGCCTGATCATGCAACTGTTTTGAAGCCATAGCAGCACGAATTCTAAGTTGAGCACTAGGTGTAGTAGTATGAGTAAAAAATAAATGTATACTAGAAGAAGTTCTTCTTCTACTCCTTTCTGAACTTCTTCTTCTACCACCTCCAAAGTCTTCAGCAACCCTCTTTCCCCTGCTAGGTGCTCATGAACTGCTACTACCAATCTCTATTCTAGCATTTGAAGGCAAACTATCAGTTAATCCAAATCCAGTAGCATCATCATCTTCTTCAAACACCTCCAAATTATCCTTTTGTTGTCTCCTTTCCTGTATACTCTCAACCATTTGCAGACATTGTCATTTAATACCTTCTGACAAACTTCTAACTTTGCCTGTACATTGAGCAACTTCTTTCCTAGTCCCTGCTAGGTGGTGTTTCAATCTTCAAATTCTACCACTAACCACCCTCTCACAAAATAACATCTGATCTTTAATCTAGAACCCTCAACTGGTGTATCCCATTGTCATGCCGGATCATCAGACTTAGAATGGGAGTCTCTAACAGCCCTTCCTGCCATCTTAATTGTGTACTTTAATTCAATAAAAAACTTGAAAATAAAAACACTTCATAAATCCCCAAGCGTCAAATAACACTCAAATAGAGTGTCTCCCACTTCATGAATGCAATAAAAATCATATCCACACACATAATAACTTCATATTTTGTCAATCAAAAAAAGTAAATTATAAATAAATAAATAAACAATAAATAAAACAGAAAAAATAAAGAAAAACACTAAAAATATACCTAAATCCGAGATAAGAGGCTTGCACGGACACCGTAGAGCACGGTTTTGGAGCCTTGAATACTAAGGAGACGAAGAACGTCAAATAGGAGGCTTGGAGAACTCAAAGAGAGAGAGAAACCTGCGAAAATCACGGGTTTCGATTCAGTAAGGGTCCCTTGGCGTATCGCTCGTATCGTACGATACGGTACAATAATTACCTATTTACGATACACCTTGGTGGTGGCCCACGATACAATAACACTGGTATATATAGAGGCCAAGTGCATAAATATGGTGGCGAAGTCATGCAAACTCAGAGTCAGTTGTCGGTTGGGTATTCATGACCTCATCTTGATGAACTTGGATGAGTATTCTCATTCTTAGGTAGGATTTTTTGCATGAGGAAAATGGTAGGGGACCGCACTTCGATGGGGTCATGTATGTGGATGAGAGCTGACATGGGTTTATTCCCTAACATGATCTGGTAAAGGAACTCGTTGTGAGCACTTGCTTCACCATGTATCTCTTGGGGCTTCGGCACTGAGAGTGCTGAAGATGGATGGGAGGAACTTGGCTGGAGTAGTGGGAGGCCGATAGAATTGCACTCAGTTATGGTAGAAGGAAACCTCCTTGGGTGTCATGGACGACTCATGTTTCATTATGTACCGTGGATGAAGCATTTACTACACAGTGTGATGGGTGGAGGTCAGTTAGGATACGTGGAGGTCAGTTAGGATAGGAACTATGAGGAGCTTTCATGGAGGAAGGTCCGCGCTCAATGGGGGGAGTCACCACATTCTCTAGCTATACTCTCGAGACTTCGAGGGCGAAGTCCGATTTAGCCAAGGGCGTAATGTCATGTGACAATTTTCGGGGTTCAGCTTGAATCATGTGTTGGGGGCTGACCATATGCCGCATTGCGCCTTGGTGCTTAGTGTTGTGCTTGTGCTTGTGTCTCATGTTTTAAGTATGTCATGTAATAAGTGGGTTGTCATTGGGGGCTGAACATATGCCGCATAGCGCCTTGGTGCTTAGTGTTGTGCTTGTGCTTGTGTCTTATGTACTGGTTTTTGTGTCTCATGTTTTAAGTATGGCATGTAATAAGTGGGTTGTCATGTACCGCTTTTGTTGGGTATTGTATTTAGAACGACTTCCATATAATAAACGGGTCTTAGAATCTAGTATCATTTGGGTTTACATTTGGGTAGGGTTTAGTATATAAACTTTCTTTCTGAAGTTATGTTCTCATTCAACCCCTTAAATGAAATAACGTGAGAGGTGAGAAAAAGACTCCCTTCCCACCTTCTTCCCATCGTTCTCCATGGTTTGAGTGTGTGTATATGCGTGAGAGACCACCACCACTAGCCAAGGCATGTTGGGTGGATTCGGCAGATAGTAGAAGACACTAAAAAGGTGGCATACGGTCGTAGTTCACGCTGCACAAAGTTGACGAGTTGAGCAAATTCGAGGAATTTGTTGCCATCACTGGTGGATCAAGGGATTGTGCATGATCTCCCTCATAGCCAGACGACGACCGGTGGCGGTGGATTTCATTTAAGGTGACGAGTAATTACCAAAGTAACTACCGATCCTTCGGTTGAGATGAAAATAGGCATGGTGGTCTCGATCAATCATGGTGTTTTGCATCCGCTGGCCGTTTTAGGCTCCAATTGTTACATTATGTTGGTTGGTTTGTTATTGAATGGATCTGAACCTCTCTTTTTCATCAACGGTAAAATCTTCATTCAATTTAAGAAGAGGTGGCTCTCCATCGCAAGATTCAATCAAACAAAATAAAAGATCTCCCAAAATGGAACACATAAAGAAACATATATTAGAGCATGTAAACAAACTTCTGTTCACGGCACCTTGTACATACAAAATCACTTCACTCATAACTCTGTGTTCACTCTGGTCCACCTTGAAGGGAGAGAGAAAAGGAGGAAGAGGATGTAAAAAAGAAATGTTACAAGAAACCGAACAACTACCCGTGCCTCTCATAGGAAAAAGAATAATTATCTCAATATATATATATATATATATATATATATATATATATATATATATATATATAGAGAGAGAGAGAGAGAGAGAGAGAGAGAGAGAGAGAGAGAGCTGAACAGCCCTTCTCTCTCTTATTGACAAATTTCAAAAGACATTTTTTCTTTCTCATGTAAATAATAATACACACATGTTTGTGTGTGTGCGCCCTTTCAAGTTAAACTATAAGAAACAAGATATTACGAAATGCAACCTGACCTCACTAAGTTCAGAATAAGGCTTGGTTTGGTTTAGGTTGATGCTTATTGTTGCGAATCTCTCAAGGGATTCTAAAACAGAATTTGCCATGTGTGTCACATCTAATAGCTGATCACATAATTAATTACCAGAAACATAGTTCAGCCCAACTCCGCCCATGTAAGGATTACCCTTGCATTGCCGGTCCCAAGCCCGGATAAAGGAGGGTTGTGTTAGGCTTTCGACAGCCAGCGTAAAACTTCGTCGGATTTTTATAACATGGAATACAAAAATTATGAGTATTGTTTTGGGGCGTCCCCGCCTAGCGACGTGCTGCAGAGCCCGAATGCAATAAGAAGTAAGCAAGGGCCACTACATTTTCGCCCGAATGTAGTGAATCAATTGCAGAGAGGGTTCCCACATCATGGACGGGTGTGGGTAAAGAAGTTAGTCCCGCTACATTGCCGTTCGAATGTAGTGAAAATTTTTCAAAGAGGGTCTTCGCATTTTGATTATGGACAGATGCGGGGGGTAAGGAAGCTAGTCCTAGAAAATAAGATTCGTATTGATTCTTGGAATATCGGAACATTATCCGATAAGCTAATGGAGGTGGTAGATACTATGATTCGAAGAAAGATTCATATTCTATGTTTACAAGAGACAAAATGGGTTGGAGAAAAAGCAAAGGAGATAGAGAATACAGGTTTTAAGTTATGGTACTCAGGTAAAGAAAAGGCTCGAAACGGAGTTGGTATTATCATAAATAAAGATTTAAAGGAGAGTGTGGTAGACATATAATGATATGGTGACCGAATCATAACGTTGAAATTAGTGTTAGGAGCAGAGGTTTTGAATATAGTTTGTGCTTACGCACCCCAAGTAGGACTAGAAGATAGTACAAAGACAGTTTTTTGGGAAGAGTTAGGTAAGGTGTTTCAAAAGATTCCACAAAGGAAGATGATTTGTTTAAGAGGATATTTAAATGGACATGTCGGTAAAGAGGCATTAGGATATCAAGAGATTCATGGAAACTTTGGTTTTGGAGATATAAATGAGGAAGGTAGGGAGATTTTAAATTTTGCTATGGCATTTGATATCTTTATAGTTAATACAATCTTCAAAAAATGAGATGAACATTTAATTACTTATAAGAGTATCTTATCACAAACACAAATTGATTACTTTATTTGTAGAAAAAAAGATAGAGCGTGTTGTAAAGATTGTAAGGTAATTCTAGGAGAAAGCTTAACCACCCAACATCGACTTTTAGTTATGGATTTACAAATAAAAAAGTGGACAAAGAAGAAAAGAGTGCATCGAGCTATTCAAACTAAATGGTGGAACCTCAAAAGCGAGAAAAAAGATATATTTAAACAGAAAGTCCTGCAAGGAGATGTTTGGAATTATGTTGGCACACCCTCTGATATGTGGAACAATATGGCTATACATATTAGGAAAGTGGCGAAAGATGTGTTAGGGGTATCTAAGGGAGGTGTACCGGGACAAAAAGAACCTTGGTGGTAGAGTGAAGTAGTACAAAATAAAATCAAGGCAAAGAGGGCATGTTACAAATTACATTATGTTAAGAAAACTAGTGAAACTTTAGAAGCTTATAAGAAAGCATAAAAGGCCGTTAGTGAAGCAAAAGCTAAGATTTGGGAGGACTTATATAAAAAACTCAACTCAAAAGAGGGTGAAAGAGATATTTTTAGGATAGCTAGGGTTAGAGATAAGAAAACTAAAGTTCTTAATTATGTTAGATGCATAAAAGACGAGGATGGAAAAATTCTAGTGGCAAATGATGATATAAGAAATAGATGAAAAAACTATTTTTATAATCTTTTTAATGAAAATAAAGATGTTAGTATTAGTTTAGGAGATTTAGCTCAGAAAAGTATATAAACCACAATTTCTACCGACGTATTCAAAAGAATAAAATCAAAGAGGCTCTTAAACATATGAAGGGTGGTAAATCGGTAGGACCAGATAATATTCCTATAGAAGTTTGGAAAATATTAGGAGAAATAGGAATCACTTGGCTCACAAGACTATTTAATGAAATATCAAAAAACCAAAAGATGCCCGAGGAATGGAGAGCAAGTACACTTATACCCATATATAAGAACAAGGGAGACATTCAAAATTATGCAAATTATCGAGGTATCAAGTTAATGAGTCATACTATGAAATTATAGGAAAGAATTATCGAACGTAGGTTAAGACAAGTATCAAGTACAACAGCGAACCAATTTGTGTTCATGCTAGGCATATCTACTATTGAAGCGATTCACCTTTTGAGACGTCTTACGGAACATTTTAGAGCAAAAAAGAAAGACCTTCACATGATATTTATTGATCTAGAAAAAGCTTATGATAGGGTACCGAGGGAGGTTCTTTGGAAAAAAGAGGTATCCCATTGACATATATTAACCTTATAAGAGACATTTATGATGGTGCAAAAATATGTGTGAGGACTCATGAAGGAACGACAGACTTCTTTGAAGTTAATATTGGGTTACATCAAGGATCAACTTTAAGCCCATACTTATTTATAATGGTGATGGATGAGTTAACAAAACATATTCAAGATGTAGTACCTTGGTGTATGTTATTTGCATATGACATTGTATTAGTGGAGGAGTCTAAGGAAAAAGTTAATAGAAAATTGGAACTATGAAGAGAAACATTAGAAAGCAGAGTGATGGAAGAATTGATGGAGATGTTATGCATAGAATTAATGTTGGTTGGTTAAAATGGAAAGGAGCATCAGGTATTCTTTGTGATAAGAAGATACCATTAAAATTAAAAGGTAAATATTATAGAGCAGCAATTAGGCCTACCATGTTTTATGGTTCTGCAGTTAATCATCAACATGTACAAAAGATGTTTGTGACAGAAATGAAGATGTTGAGATGGATGAGTGGTCATACAAGAAAAGACCGTATACATAATGAGGTTATTAGAAACAAAGTAAGAGTGACACCAATAGAGGATAAAATGAGAGAACATCATTTAAGATGGTTTGGACATATAGAAAGAAGATCAAAAGAAGAACCTGTAAGAATGTATGAAAAACTAAATTTGGAAAGTATTAAAAGAGGTAGAGGACGACCACAAAAGTGTTGGAAAGAAACAATAAAGAACGATCTAGCTTATTGGGAGTTAACTGCTAACATGGCACAAGATAGGGATTTGTGGAAACAAAGAATCCATGCTGCCGACCCCGTCTAGCATGGAAAAAGGCTTAGTTGTTGTTGTTGTTGTTGTGAAACATGGTTCAGCCCAAGTGCATCAAGTTTTCTCTAGTTGACCGACCATACTTAGTGTCTTAATCACCAAACTGAGCAGTTTCAAGTGGGTTTTCTTAAGCATTATGTTGAAGGGCGCAAGAAGTCAGAATGAACTTTTACGTTGGTCGTCAGCTGCCCTCTTCACTCTTCTAATTCTTGGGGATAACTATGGGAATGCAAAAATAAAAGAAGTGTTAAAATGAGGCAACTGACTGTACACCCAACAGCATTAGCTCACCTAGCAGGATTCTCCGACTCTCCCGGTGCAGGTAGCAAGTTCGATTCTTGGGGAAGGTGCATGCCTATGCATGTGTTAGGTTTCACCTAGAAGAGCTCTCTAACACATTCTTTCGCGCTTGACAATCAAACCCACCACCTGCAACGTGGGAATCAAAGCCCTACCATATGATCTAACGCTATCTGAAGCAAAACATATCGCCTGGGAAAACTATATGTAGGATCAATATATTTCTTAATTTCCTTTTTCCTTTTCTTTCTACACAAAAGTGTTCCAACTAGCTTTATCACTTGCTTCAAGGAAAAAATTGCAAGTATTGAAACACGTGTATGAGAGAGAGAGAGAGATGTAAAACACAAAGACGTGAAAACGAGTTACAAATCGATCGCAGACCAACTCGTAAAACGGTATGAAAGCATCACTGAGTCCACCTTGTGATGATGTTGCTATAATCATTCTTCACTCAATCATACACATGCTGATGAATTTACAAGCATGAATCTATCCGGCTCCTCTCTCTCTCTCTCTCTTAACAGGAAAGAGAAGAATTCTAATTTGACCGAAAATATAATTATGACATACCCTTCTATAATAGGAAGCATCACTTAGAGGTCAAATGTAGAAAAGACCTGATCAGTGACTAACACTAATGGCTAAGGGAACTTTGACAAGAACACTCCAAATAACTCACAATGACACTAAGGTGAATCCTATATAATACAGATCCAAATTCAATACTTGAACTAGGATCGAAATGACTCAAAAAGGATTCAAATGACTTCAACCTAACTAGAACCCAAATCAGATGTGGCGCCTCCATAAGTAGTATCGTGTGTCATATGAGTCGCTTGCAATATTGCCGGGCTCATGCATGGAGGCTATTAGCATGTGGTCGATGTCCTATCACAAAACCAAACAAATCTAACTGCATTTTCAGCCAAAAGGGTTTGTCAAAGCATCAGAACCATCTTAGCAGAGGCCTCAACCATGAGCTGGATACCTTTATTATAGTTGGTGCTAGTTGGCTTTGCTCATTATTCCAAGATGTAGAACTCTGTAACTTGTATAGCCTAAGCTAGGGGTATTCAAGGAACTGACAAAACCAAACCGGTAACCAAACTCCTAGAACCAAACCAGTAGTTTGGTTCTGCTCCAAATGTTAAACAGTATGGTCTAGTTCAGTTCTAACAGGAAAATGTTCTCACAGTATGGTTCGTGAATCCAAGATTAGAAACGAACCAAACAAAACCATCACCCCCTCTTTGCGTGCACAAACAAACAAACAAACGCACACACATATTATATATAACCTAATATACACGAACCCTAATAAAATCCCACTAATTGGCCATAATCCTTTGTGTTTTTTTAAACTGAAAATCTTTCAAGTTCCTTTTCAAACCCACCCGCCTCCTCTTGTTAATACACACATACATACAACATATGTATATATTTACATGTATATATACATGTATGTATCATAACATAGTTTGGATAGGATGTTGCTTGATATTGATTATTTGTTATACAATACAACCATCACATACTAGCATAATATGAAATGTGTAGAAATGGAGGTTCTATGAACTAAATGGTTTGATGAGTTCTCCAAAATTGAGAACCAATTGTATTGCTTTGTTTCAACGTTGAGGTCAGAACCAAACCAAACTGGACCATGAACACCCTTAGCCTAACCAAAGTAAACCTATCTTCAGCTTATCCCGTTTATATACCATAACAACAAAGTCTTTCAAGGCGCGGACGGCCAATTCATGTGAGATAGTTCAACCTGCAACCATTGATCATGGGGTTGCTTGATAACAAGTACTGGACCTGCAGCACAGGTACCGCAAGCCTAATTCCACTGGCCCACCCGTGAGGGTGGACTGTTTTTTGGAGAAAAAGGAGGATTTCTGGATCCAATTCCTGTAGGTCTTTCTTAGATGTATTGCAGGCTCATGCATGTTAGAACTGACAAGGGGACTGAGCCTGCAATGCCTGTACTGTAGGCTCGGTATTTTCTATCAAATAAACCCTAGCTAGGGATGAAAGTGAACCGAGCGCCTGACAAGCTACTCTAGCTTGACTCAAGAAAAAAAACTAAAACTAATACTCCATCACTTCGAGCTCGAGCAGCTTGCAAACCTAATTGAGCTTTATAATATAGATATAGAGTTTTGTATTTATAGATTTATGTATTCGGGTAACCAACATGAAACTTCAACTTAGAAGTTTTGGAGTTTGAGCTGACTCACGAGCTCCATCAAATATAACTCAAGCCTGAAGATAGAAGCTAGTTCACGCTCGAGTCGAGCTTGCCTGTACTAGAACTCGACTGAACTCGATTACACCCCTATAAATAGCATGGGAAATTCCATCTTGAAAATAAAGATATGAGCAGATATGGGAAAGATAAACTGGATTGACAAACATTTTCTCACAAAATTGATACGTGGAGACTCTTTTTTACTATCCACACACTTTTTTTTTTGTAATTATGATTTTACCCCTATTCAAATTTAAAAATTACCCTAATATCTCTAACATTTGAAAATCTCTCTCCCTTTGCAGGTTCTCTCCTTACTGTTGATGGTCCTATATCATTTTTCTGTTGATTCATCGCTTGAGGCTTGATCCAATGCATGATATTGAACCATCCACTATCTCATAGTGCTTCGAATCCGATTGAAAAAAGAAGAAGAAGAAGAAGAGGGGCCTATTTGAATAGGGTTTCAGTAATTTAATGGGGTACTTTATTGATTTGATGTATTTTTTATTGTTTATTTGATAAATTAATTTTATTTTTAGCCAAAATCAATGAAAAAATGAGGTCAAGTTTGACAAGAAAGACATGCACCTGTGTCATTTTTTAGTCAGGAACTTGATGTTATTTTTATTATTTTTATTTTTTGTATGTTTTTTATTCTCTTTTTCTTCTTGTTCTATTCTTGATTCTTATTTTTTATTGTTATTCTTCTTGTTATTGATTTTGTTTTCTGTTGTCTTTCTTGTTCTTGATTTTTCTTTGTTTTCTTTTTCTTCTTTTTTTTCCTTCTACAAGATTTGGAAGAATATGCAACAATGCTAAATAAAACATCAGTCACTAGAGCAAAGAGATTCGGTGAGATAGACCTTTATGGAATTATATGGGAGAGGAGAGAGAAATGTTAGAATTGGGTGTGAGAGGAAAGAGAGAGCGATGAGAGGTAATTTTAACATTTTTAAAAAGAGGTGTTAAAGAGTAATCCCCCCTTTTTACCATCCACACACCTTTTTTTTGTATTTTCTAAAATATCTTTGGTAATTCCGATAATTACTAGGGTATCCTTTTCATATGACTCTCTCTCATTTTGTGTGGACCCTCCTTTGCCACCTATTTTCCATTCATTTTTCATTCTCCGACCTATCCCAACCACCCATTGCTCGATTTACATCCATTTGCAACAAAGGAACGAATTGAAATCTTTGGAAAAGGAAGAAAAAGAAGAAATAGGAAGAAAGAAGAAGAAAAAAAGGAAAAAGAAGAAATTGGAGGCTGATTCGAAGATGGATCTATAGATTTGTCAAGGTACGTTGTTGATTTGGTTTTGGTTTTGGTTTTATCATTTTTATTGTTTTTTGGATGGATTCTCACCAAAAAATCCATGGGCTTTTTGTTTTGAGACGCACGTAGATTGTATCTTTCGTGTATAGGAGACGCGTCTCGGTCGTGTCTTCCACCAAGAGAGACTTACACCCTAGACATGTCTCTCTTGTTTCGATTTGATTAATTAATTTTAGTTTTTCTATGCAGATATTGTTTATGAGGCATGAATAGAAGGGCGTAACATCACCGCTTCATTTAGAAGACGTAATGTTGTATCATGCATATGACAATCTCATAGATGATAATGAGGAGAAGAAGACATTTTGGTATATACGAATATTCTGAAGCCAAACAATTATGTTATGAGGATGATATATTGACCTTAGAGACTGAGATTGATATTGCAAAGAGTGGGGATGAGGGATTCCTAGATATATTGAGATTACTCCCTAACTTTAAAGGTTACATTACTTGTAAGTTCTGATAAAAACATGTAATTTCTGACAGTAAAATTGTATATTCAATATCAATACTCATTATTCCAACTCATTATGTAAATGTAAATGTGTAGACAATACGAAAGGTTGTAAATGTAAATGTAGAAACAATACGAAAGGTTGTAATAGCCCACACAAGGTATGTTGTTGGTACAACATGGTCAATAAAGAGAATGGATGTGAGGCTCAGTAATTAGGTTGAGATTCTAGATAGGTGTGGGTTGATTGGCCTGGAAGATTTGTTGTATGAAGTTATATATCATACGTTATTGATTGTTTTATTGAGTGTTAGTAACGAGACACAAACAACTTTCACAAGCCATAGGTGAGGTGACTATCAAACTTCATGATGTCTACGATATACTTGGTCTTCCAATGGACGAACAACTTGTTGCCTTGACACAAGAGATGATGGTTAGAAGTAAATAAAACATTTTGAGAGATATGTTGGTGATGAGCATCGATAAAGTAGTACTACAAATTAAGTACAAAGTCATTAAGTTTGAGGTACTCCAAAGTAATTTTTCAAGGAGAGTCAATAACAAAAATAAAGTTTTATTGTATTTGTTATATCAACTAGGTTGTACGTTATATCAAGATTAATCTAGAGATAAAGTATCAATAATAATAGTTTATGTATTGGCACATGATGTTTGGAGGATTGACAATTATACTTTTGGATGCATTAACATTAACCTACTTAAGCTGCCAGTTAGGAAAGGCATCACGGATAGAGCACAACAACTTAATGGACATATTTCTTCGCTCCAAGTAAGAAGTTGTACCATTGTTGTTTGCTATAGTATCTTTCATATAGTCAATTTTCATAATTTAACAACTAAGTTCTATATTTTAATTGTAGGCATAGATTTATGAGAATTTTTCAGCTTTCAGAGTTAGCATGCGACCATAATGGTTGGATGGGGAATGCCTATCAAAAGCAATCTCTTATTAATTGGCTTACTAAGTACCATAAATAATTAGATTTGATGATAATAGAGCATGTATTTTTCAAAACTACAAGTATATTCTTTATTTTTAAGTGAAACACAATATTTGATGTTATACATTCTTATCTTTTATTTTATAGAATGCAAATTGACTGACAATCATATATTTCTATAAAATATTTCGATTGTAATGTATATAAATTATTCTAATACCAGAGGCATTCGTTGTATCGATATTATGGAACTGTATATGTCAAATCGTGTAGTTCAACGGTTTGACTATCGTCAAGGTATCTTAGTTGCACTGATAAGACCCTCCATTGCAAATAGACTTACAAAACCCCATACATATAACATACACTATGAGCCATGTAATGCTACTTTGGAGGCAGAACCATTCACAATATTTTAAGCTTAAGCACTTTGGCATCCCAACAGTATATCCTCATGAGTGCGACGAGTTGTACATAGAGTGGTACATTACTTGAACGCATCGATTTATTTTGAGAGATTCTATCAGTTAGTTGCGATTGACTCGTCTGATTCCAACTAGGCAACACAATACATCATTTTTCATGTAGATAAATGAAGAAGCGTATATATATATATATATATATATATATATATATATATATATATATATATATATATATTAGTATGGTCTTTATATATATATATATATATATATATATATATATATATATATATATATATATATATTAGTATGGTCTTTAACTTTGTTTTTATTTGATTATAATATTAACTTTTTTATAATTACTTTCTTATACCAGTATCTTACCGCAATGCGTGACACACTAGTACCAGTTTTATTACATTTAAAGCATGTACCACGGCCATGTCAGATGACCTTGTATTATTGGAGTTGTTAGATACATACAAACAGTGCTACCAAATCCATTGCCTCTATTGCCTCCTTATAATTGCTCTCATATGATAAGTAGACGACCTTCTAACAACTTATACAAAATGCACTTGTCATCTCTTTATTTTCTATCAATTTTATAATAAATATTTCAATATTTTTTGTTATATACTATTTATATAAAAGTGAGTTGCTTTCAGAAATATTATTTGAATGGTATTTACAAATGCTAGATTACGATCAATGCAATTGAAATGTGGAAAATTGTTTAGAATGCATAACTCTCGCAACACCTTAATACCCAAACATAATTCTCTTCCTTTTTCGCACTTATAAAAGTGAAGGCTGCAAAAAAAGTTCTTCAAGATTGATGTGAATCTGATAACCTCAAGAAAAGGCATCTTATACCTATAAAATACGAAGTATATATAACTGTTACATACTATATACAACCTAATATTTAAAAAAGTAAAACAAAACTCTTACATGTTTGTCTTATATGTACTATCAAACTCCAATACCCATGGAAATGTATACAGTATTTGCACTAAACGAGGATGTGTAAATATACTTTCACTCACAATATCCATATTAGAGATTTTACAATACCATGTATGGCATTGGTAAGAGTGTAGAACATGTAGTAGTAGTTGTAGAATACTTTGAGAACCCCAATTTTTTTCTTAATTTGTATTCATTCATTGTAAATATGCCTTATGGTACTTATATTTGTTTCATCAATCCGCTTCAAATACATCAAAATATGTTATAAGGTCATTTATCACTTTGTACTCAGATCCACTCAATCTTCTTGCAAAAGCATGTCCTTCAAGATACAAGCTTAGAGGGTGGTTATATGTATCATTCACTACATTTAGTTTTAAATAATCATTGACACTCTCTCTTATCAATAAAAATGAACAATCTATCTTCTTAGTGCCCATCCACCTACTATTTTCAGCATCAATATTTTTACTCACCCTATATTTGTCACTCCTTTTAACACCCAAGTCATACCTTGCTTATTACACCTTTGCTCTTTGAATGAAGAATAACAATAACAATATTATGCTTGCTCCTAATATTTCTTACATGCTCAATAAATTCATTACAAATACTAAGCACATCCTCTATTATAAACACGAGTGAATAGTCAAGTTTATCCCCCACACAATCAAGAAATATTTCTTCTACTTCATCGGCTAATTACTCAAAGAATACATCATCTGATGTACTATAATAACTTTTAGTCTCTTTAGTCTTGGTATAATAAGTATTTTGATCAGTTGTCAGTTTTTCATAATTGATTTCATTATAAGTACTTTCACTCAAGTTGTTTATCATTATGCAATATATAAAGGGATATAAGGTTCAAATCATATATAACATATATTTCAATTGGACACGGTCTAGTTGTGTCTCACCTTAGGTATAGTGCAGGAAAAGTAACTTGGCCGATACGTGCATGTGTACTCATGTGTGATCATCCATGTCCTCCCTAAAGTCTTTGAACTAAGGTTCATGAGCTACCATCTATATAAAAGGATATGTGGGATTCTTTCACCCATCAAATATGAGACTAAACTTTATCTTTCATCCACATGTGACTTTCACACTTTAAAACTTTCACATTTATCAAAAACCTATCAAGTATACATTTGGAGATACTTAACATGAACTAAATATAATTAATGTTACATAGATTTAATTAAGCCAAGCAATCTCCTACAAAGTCCAAAGTATGAAGTGTCTTACCGAATCCGTTATCATATTATACTTTCAGTAATTGTACCTTTTGGTTTGAATCATTACCTAAGTTATCCAATATTATCCTTACAGTAACTAAGCGAACATATGTATTAAACATGAACCTTGGTTGTAAAGGTGTTTATTGGTAATAATATAATAAAGGCTATGACATGATCTTTATGATTGATACATTAATGACAATGCATTCATCTCTTTTATCATGATTGATTTGAGGAAACAATCCAATTCTCCTATTGTCTCACAATGTTAATCACTTAGTTGAGCATCTCAAGGATGTACTGGTAGTATCCTTTCCTAAGACTTGATCTTATTTAGAGAATAATCTCTTAGTAACTTATAATCATGATATTTAGGTTTATAGGGGATAAACACACATATACTAAAAGTATCACATATTATTAAATGTCATCCTATTCACCCAACTTCTTGTTATTACTATATTAAACCTATTTCATGAAATCTCTACTCAGTTAGTTTGGATTGTCATTTGCTTGTGAATAACTCATGGGTTTCAGTCTCATCCCTAACCTTGATTTCTGAACTAGGATTATTGTTATACTCTTAGTCAAAGGATTGATTGTATTATCTTTAGATCCAACAAAATCAACAGTCATGACCTCATCAGACATAAGTGCCCTTAGAAATTCAAGTTTAACTTAAATGTGTTTCTTTTGCTTTTGGTTGTACTTCGAACTACTAATCTTAGCAACATGAAGCAAATTCTTTATAGTAATTATTGGATTAGGGGGCTCTAATCCAACTTTATACTAAAGCCAACAGATTCAGTAATCTTCGCCCACAACCATTTCTACATGAAGGATCATTTGACTGATAGATCAAAACTTTTTCATACAAAATGATAGACCAAAAACTTCCCAAACCCGAGACCGGTCTTGCCCATACATACACATACATATGGTCATCTATATCCTCCTCAATTACTTTGAACTAAGATTCATGAAATACCATCTATATAAACGAACATGTGAGATTCTTCCACCCATCAATATGGGACTAAACTTTGTCTCTTAGTCATTTCATGCACAAGTCCCTCACTCGCATATGACTTTCACACTTTAGGACTTTCACATTTATTAAAGATTTACCAAATAAATATTTGGAGATACTTAACCTGAATTGAATGTAATTAATATCACATGAGTTTAATTAACCCAACCATTAATTAGTTATTAAGTCTAATATATTACTCTCAAATGATGAAACAAAGCTAGCACTAATTCTCAATTAACAAGACATAGCTAGAGAAGGTCATTTCTTCTCCTAAGTGTGTTCACAAAAAGATAATCAATCCAAGAGTAACATTTTTCTCCCACATCAAATCATTGATACGCAAACATTTGAAGGTCTCATAGGACTTGAGTTGCATTTTATGACCTCAAATTGACTTGGCAAAAATAAAATTAGCAAGCCGTAATAAAATGTGTAACAAGCACACAGAAATTTCTCTTACAACGAATAGTTGGTCACTCAACGATCTCATTGAATTTTCTTACAAATGTATAAACTACCAGACAAACTAAAACTCCATAAACATGTTATTGCTTTCTACCCATTTTCCTTTCAACATGTTATTTTTGGAGATAAATTATCTTCTCTATGGATAGGTTACATAGTATTTAATGTAGCTAATCCATATGACTTTGGCCGCACACATTGAAAATAAAAAATACCCAAATACCAAATGATAAAAAAAATGAGAACACAATTCTTCAAACTTGGCCTTTTGAGGGTTGTATTTGTAAGTTATTGGGTAACAACTTTATGAGTACTCGAGAAATTATAGAAGTAGGACCCTCTTTCCTTATTTCACAAGATGTAGTTTTTCAAAAGATAAAGATTATTTTATATAAACCATTTTTACTTTATTAAAGAAAACAAAAATCTCGCAACCATTTTCATACCATTTCGGTATATGCTAAAACGAAAAGCCAAGATGGAAAGAGAGAAGGAAATTAAGCCTGAAAAACAAAAAAGAAGAGAACATTTCCTTTCTGAGAAGCTTCTTGATGGAAACCAATTTAATGTATCAAAATCTTATCAACTTCAAACTTCTATAGGACTGCATCTTCGGCATACAAGGTACTTTACTAGTACTAGAGCATACAACCATTCCTTAGTGTCCATCTTCTTATTCAACTAATAAGATATGCTTCCTGACTCTATAAGAGAGAGCATCTACTAAAAGGACAACTATGTTAATCGGATTTTAAATAAGAGAACAAAAACTAAAATACTTTTACAAATCTTTTTGTTCTCTATATTTGACACTGAAAAGAACTGAAACTGGGAAGTTTTTGTTCAATTTGAGACAAATAAATAGAAAGAAAAATAGACACAGATGAACAATAAAGAAAAAGATAGGGAACTCGATAGATTGAAAACAACTTACCTTTGAAGTTGATAGTGTAATCATTCTTCTTAGCCTACGTCAAGCAACCTAGTAAAGGAACCGGTCTTCTTCTTCCTTGAAAGTTGACAAAGGGATACCATAAAAGGAAAGCTAAATCGAAAGTGACTCTCCATTCTGCTTCAAGTCTTGCAGAGAGTCGGACTCTCTGCTCTCATGCAAAGAGCCTAGCTCTCTTGCCTCACATAGAGAGTACATTTCTCATAGATTATTAAAATCTCTCCCTCTTCCTCTACAAACCCTCTTCCACACTCTCTAAAACAAAGATATACAAAAGCATGAAAACCATAGCATCCTTGAGTTTTTCTAATTTCGCTTATAAAGTGATTTTACCAAAATACCCATATGTTCTATAGAGTTTTACGAAAAAGCCCTTCTAGGCCATGATTTTTCCAAAAAACATCTCGGGCATTTAGAAAACTAACAACAAAAAATCGCCTTGAGTCCTACATGCTAGACTTGCACAATGTGCAATAGCCTCATATGGTGGGACAAAACTACTCTTCTAGCCTAACTTTTTTTGAAAATTATGATTTTGTCCTATCGATTCACGAAAACTTCAAATATACCATTGGTGTGATTTTACAAGCATGCCTTTACTGTTATCGAAATTTCAAATTCGTATACAAGTTTAAATTAGACCTTTATCCCTATTATTTTTCTAGATTTTCAGTTTTTTATGAGAGGTAGCTTTACTATTATGCCCTTATTACTTTTCTGAAATTCTAAAACTATACAATTGCTAGATTTACATTCTTTCCTTAGCATTCTAAAGTCTTTACAAATTCAGTAGGTGAAGAAAAATACTATATCCTCTACCTTTTCACTGAAATTCCAAAAATATTTAATTTCCACTTTACACTAAAATTATATGAGTATTTGCAATTTGGGACCTATAATGTTTGCAGAATTACAAATATTTGCTTAAAACTATTTACAAAATAGTATATATTGTGCCTAGTTCATTAATTGCTTTTGTTCTTTAAATCCATATCTAAATATTATTACATGTTGCTTGTTTATGGTTTCTTGCTTAAAATTAGTAGACCATTCATTATGAGTTTTTTCAAGCACATAAAAATGATTGTCAAAGTTTGTGTCTAAGTTGGCAAAAATTAAAACTAAATGACTTGAACTTCCAAACTTGAAAGAGTTTATGTATTATGTCCTAAAAAAATGTAATCCCACCTACTTCACAAGCAATTGATGAGGAAAGGAAATAAATATTAAATCTTCCTCAAAGATGATATTTTAGCAAGGACAATCATATGGACTTACATATAGAATGACCTACTTAGGTTCTTTAAAAAGTGTAAAACAATGAAGCAATGGCTTGACTCTATAACCATAAAATATGATACTATTGCAAAATTGTACAACTACTTTAGAAATATAATTTATATAGAATAAAGAAAGGAGACAATATATTTGAACACGTTAGCCAAATGTTGACTATGGCTATGGATTTTTCTACAGACAATTTGGTATTCCCGAACCTTATGCAGATTTCAACTATTTTAAATAGTCTTCATTTCTCTTGGAACATGATAACTAATATAGTTAGGTTGGGAGTTGACTTCAACCTTCTCAACTCCTTCTGAAAGTTTTCATTGAGCAAGAGCATATGAATAAAAACAAAAAAGGTAAACTGCTCTTAGCTCATGACTATTTAAGGTCTAGCTCCAAAAACAACCATAACAAAAAGAAACCAAATAAAAAATTTAACAAAACTGGCAAAAAAAGTGATAAAATTTTTAAGAAACCGGAGGGATATGCTTCTTTGGTCAAGTGCTTCAACCTTGACAAGATGGGACACTTCAAAAGGATCTGCCTCAAAAGAAAGAGAAATTAGGGTAACTTTCAACAATACGGACAAAAGGAGAAGCAAGATGTAATTTGCATTCACGCCTGTCCTTGTAAAAAAAGATTTTGATGTTAGGTTTAGCCCTAGAAAAGTCATTCTAGGAAAGCATGGTAGGATTGTTTTTTTGGTATTTTTTTATGATGAATATGGTTTGCTTAAATTGAATATTAATAAGAATGAAGTATAAACTTCTACTTACATTGATTGTGCTGTTATTGTTGATGTGAATCTATGGAATACAAGGTTAGGGTATATAAATTTAAATAAGCTGAAAAAATTAGTCAACTTTAACTTATTCTTCAAGAAAACACTTTTAATAAGTGAGAAGCCTATATACAAGAGAAAATGAGAAGAGAACCATTTCTTAAAGAAATAATTAGGGCAACAATCTCATTAAAAATTATTCATACAATATATATAGATATTTTAGTGATGCATTCCCATTCAGCATACTATTCACGTACAGTTGATCTATGGGTGGTTCTTGTTAACTCACCATATGTTTAACTAATAAGAGAGAACTAAGAAATTTATCTCACCACTAATTCTAAACTGAATTAGATAAGATAACACAAAATTCACAAGGAAATGGATATTATCTTCTTTATTCTACCAAAAAGTCTATTTAAGCTTGGACAAGGGCCCCAAAGCTAGCCATGCAGAAATAAATTAAAATACAAGTTCTTATGCAACCATTAACTCAGGTTGCAGGTTTTCAGGGTGGTAAATGTTGCAGTCTATTTTCCCAGGTATTGACAATACAAAACACAAGTTCGCATACAATAATTAACTGAGAATGAAAGTTCCTAGGGTTGTAAATGCATCATTTTATTCTCCCAAGCATTTAAAACATAAAAACTGGTTTCTTAGACTGTTTCCACGTTTTTCATAGTGTTGGACGAATTCTTGCTATAATTACCGTAAAAAACACCATCATGGATTAATTCTACAGTTTGATAGTTTTCAGCATTTGAAGCTTGTGGTTCTTAAAGATTGAGGATGTTTTGGGGACTTTCTAAGGTGAGATTTCAACCACTTCTAATGGAGATGCTCTCATTAACATATTTTTGAACTAATTGGACGAATTGAGAAATTTGACTTGTCATGGACCTGGTGTATGGCCGAGTGGGCCCTGTTGATGAATTTGGACTGATGTACACATCATTCTCGCCGAGTTGGAGAAGAACATCCTGATCTTTAGAATTTGACACATAAGGAGTCAGGTCTCTGATGTTGAAAGTAGGTGACATTGTATAATACTTAGGGAGGTCAATGGTGTATGCATTTTCATTGACCTTGGTGAGAACTTTCAAAGGACCATATGTTCTTGACTTTAGCTTGGAAGATTTTTGTTGAGGAAATCGTTCTTTGTGGAGGTATATCCAAACCAAATCCCCAGTTGAAACTGAATGGTTTCTTATACTTGTTGGTAGCCTATGCATATTTTGTAGAGCTGACTTTTATCTACTTCTTGATATCTTCATGGAATTTTTTGACATCTTTAGCAAGTTGCTTTCCTTTTGAGCCTTTTAGATGACCTTATTAATAGTGAACCGATCTAAAGGAGTGGGAGTGTTGTACCCATATGTAGCTTCAAAGGGACTTTGTCCTGTAGTGCGATGGAGAGCTATGCAAATTTTATCCACGCCAGCTTTTCATCCCAAGATTTGTTTTACTTGGGCAGAATAGTTCATAGCAAGGTCGAGAATGTGCATTTGACTTTGTTTGCCCATTCATTTGAGAGTGGCAAGTAGTATTGAACATGAGTTTTGTTCCTAATCTATTTTATAATGTCCGCCATAAATGACTTAGAAACTTGGAATCCCAATCAGAGACTATGGAGTGTGGGATCCCATGTCACCTCACAATTCTCTAAAAGAATAACCCATCAATGTGTGAAGCATCATATGTTTTATGACAGGCAATAAAATGAGTTATACGTGAGAAACAATCGACAATAACAAAAATAGAATCCTTACCTCACTTGGTGTGGGGTAAAGCAAGAACAAAATTCATGCTAAGTGCTTCCCAATGACGATTTGGGACCGGTAGAGGCCGATATAATTCTTGGTTGGTGTGTTTAGTACTCTTAGCTTTCTAGTCACTAAAAGTTTTCTTTGAGGATCTCCAGCATTTTTTGCTCTCCAAAGTGACCAACAAGTCCTCCATCATGAGCTTCATTAATCAACAGTTCTTGTATGGATCCTTTGGGGATACAGAGCCTTCTAAAGCAAAAAAGGTATCCATCATGTAGAAACCTTGTTTGGACTTCTAGGGTGCATTGCAAATTTCGCTAGTTGTAGGTATTGGGCATATATTTCCTTCATAAACCCAAGGCCCATAAGTTTGGTGCTAGCCAATGAAACGAGAGTATATCTTGGTCTAGTATAAATTGAGTCATGTTAGGGTCTTTAGTTGTTTTGGCTCTAATGTCATGTTGACTAAAAGGAACAAAAGATTTAAGGTTATGCTTTCAAGCAAATGAATTAAAAGTGGTAGGATACTCAGAAGCTAATTTTGCAGAAAGTAAAGATGACAACAAATCAGCCTTTGATCAAATATTATTATTTGGAGGTGGTGGTGTTTCTTGGGCTTGCAAGAAACTTGTGTATTTTCATTATATACACAAGAAGCTAAGTATGTTGCTTGCAATATGATTGCAACAATTATCGTTTGAATAAACCACTTCATACATGACTTGAAGTTGAATATAGACAACGAGCTAGTTATCATTTACTTTGACAACAATGAAGCAATTTGTTTGATTCAAAGTGAAGTTCATAGCTCAGAAGAGAGCATATAGTGGTTAAATACCACTATATTTATGATATGTTTAAATAACATGAAATATATGTATCTTATCTAGCAACTAGAGACATATTGGTTGACCCATTAAAGGTATTTTTGAAAATCTTTTTACAAAGCATGTTACACATGAGTTTGAGATGTCTAAGTCTTAGTATGAAACACACACACTTTGATTCTTATGCTCGTAAAGCATATTGATCATGAAAAATCGCATATGTATAGTTGTAATTCTTTTATGTAATTAAAAAATGATATAACTTAGAAATCCAAATAATAGTGGGAGGAAACCAGTGTATCATAATATGGCTCAAGTGAGAGATGTAAGTTATCTGGTGACCACTTTCAACCTAATAATGTGTACTCAAGAAATTTGGGAAATAGGGCCCTACTTTCCTGATTTCACGAGATGCAATTCTTGAAAAGATAAAGATTGTTTTAAATAAACCATTTTTGTTTTATTAAAGAAAATAAAATCCAGCAACCATTTCCGTATAGGCCAAAATGGAAAGCTCAGAAAAATAGAGAAAGAAATTAGCCTACTATAAAGATGATGAAAAGCAAAAAAGAAGAGATCATTATACGTCTCTTTTTTTCCTTTGTGAGAAGTCTCGTGGTGGAAACCGTTTATCAAACTCTTCATCATCTTCAAGCTTTCGTAGAAACAATTTTCCTGTGCAAACATGGATCCGCGGGCGCCAATTTGCGACTTCTTGATCTAACCTTTTTATCTCTAGGTGATGCGGTTTTGGGGGGGAGAAGAGGAGATGAACCAAGCAGGGTTGCATGGCAGACGCGGGAAGAGTTCGGGCAGACAATTGTCAGCTCGTAGTTGGTGTCATGATTGTCGTTCAGGCGACCTTAGAGGACCTTCTAAGTTCTCAGTGATTCGACGCTCCTTTCTCACAACGTGCACGGGTGGGAACGGGTCGGATATATCTGGGCATCCGAACTAACTTCAAATCCAATTACTCGGCATATCTGTGGGGATATATCTGATACGCTTGCTCCGTATAAGATCATGGTTAAGTACGTATAGTTTTGACGTGCGTATGTGATGATAAAACTCTGAACTAGTTGGCTCAGATAATGCAATACCATGATGAAATCTTTCAATCTCCTTTATCGCTCTTGACCTGCCACTTAGCTTCTTAAGATTATATCAAATCATCACTTCTACAATCTTGCAAGATAATTAAATTAAATTATGAGCTAATTTCTAACTAGGAATATTTTTCTTGGAAATAGTACGTTGAAAGTTCCTTTCTTCAAAGCTAGATAATGAGACACGTCTCAAAATAAGCACCTCAACGACAGGCCCACGGAGCGTTTAGTGGGGCCAGACTAACAAAGCAAGTGCTTTGCTTCTATGACACAAATAGACCAATAGCCACAGGAATAGCAATGCAAGCCTGTTTCCTAAGGCTACCATCAACTGTAACGATCAGTTCATGTTCAGCATGTTGTGCTTTAGTACGACTCATCTTAGACGAGCTAAATTAATGAGTTGAACACAAACAAGTTTCAATGAAGAAGCCACTAACAACCGCTGTTGTTCGTCGGACTGATTTTCTTACGCTATAAATAAGTGTATATTTGGTTCATATACGGATTCAGCTTATTAAGATATATCCGACAGGCATCCGGTGTCTGAGTTTGATTACCATGTTTTTTTCTACAGAGTTTTGCTCTTCTTATTCGTACCAGATTCTCAACAGCCACAGTATTCAATCAATTTAAAACTGACTCCAAATCAAGGTCAAGAAATGGACATCTGAAACCAACCACCCGGAGATTGAAAATCTTGAACCTGCCTTCTAAATACCAAAATATATTTAACAAAGTATAGGACGACCAAAAAAGCTCTCAAAGTGCAAGTATGAGAAGCCAGCCTCCGCCACCCAATACGGAATGCTGAGCTCAAACAGAAAATCGTACAGTAAACCCACCACCTGCACCCATGCAGCAAGAACCAAACCCCCATCGACAAAGCAAGGAAACACAAAGACGCCAACCTTGGACCAACCTCACGCACCCTGACCACTGCAACAGATTTATGTCCAACTCTGCAATGCTAAAAGATGCAGGCAACTACACCACCCGACCCACCATGCAAATTACCATTCTTTTAGTCCTTGCTTGGTGCCTCAGACTCTGTTTGCTTCGCCAGCTTGCTCTCGTTTTCCTGCGTACTGCCTGACTCTGCATCCTTCTTTTCACCTTCAACTGTCAGTTTATCAAGCAGATCGGCAGCATCTGCAGCATCCTTATTCTCCACACCTTTTTTACCCAGCGATTCCGCAATATCTTGAACTACTTCCATGAACTTCTTGCAATCTAGAAAGCAGGAAGAACGAGAAACTGTCAGAATTTATCCAATATCTTCAATAAAGGAACACACACACAAGAAGGTGATTCTCCTCCGTTGGAAAACGAAACAATGTTTTCAGGTGTGTCCTACATACACTTGCAATCGGAGATTCTGCAATCATAAGACGATAATTGCAGACCACGTGACATGGTTGTAAACCATGTAAACTGGAAGAGAGAGAGAGAGAGCCGACAAGGGGCAACTAGACTAAATTCAACAAGGCTAACATTTATAAGTAAAAACTATCCCCGTCACCGACACATTAGTATCACATGAGATACATGAAGTTCCAAGGACATACATATACCAATTCATACCAGATAACCTTTGCTGATACTATCGCCAGATAACAGTAACTTAAAAAGTACATGTTGCAGCTGATTTTCACCAGAGCATATCTGGAAAAAAAATACATTGAGTCCATCTGTGGATAACAAACTGTTTTGACTCTTGTGAGAGATGAAGAAGTCAATTTGATCAAGATAACAGCGAAGGACACCATAACTTTTTCAATTGGAAGAATCAGAAGAGGTTCTAGAGGTTTGTCACCAGCCCTCAAACATGAGACTGGCCCATAGTAAAGGTCCATGGCCATTGATATGGAACCCAATGGTTGGATATAACCTTTTCCACATCAGGAAAAGTTGGAGTGGAACAGCTCAAAACAACTGGACAACTAGAAAGACGACAAAATGCACAGGAGGCACGAGAGCAACTAATAGAGAATTCCAAAGACTAGGATAGCAGCACAACTTTGAGAAAATCAATAGCAAAAGGCACCGGAATAAACATACATCAGGTTTTGAATTGCCCATGATGCCACTAATTCGCAGGCTTTTGGGTGAAAACCAGATTAGTTCCACAGTCAAGTTGCATGTATGTGTAATATAAGCATGTCTATTTAAAAAAAAAATGGATGTTTTAGTTGGATGAGTTAGATTCTCTAAATTGGCATGACAATTTTGACAATGGGATGCATATGAATTTGTTTCTTGCCATCTACTTGGCATGAATCCATATTTCAGATTGATGAATGAAGTAAAATCCAGAGAAAATTATGCCAGAACTAGACTAAATATTGCTACCAATCCCTTTTCTCAGCACGTGCATTTTGAAACTCCCAAGAAAATGAATGATTGAATTATTGCTCCAACACCATGCTGTAACATTGATATCTGATCAAGGATACCCCCAATATAGATAGATAGATAGACATAGATATAGATATTGAACGAAGTTACAAGGTGCCCAACCAATTTATTCATAGAAGTATGATAGATAATGTTATAAAAATTATATCGTCCGATACGATATGTGTATCAAGTGTATTGGTATCTAGTGCCGTTTGTATTGTATCGTATCGTATATCATTTTTCTCCGTGAGGCAGGTTATCATACCATAACATATCATAAATGTTTAATTAAAAATAATTTAAAATAAAAAATAGATGAAAACAAGAAAAATTCTAAATGATTATTATGAATCAAAATAAGTAAGGATAAGTTTGAAAATTGTATCAAAAAACTTATTTAAATTATTTAATAAGGTATCAAGTTTGTTGACTTTGGCAGTGAATCAACGTAGCAAGGAGATGCCTTTCTCGTCCGAGAATCCCAATTAGGCTAGTTTCCTAATTTGTGGGCTGAGAAGATATTGAGTTGCTCTTGGAATTGCCAAACTTTAGCACACACAGTTAGGCAACCTACCAAAGCGGACACAATTAGGCAACCTACCAAAGTTGGACGTGATGATAACGGGTAAGTTGCTAAAGTAAATTGCTCAGAACTTTGAAAACCTATATTATCAATAGCGCGCTATAGCACGCTATAGCATTTTAGCGGGTTCAAAAAAGCTATAGCGAGCAACACTTTGTGGGCGACCCGCCATGACCGCTATATAGCGGACTGCTATAGCGGTCCGTTATAGAGTTGTTGGCGGACATATGCTATAAAAGGGGACGAAACCCTCGTTTGTCCCCCTGTCCCGCCTCTCTCTCTCGGGTGACTCTCGCTTTCTCTCCCGTTGGCTTCCCTCTCGGGTGACTCTCGTCCCCCTGTCCCGCCTCTCCCTCTCGGGTGACTCTCTCTTTCTCTCCCATTGGCTTCCCTCTCGGGTGACTCTCTCTTTCTCTCCCGTTGGCTTCCCTCTCGAGAGATTCAGGGATTGAGCATGGTGTATCTTGAGAAGGTCAAAGGGTTCAAGACCATCTTCAAGAGAAGAGAGTTGGGTCCCTGTGCCATTTATTGGATTGGTAAAGATGATATTCGGAGAATATCTCATCAGATTGTTCTGCTGACAATGTTGGTCTGGTCTAAGGTCCTCTGCAAGTAATTCATTTAAGGAACTCTTAAACTATGGATCCAGCTTGTGCTTGTTTGCTGGCAATGGGCATCATCATCATGCCTTCTACTGATCTTTTTCCTGCTTTACATCTAACACCTTGGTGACTTGCATGCAGTTTAGTGGTCGCCAATGCCTATTCCATGTAAGTCTGTGTGTGTATTTATCTGCGTGTGCATGCTCTATACACCCAGAAAGTTTTTGCTGGGATAAATTACAATTTGACATTGTTTCAGCTTTCAGAAGTGGTAACAATGATATCATGGATCCTCCTTCCTTTTCATTCTTTAATTAATTCAACGTGATGATCAGATGATAAGTTGTGCATATCTCTTACATTTTTGCCACAGGTCTCTCTTCCTCGAGTGACTCTCTCTTTCTCAACAAAGATATTACTCGGGCAGATAATGAGCAGGTTTGCTCCCTTCTCTTCAATTCGTTCTTTGTTCATGGTTGTCCTATTACTCAAATTTTTAATGCATATGGCATGTAATTTTGTAGTTTAACATCCGTTGGATTCTTCTACTTGCAAGTATCATGTGTTCTTGAGATTGTTTGTAGCTGATGTGTTATTATCTATTCATGGCAATAATCTACTTCAGATCTTGATATTTTTTAGAAATTAGAGAACCCATTATATATATATATATATAATTTTTAATCATAAATAAAAGTGTACCGCTATATTAGGGTCAACCGCTAACAACTCACTAACCGCTATCGATAACATAGTTGAAAACTGCTTATTATGCCTTGTTCTTTTGTTCTTGGGAGGTCGTCCTTAAAGGCAAGGAGTGTCTCTTGCTAAAAGGGAAAAGATAAAAAAAAAACAAAAAGTACAAAACTAGCAAAACTTGAAAGATTTATAAGGCACGAGCATATTGCCTATATCTTATTATACAACCAGTATTGCACAATATAACCTATATCGCACAATAGAGGCCGATACAAGGGCAGTATGTGATACACTCCTTGTATCGTATCGCGATTTCTCACGATACGATATGCCCAGTACCATACGATACAAGGTGATACACAACATTATTGGTACCTGAACCAATACATTTAGGTACTTTTATCGGAACACATTTATTGCACCGTATCGAGGCATATCATTCAATATGCTACAATACAAGCATTGTATCACATGATATACCTTGCATCCTATATCAAAGGATATGCTATAATACAAGCATTGTATAACATGATCCCAAGTTTCAAAATTTGTATTTAAAAAAAAAACATAGTTTAAGTGTGTTTAGATCCCTCTAAGTCAACTTTTGCAACTCCTCTTGCATGTCTTTCCCTTCTCTTCAAGACCAACTTCTTTCTCTCTAAAAATCCCATATGTATTCGACATTCATTAATAATCATCTATGATGCACGAGTATGTGCAAAAAGGTCACGTACTCGTATCTGGTAAATACCGGTACATGAACTTTTTTGGATAATTTTGATATATTAGAGGAATGGATTATGAAAGATAACAAAGAAAATGCACCCTAACCAAAGAAGACATTGCATGGATTAATTTGGATGGAGGGCAACAGCATCATCAAGAAGGTGAAGATTTTGATTTTGAAGCAGAAGGTAGTGAGGATCTTCAGCAAAGAGAAGATGAAGATTATTTAGTTGATGATCCTGATTACAATATGTAAATGTAAATATATTTCATTTTTTGCTTCAAAATATGTAATTGCTTTCAATTGTTGAATGGTGAATGAACAATATATACTAAACTTTGCATTTATGAGATTTTTCCTAATTTTTAATATTAAATTACGATACACTATGATAACCAAAACGATACACGATATGATACACATCAAACAACACTTGATGTAACATGATGAATTTCATAATACAATTGAGATGGAAGAAGAGACGACTAAAAAGGGAAGGAAAAGGTGAGAAAAGAAGAAAAAAAGTGTAGGTTCTGGTGGTAGTAGCAGTGAAGTTGCTCTTATTACATCGCAAGAACTCCTACTCGCCCCATGCCTATCAGGAGTACTAAAGGAGGAGCTAGAGCTAGAAGTAGTGGGATGCCTTTATTTTTTTCCCCTCGTATGACTCCTAGAGCTCAGCTAGGCATTAGATGAGTTATGGCTTCAAAAGAGGTAATTCAGAAAGTAGATTTGAAGTGTGCTGAATTTTTTTTATAAAAATTCTCTCTTTTAGTGTAGGAAACTCATTTTCTTTTCAAAGTATGGCAGATGTTGCTAGTGGGTGATCGGGTTATAGAATCCCTACTTATCATAATTTGAGAGGCACATAATTGCAGAAATGTGTTGATATTGTTAATGCATTGAGTTCTAAATTAATGAAGTCGTGAAAAGATACAGGATATTCTATTATGGCTGGATAGATGGTTAGCATAGATCTTTGGTGAACTTCCTAGACTATTGTCTCAAAGGGACATGGTTTTTTAAATCATATGACTTGTCCCCTATTGATATCATAAAATTGCACATAATTTACTCTATTTTCGAGGAAGTTGTTGAGAAAGTAGGTGTTTCAAATGTTATTAAATTCATTACTGATAATGTTGTAAATTTTAGAGCAGTTGGTAAGATGGTTGAGGTAAACCATTCATCATTAGTATGGACTGTGTTGCACATTGCATGGACTTAATGCTTGAAGATTTGATTGCAATGGATGAAATAAGAGGGACTATAGATGCATGAAGAAATGTTACAAAGTTTATTCATAATCATTCTTCTGTATTGCATTTGATGTTAATCCATACAGGTGGAAGGGAATTGATTAGGCTTTCATTGACAAGATTTGCTATGAATGTCAATACTGTGCAAAGTCTTGTCATACAGAAAAATGCATTGAAAAATTTGTTTGCATCTGATGAATAGGGCCCTATTAGTTGATCTAGAAAGCGATAGGGGATTGTTGTGATAGATGTTGCTTTTAAAGTTGATTTTTTAGAAAATTGCATCAAATTTTTTAAGATGATTGTACTTTTAGTTAAGGTAATGAGAATGATGGAGAGTAAAGATAGCTTGTTATGCCTTATATATATAATATTGTGGATAAGGCGAAATTGGAAATACAAGCAAACCTTGATCACAAGCGGTCACTTCTAAAGAAAGTTTGGAAGATAATTGATGCACATTGTAACCGCCAAATGCATCATGATTTGCATGCTGCTACATATTTCCTTAACCCTTCTATTCAATTTTTTCCAAACTTTGTGGAGGACAAAAACTCCGCCCATGTAAGGGATCACCCTTGCATTGCCGGTCCCAAGCCTGGATAAAGGAGGAGGGTTGTGTTAGGCTTCCAACAGCCAGCGTAAAACTTCGTTGGATTTTTATAACATGGATTACAAAAATTATGAGCATTGCTTTGAGGCGTCCCCACCTAGCGACGTGCTGTAGAGCCTGAATGCAGTAATTAGTAAGCAAGGGCCACTACATTTTCGCCCGAATGTAGTGAATCAATTGCAGAGAGGGTTCCCACATCATGGACGGGTGTGGGTAAAGAAGTTAGTCCCGCTACATTGCCGTCCGAATGTAGTGAAAATTTTTCAAAGAGGGTCTCCGCATTTTGATTATGGACGGATGCGGGGGGTAAGGAAGCTAGTCCTAGATAATAAGATTTGTATTGGTTCTTGGAATATCGGAACATTATCGGGTAAGCTAATGGAGGTGATAGATACTATGATTCGGAGAAAGATTCATATTCTATGTTTACAAGAGACAAAATGGGTTGGAGAAAAAGTAAAGGAGATAGAGGATACAAGTTTTAAATTATGGTACTCAGGTAAAGAAAAGACTCGAAACGGAGTTGGTATTATCATAAATAAAGATTTAAAGGAGAGTGTAGTAGACATACAACGATATGGTGACCGAATCATGACGTTGAAATTAGTGTTAGGAGCAGAGGTTTTGAATATAATTTGTGCTTACGCACCCCAAGTAGGACTAGAAGATAGTATAAAGACAGTTTTTTGGGAAGAGTTAGATAAGGTGTTTCAAAAGATTCCACAAAGGGAGATGATTTGTTTAGGAGGAGATTTAAATGGACATGTCGGTAAAGAGGCATTAGGATATCAAGGGATTCATGGAAACTTTGGTTTTGGGGACATAAACGAGGAAGGTAGGGAGATTTTAAATTTTGCTATGTCATTTGATATCTTTATAGTTAATACAATCTTCAAAAAACAAGGTGAATATTTAATTACTTATAAGAGTGTTTTATCACAAACACAAATTGATTACTTTATTTCTAGAAAAAAAGATAGAGCGTGTTGTAAAGATTGTAAGGTAATTCTAGGAGAAAGCTTAACCACCCAACATCGACTTTTAGTTATGGATTTACAAATAAAAAAGTGGACAAAGAAGAAAAGAGTGCATCGAGCTATTAGGACTAAATGGTGGAACCTCAAAAGCGAGAAAGAAGATATATTTAAACAGAAAGTCCTTCAAGGAGATGTTTGGAATTATGTTGGCACACCCTGTGATATGTGGAACAATATGGCTATACATATTAGGAAAGTGGCGAAAGATGTGTTAGGGGTATCTAAGGGAGGTGTACCGACATAAAAAGAAGCTTGGTGGTGGAGTGAAGCTTGGTGGTGGAGTGAAGTAGTACAAAATAAAATCAAGGCAAAGAGGGGCATGTTACAAATTACATTATGCTAAGAAAACTAGTGAAACTTTAGAAGCTTATAAGAAAGCAAAGAAGGAAGCGAAAAAGGCCGTTAGTGAAGCAAAAGCTAAGATTTGGGATGACTTATATAAAAAACTCAACTCAAAAGAGGGTGAAAGAGATATTTTTAGGATAGCTAGGGCTAGATATAAGAAAACTAAAGATCTTAATTATGTTAGATGCATAAAAGACGAAGATGAAAAAATTCTAGTGACAAATGATGATATAAGAAATAGATGGAAAAACTATTTTTATAATCTTTTTAATGAAAATAAAGATGTTAGTATTAGTTTAGGAGATTTAGCTAAGTCAGAAAAGTATATAAACCATAATTTCTACCGACGTATTCAAAAGAATGAAGTCAAAGAGGCTCTTAAACATATGAAGAGTGGTAAATCAGTAGGACCATATAATATTCCTATAGAAGTTTGGAAAATACTAGGAGAAATAGGAATTACTGGGCTCACAAGACTATTTAATGAAATATGGAAAAACCAAAAGATGCCCGAGGAATGGAGAGCAAGTACACTTATACCCATATATAAGAACAAGGGAGACATTCAAAATTGTGCGAATTATCGAGGTATCAAGTTAATGAGTCATATTATGAAATTATGGGAAAGAATTATCGAACGTAGGTTAAGACAAGTATCAAGTACAACAGAGAACCAATTTGGATTCATGCCAAGCATATCTACTATTGAAGCGATTCACCTTTTGAGACGTCTTATGGAACATTTTAGAGCAAAAAAGAAAGACCTTCACATGATATTTATTGATCTAGAAAAAGCTTATGATAGGGTATCGAGGGAGGTTCTTTGGAGAACTTTGGAAAAAAGAGGTATCCCATTGACATATATTAACCTTATAAGAGACATGTATGATGGTGCAAAAACATGTGTGAGGACTCATGAAGGAACGACAGACTTCTTTGAAGTTAATATTGAGTTACATCAACGATCAACTTTAAGTCCATACTTATTTATAATGGTGATGGATGAGTTAACAAAACATATTCAAGATGAAGTACCTTGGTGTATTTTATTTGTAGATGACATTGTATTAGTGGAGGAGTCTAAGGAAAAAGTTAATAGAAAATTGGAACTATGGAGAGAAACATTCGAAAGCAAAGGCCTCCGACTTAGTAGAACAAAGACATAATATATGGAATGTAAGTTTGATCATTTGGTTACTTCAGAGGACATGGAAATTAAAATTGGCACACATTGCATTCCCCAAAAGGAAAGTTTTAAATACCTAGGGTCAATTTTTCAGAGTGATGGAAGAATTGATGGAGATGTTACACATAGAATTAATGCTGGTTGGTTAAAATGGAGAGGAGCATCAGGTATTCTTTGTGATAAGAAGACACCATTAAAGTTAAAAAGTAAATATTATAGAGCAGCAATTAGGCCTGCCATGTTTTATGGTTCTGATTGTTGGGCAGTTAATCATCAACATGTACAAAAGATATCTGTGACAGAAATGAAGATGTTGAGATGGATGAGTGGTCATACAAGAAAAGACCGTATACATAATGAGGTTATTAGAAACAAATTAGGAGTGGCACCAATAGAGGATAAAATGAGAGAACATCGTTTAAGATGGTTTGGACATATAGAAAGAAGATCAAAAGAAGAACCTGTAAGAAGGTTAGAAAAACTAAATTTGGAAAGTATTAAAAGAGGTAGAGAACGACCACAAAAGTGTTGGAAAGAAACAATAAAGAATGATCTAGCTTATTGGGAGTTAACTGCTAACATGGCACATGATAGGGATCTGTGGAAACAAAGAATCCATGTAGCCGACCCCGTCTAGTATGGGAAAAGGCTTAGTTGTTGTTGTTGTTGTTGTTTGTGGAGGACAAAAAAATAAAAAAGGGTATATTGAATGCAATTGACTTTATTGAAGATTAATATACTCATTGCAATATCCATGTAGAGTTAAGCAAGTATATACAGAGTGTTGGAGATTTTGGAAGGCCAATTGCAATCCAACTCCACTCCCACATGCAACAAGTATTATGTGTTTTTATTGATATTCATTTAAGTTATCAATTGATTGATTTTGAGTGTTTCTTATTAATCATTATCGTATTTTATTTCAGATGAATAGTGAGCATGTTTTGGTGTATATGCACCGAACTTAGCAAGGTTTGCTCAACGTATATTGAGCCAAACGTGCAGTTCGAGTGGGTGCGAGAGAAATTGGAGCTTTTTGAACGCATTCACACGAAAAAGCGAAACAAACTGGAGCATGCTCAACTGCGTGATTTGATATATGTTGCCTACAGTATGAAGTTAAGGCAAAGGTAATAATTTTAAAATATGTATTATTTTTGTTGCCTGGTTCTTTCTTAATCTTATTAATAACGAATGATTGATATGACTATAGTGCATTTGATATCCTTTATAATTTGAATATTCTTTCTTTACCGACAAATGCAAAAAGAGAAAGAAAGGTGCCATATGACCCGTTTAGCTATGAAAATGTTGATATTCTTGATGATTGGGTCGAAGAGGAGTCCCCTATTAATTTAGAGGATGAAAATTAGAGGACACTCTTGGAGATGGAGATGATGATGAAAATGAAGGTGTTGGATGGGTGGATCCAATTATGGAGGAAGAAGAGGGAGGAGATGATGATGATGGTGGTGGTGATCATAATTATGTTGATTATAATGCTTTTGTTGAAATTTGTTTTAACTTTTAATTGTAACTTTATAACGTTTCGGTCTTGAATCTCATGATGATTGTAAGTTGTAACTTTGTTGTTTATTAATCAAACCCTAAAGGTACTATTCAATATTCATATTAGGGTATGTATGCTTCTTCATTATGAGATGTTTTGATACGGTATGGATGCTTCTTCATTGTGTTATATATGTTTTGTTCATTAATTTCAATTTTTATAATTTTTATATTTTTTAAAATTTTTTATTTTTTTAATACAAAAAATAGAAATTTACACTTTATCATATTGTACTATAACATATAATATGGCACAATAGAGGCGTATTGGTACCCAGTGCAATACGAGCACCGACATAGTTTTTACAACATTGCTTCTAGGAGGTGAGGTGTTGGCACCGACTCAGGTGCAACACCAACACTGACATCAACAATGTGTCTGTCACCTTCGACACGATCAACTTGTCGGTGACGTTTTTGGGTGCGATGACTTTTTTGGTCTCACATCTCTCGCCTTTGTGCCTACTCTCTCCACCACTCCTCGCATGCCGACGACCACCACGACCTTCGCCGCCCTCTGTTGTGCCTTCCACCTTCGCCGCCCTCTGTTGTGCCTTCCCTCCGAAACAGGTATTCACACTCTCTTTTTCTCTTCTCTCTCTCCCTTTCACTATGTTTGATAATAAAGATCTATGATTTCTCATATACAAGTTCATTTTATTTATCAAACATTAAGATTTCCTTTTAATTAATTTTTGTATTAAGACTCTTATCTTGACTTATGTTTACAAATACAATTATGATGAAATTAGTAGTTGTTAAATTGTTTTGTTTAATATAAAGTTGTGTAGTTACTACTATTGCCATATACTTATGTTGATGCCTCACTTGCTCTAGTTTGAATATTATATATAATATTATATACCTTAGTTACCAAGTGACACCAATTAAAATGCCAACTGAATTTCATCTGAAGCAAGGAAAGCATATGCAAACTCCTCTTAGAGTTAGATTAACCAACAATTCCCATGCATTCTCACATGAATCAAGCAAGGGGTTCATTAAGAATGCCGTGCACAATCTGGTTGAAATGATTAACATAAAACTTATTTGAAAAAGAAGGATAGCTTAAGAGACGACTCCAAAGGAATTATTTCACAACGATCAAGTACCTATCGGTTCAACCTTCATATTCTTGGAATCAGGGGACTCAAAGGAAAGAAAAGGCCAGCATAAACACTGACAAAAAATAGCTCTTACTGCAGCATAAACCTAACGAAGAATAAAAGAATGTGAAGGGAAGTTTCGTCCTAATTAGAGAAAATATGTAAAACACCCATGACATATTGGACAAGATAGCAAATGTATTCACAAAAGAAACCATACGCACATGGAGAACGAAACACCCATGACAATGAGCTCCATGAGAGGATGGCAATATATAAACCAAATTGTCCACCAAACCATCAAAATGAGTGCTGGATTATAATATATCACAACATTTCATAATAGGAAATTGCACGACGGGGAAACAGAAAGAGAGAAGGCAACTATAAAAAGTAAAAGTACAAACAAGAGGGGGGAAATAGAGGCAGTCTACAAAATTACTCACTCTCAACACTTCCAAATCGTATGCAGAAGAGTTCGTCCTTCAACTCGCCATCGGCAAAGTCGGGGGCGTGCCACACGCACGACTTGTCATTACCGGCATGCTCCTGGATGGAAATAGTAGGCAGAACTGCCGAAGTGAAGCATTTGGCACATTAAAGTTTTCCTTCTCGTCAAAAGAATAGTCCTAATTTGAATCAGATCTAACAATAAGAGGCGAAAATCAGGACGAAGACAGAAACAGAAAAGAAGAAAAGCCGTACTGAGATGATTCGCGCAAATCTTCAATGTCTTGGCCTGCCGCATAACGAGACGGATCCTCCCGCGCACCTTGTGCTTCAATATCTTCACGTTCCCGACCCCTCTTTCCTTCCATTGGTTCCCTTCCTTATCAAATCGGTAAAGCTTCGACTTCCTGAAGACGAGCACACCGAGCCAAACCGTCAAACCCGGCGTAAAGAAATCAAGCAAATGGAAGCCAGGATAGGCGTGATCGTTATACACTTACAGATCGAGAAGGGCGTCTTCATCCTCCTCGCCGGTGGTGACGGCGACCTCTTCGAGTTTAACGATCGGCTGAACGACGGCTCCAGTGTCCTCGTCGTCTCCGGCGGCCTCCCCGGCCTCCGCCTCGGGGTCGTTCCGCTCGGGACCCGTCGATGCCATGCAGAACTGATTGAGAGATCTCACTGGACCGATCAGACACGAGAGAGGTGAGAGAGAGGAGTAAGCGGCGGGGCTCCTCCTTTATAGTGATACCGGAAGGTAAATTAGGGATTCCACACAAGGAGAGGAAAGGAGTGTCCAAACTAAAAGAGCGTTCTTAATCTCACTGATGGCAATGGGCGGGCCTGGAACGGGTATTACCCATATATACTCAGCCTCTGTACCCGCACCTCAATTTTATGCCCGGTATCCCCAACATTCTTCACGGGGATGGTACGAGTTGAGTCTTTTTCTTTTAGTTCGTGGGTACGGGTCCACTTGTATCCCAATAACATTTATAGAGTTAAATATATTTTTTATTTAAATTCCATTATTTGTAAATCTAATTCAAATGATTACAAAATTTTAAAGTTAAACATTTTCAGAAATCAACATATTTTACATCCATGTTAAAACACACATGTATATACATGCACACACACACACACACACATATATATATATATAATACAAAAATCTTTTATACGTATATGTGTGTGTGAAGTACAGCTATTGGTCAGGTACTTGATAAATCGTTTGCACTCCAGACCTCATCAAGGCAATTCGGGTATTCTTTGCCCCATTGGGATCGGACTGGATCGGGTCTGGATCTGAGAGATTGGACCAATAGTCCCAACCCTCTCTCTCTCTCTCTCTCTCTCTCTCTCTCTCTCTCTCTCTCTGCCTAAAAAGGTTGCTTGTGTAGTTTTTTCACTTTTCCTTCTTTTTTTTGTTTTAGAAGTACACCACCAGTAGCTCGACTAATTGGTGCGACCCATATCGGCCCACTATAAGGGTAAATCTCTCTTAGTGCTCTTTCTCCATCCACATGAGACTCACGTCCTTGTTTTTTTAGGATGACAAATGATGAACCACTTCAATCAATGGCGGAACTACATGACGGCAATTTAAACTTCTTTTGAAATTTTACAGAACAACTGAAAATCGTTCCTCCCTTCTCTCGAATTTTGGAAAAGGAAAGAGAGTCGTATGTAAAATGTTAAGGTTTTAACCATTCGCTTGAAAAGTGGAAACTTCAAAATAATGGATTTGGACTTTGGATCAGATAAAAAAATCTCATATAAGCCAATCTGTTACGGT
This sequence comes from Brasenia schreberi, assembly GCA_036023115.1. Lineage (NCBI taxonomy): Eukaryota > Viridiplantae > Streptophyta > Magnoliopsida > Nymphaeales > Cabombaceae > Brasenia > Brasenia schreberi. The sequence continues at coordinate 2,200,888 of JAYKKT010000036.1, read as the reverse complement.
CGACTAGAACCGATCCATCCTTAATTTCTCTCTCTCTCTCTCTCTCTAAAACACACTTTCATTTGCTGGCCGTGGGTGGCGATTTTAAACCCTTCTTAGTTGCCCGTGCTTCAGGCTTGAACAGATATCATGCTATCTCTCACACACACTATGTATTGGGGTCTCTCTCTCTCTCAATCTCAAATAGAGATCAGGGTTTGATCTTGTGTACATATTATCTTATCTTATCTTAGGTGACATGTTTTAGTTATTTTTTGTATTGTTGCTAATTAGATCGTAAGATTGTGATCTTCTTAATGAAAAGGTGATTTAATAACCTATCTTAGTTTTTCGGATGATTGGGCAACAGGGACATCTGCGACTCTTGTGTTGGAAAGTAGTGAATTTACAAATGGTATATAGACAGAAGATGCTGTTTTTTTATCAAAAAGGGGAACTAATGCTGAAATTTGTTAGAGAAATAACTTTTATGATTATTAAAAAAAAGCAAGACGAAGTTTTTATTTCTTCTTGTGTAAGGGATGATCCTTGCATGTCGGTCCTAAGCCCAGATAAAGAGGAGAGTTGTATTAGGCCTCGGACAAATAACGTAAAGTTTTGTTATACTTATTTACCTTGAATTCTACAAATTAATGACAAGGCTATGTGGAAATAAAGAATTCATGTATTCAACACCATCTAGAATGGTAAAAGGCTTAGTTGTTGTTATTGTAGAGCTTATGCAGAGTATAAGGTTCAATCTTTCCTCATTGGTTGGTTGAAGACGGCTATACCGTGGTGTAGTAAGGGATCTCAAGCCATATCATGAAGATTGAACCTGGTATGTTAAGGTTCAAGTAGGGAAGATTGCATGAATGGGTCACATTGGAAAATTAAATCAAATGGAGTTGATTTTAGTGTTCATCCAGGATAAGATAGATAGAGAATAAATCGTTTAGATGGCCCTATATGTAATACGTATATATAAAAGACTGATGACTTAGTATAAAATTCTAAAGCTAAACTTCAATGGATCGTAAATTGTAATCTATCATTGTGAAAACTCTATCGTTGTGCTTGTTCTTATTTTACGTCAATATAATTATCCTTTAATCTAACCCTCAAATGTTAAATTCAGTCGTATTGATGCCTTTTATTAATTATTGATCTAAACCTCAACGATTTGAACTGTCTTGTTTTATGCTTTGTTTAATAAGGGAGCCTAAACACAAAGCAATTGCAGCTTTCGAATTTGGCATTTGGTTTAAATAAATGAAGGCATTGCCACCATAAAATATCCCCGCCCCGTAAACCTTGCAAACCCACTCCTCGGATCCGCCCCGCAAACCCGCCCCGTTCCATAAACATTGAGGGCCCCAGTCTCCTTGATTTTTCAGAAGGCAAAGTCTATCGGCTCTCCTCTCTCTCTCTCTCTCTCTCTCTCTCTCTCTCTCTCTCTCTATATATATATATATATATATATATATATATATATATATATATATATATGGATGGTGTTGAACGGTGGGCGACAACCTCACTCTCAAGCCGTCCGGCCTCGGCTTCGACCTCTTTCTCTCTCTCTCTGTAGATGGTGTCCTGAGGCAGTAATGCCTTGGCTAGTCCGCTTCGTCCTCTCTCTCTCTCTCTCTCTCTCTCTCTCTCTCTCTCTCTCTCTCTCTCTACATTCTACATTGGTTTATGCACTTGAGTTACGGAGTATCATGCACAATTCTAAATTCTAAGCTCTCTTATGGATGTTCTTGCAGCAAGAATTTGACTATCATTCTCCTTTGACATTTCATCGTGGATTTTGGACAGCTAGAAGCAGCAACTTCTGACCTATTAAGCTAAACCCACTACTCTCTTGAGCTACCACAACAGTATGCTTATTTTTATTATCGTGGAACTCTTGTTTGGGTCGATCAATGTTTTATGGAAGCCATTATAGTTTCCACTTGTACGTGCTTATTCAGTTCACAACCGTATGCTTATTCAGTTCAATTATTTGCTTATATGTTTCATTTTATCACTTTTTCTTACCCTTGAGATCGGGTTTGGCTATTTCTTAAGGAGGCTGTTTGTCTCCAACTTGCCTCCAAGGATAAGAACCCTTCACCTGTGGAGAGACCAATCTATGTAAAAGGTAACTGTAACTGCCTTGTCCTTTTCTTTGTTGTAGACGATAATGCTAGTCAGATTCAGCAGCTCTTCATGTTCGCTTCAGTAGTTCTCTAGGGAATTTCTCAGTATTATATCAGCCTCTGGCATGGGAAGTACTAAACTCTTTTGGACTGTTTGAAAAAATTGTTCTTTTTGGTAAACTAAGCATTCTGGTGGCTTGCAGACTTTTCCTTTTCTTTTGTAGATTCATACTTTAATGTAATTTTACCTTTTGTGTTGCTTATACATTTTTGGATACAATCAAGAAACTAACTTTATCTTAAAAAGCATTGTAAAGAAGTTTACGAGTTTCAGCTGTCATTGTAACAGTAAACCATGCTTTCTGTCAGATTCGCCAGCTCTGGAAATGTCTGCTCTATGTATTAACAATCTGAGTTTGTTGGACATGGTTGCAAAATCTTCTTTTACAACATGCCATGATCTTGTTGAGTTAGAATAAGTTTCACAGGATGTGGCCTATAGCTTTTTTCATTATAGAATATCATGATTCTTCTTTTTCCCACAACCATTATAATTATAATGAATGCTCACTATAACATAAACTTTCTTTAATGAGTTGAGCTTTATGTACACTGAATTCGTATCAAATATCCATTGTATTTCCTGTTTCTAGAGTGTGCTTATTTTCATGCTTGGTTGAGTTTATGTTCTAACTCTTATTAGTTTGACATGTTATTGACATTCAGCCCTCTGGTGTACATAAAGCTCTCTGGTGATAGTAGGTGCAGGAGTTCTTGCACTGATAGGTGATAGGTGCAGGAGTTCTTGCACTGCCATGGAGTAGATTGATCACTTGGTTGGCTCTTTGGACCTGCTGCTCTCTGGTGTTTTCTTGGATTACACTTCTCCTAGCAGACTGTTACAGATACCCTGACAAGGTCACAGCCTCACAGGGAAGAGAAATTATGAATACATGGTGTAACAAAGCAGGAAATATTGGAGTTCCATAGGTTCGACCTTGGTCCTTGTCGCAGATCACCTGTCTACTTTGCTTGTAACAAGTGTTCTTCTGAGTTTTGATTTAAAAAAATGTTGATATTTAAAACGGATTGGATACGAGACATATACAGCACAAAGTGTGTTCGGCATAATGAAAAAGTTGGTCATACGTTACATGGATACTTCATGTATTCGGTCAGATGTGGATGTAACATAGTGCAAGTTTTAGTACAGCGCCGTTCGGATATGACTAACTGCATTTTTTTTTATTGTCTTGCAGTTGCTGCTATTTTTTGTTTAAATAATGATCAACTGTTACTTTGTTTTCAGAATGAAGACCTTATCGAAGCCCTTTGAGAATGGAGGTCGACATTCCCTGTCATACCTTGCACTCCACAAACACCTTTCAATGAGATTACCCAAGTGTCACTTGAATTGAGTCATCCCCAACAACAGTTTTGCCAATTATTAAAAAATAAATTTTCAAATTAAACTAAATGTTAATACCACACAATACTCATAGCATCATCTGACCTATCAAGGATTTGACTTACAAGATGATTCACGAGTTTGATTACCCGGGGCATCCATTGTTGAGCTCAACCTCCCCATCGTAAGAAGGAAAAAATGCTAATATCAGAGAAAATCAACCTCAATTGTATTGAGAGAAAGAGCCGCATAATCAAGAGGATGTGGTGTAATATAAAAAGAAATAAGGTCAAGAAGATGTGGTGTAAGCAACTACAATTGTACTGCAATAAAGTCAAGAGGATGTGCATCAGCTCGACTAGTAGTGCTCTCTTAACTCCATTGTAGATTGGGAGTTCGAATCCCCAAGGGGTGCATGTGTGTTAGATTTTGTCCTCTCTTTGTAATATAAAAAATGTCAAGAAGATGTGGTGTAATTCATGACTAATGCCACATTGAAGTGGTGATATGAGATTGTGTTCACGATCAACGTATTAAAAAACAAATAGTGAAAATAATGAAAATTAAAGCTCGAAACATCATTGGAGAAAAGAAATCGATTAAATCTAAAAGGTTTTATCTAAAATGCCCTTTATGGATAAAGAAAGGAGGAGGTCAGATGATCAATTAACCAATCGAAGAAATCAATCTACCAATTACTCAACTTGTTTACTTTCGTTTTTTTCCTTAGTTTAAATTTACCTTTCTTGATAGCTTTCTTTAATTATCTTTTATTTATTTCTTTTTATACTACTTTTGTTTGCTTTCTCTTCTTGGTTTTCATTGCCAGTTGATTTTGTCATATAGGATGGATCTCACACAACATTCTCCTTTGACAAGATTGATGAAACTAGTTTTGGGTTTGGGTATGATGCAAGTGATTCACTTGTTAATGTATAAAAAAGATGATTATATATATATATATATATATGGAGAGAGAGAAAGAGAGCATAGTTTATATACACACTTATTCATGCTTAAATATACTTAAACATTTCTACCATTCAATCGGCATGATAACAAAAATGATTGTTTGAGCATAGATAAGTGAATGTGCGCTTATAATAAGTGAACTTGAGCATGGATAAGTGAATGTGCACATATAATAATTTCTCTCTCTCTCTCTCTCTCTATGTATATATATAAAAAGAGAGAGAGAGCAACAAATAAAGGAAAGCTTACCGAAGTAAGAATTGGTTTGCATTCCTTTGCCTTTAAATAAATGTTGGACAAATGTGTTGTTTAGGGCCGTGTCATTTCATGCATGTAAAAGAAACACGTTCATCTGGACTCGATCCAAGTCGTGTGTTGTGAATCAGACATCTTGTAGGCACAAACACGAACTTTTCAGGCTGTGTCGATAGATATTACAGTGCCATGCTTGACACTACCAGCTAATTCGTGTTCGGTGTCGTGTCACTTTTCATTTATGTTAAAGAACTCTTCCTTTTGTCTATCCTCGTGGACACGTACAGAAGCTTCTCGAGTAGTGTTCATGACTATGCTGTAACATGAAAGTACTAGATAAATTCTTTGGGCCCGCGAAAAACAAAATCAATAAGGAAGAATCCAACATGATCATTTCCAAGAATATTCAACTTCAAGTGAGGCATGAAATTGCGTGAAAAGATAGGTATTCGGGACACGGAGAGCCTCATATCGTGTTGAGCCTTTGTTGGGTACAATGGAGAGGCCGAAGACGATCGCCCAGGGAATCAAACTCATGACTACCAACTTGTGAGTTGATGGGCCAGCCAGGTGAACAATTGCTCGTTCTGCCATGCCCCCCCTTTCACGCCAAGGTCGCCTTGAGGTTTTATGTCTGTTCTTTACAACCTTTTACTCCAAGTAATACCAGAAAAAATTGTGCGGCTGTGTGTAATTTTTGTAAGTTTCTTCCCTTTCTAAGACGGCCTTGCTTGGCTGTGTTCTTACTCGTCGCCCACTGGTTTTGAGAGAGAGAGAGAGACGTCGAGGGATCGAATCCCGGAATGACTCCGCGCGAAAACCAACGCCATCTTCGTTTTTCTCATTGCAAGCGAAACTCTCTCCCCTTTTGCTGTTTGCCCATTCGTGTGGGGAATTCGTTTTCTCATCCTCTCCGCAGGCGAGTATGAAGGACCCTCTGGATCGCACCAAGGTCGTGCTGAGGCACCTGCCACCGACGATCTCGCCGGCTGTCCTCGCCGAGCAAGTGGACACTCGCTTCGCTGGCCGATACACGTGGACCGCATTCCGGTCAGGAAAAGCCAGGTTACCGGTTTGCCCCTATTTTAGTTCGATGGTGGCGACATAATTTTGTGGATGCTGCGCTCATCTTCATAAATCTCTGTGATTTACTTGGTTTCTCTTGAGGAATTCGAATTTGTTTTTTTTTTTTTGTTTCGTTGACGATTGGGGGCATCGGAACAATTTCTCTTTTTTGACAATTTTGCGGTGCGTGGGGTTTTGGGGAATGAGTGTTAAGGGTTAACCTTGAATGGATTTGAGGAACTTCCATGGAGAATTCTGTCTGTTCTACCCGTTTGCGTTGTGGAACTTTGAGGAGTCATGGAACTTTTAGGCCTGGAGTTCTGTTCCCTGGGAATCAAAAGTTCCATGTTCGTGAAGTTTTGGTGTTTTCTTGCTAGAGGGAATGACATCACTTTGATTCAAAACTGGCCTGACAGGTAAATGGGCGCCCAGGTGACTCCTTTTTCCACTTTATGTTGGAACTCGAATTTCCATAGAACAGAGATTTTCTGTTATTTCAAGTTCTTCGTTTGCGTCAATCATGGGATTGGCATTCGAAGTGCTGGTTCTACCTAAAAAGCTCTATCATGCAAACGGCCCTTAATAGTTTGACCTTTTGAATTCATGCTTGCTGATAGTATGGATGATGACATTCAGGTCAATCTATGTGGATGTTTATGTATTTATTCGGAATTTGATTTTGGGGGTAATGGGTTTCTGAAGGGGAATTCTTTAGTGGAAGACTCTGTGTATGTACATAGGTATGAAAATTGGAGCAGGAAATGGATGGGGTACTGTTTATTAAATTTTCCTCATTGAATGCGCATAAGGTTTATGTTCACGATGTTACAAGTTGGTTCTTGTTAGTAGCTTCGAGAAATTCTTATTCTCAAGTTTCAAGAAGCATTAAGTTCCAGTATTGCACTTCTCTACTTATGCATTATTTCATCATGACACCATATTGGTGATCTCCAAGTTCTTGTTATTGCACTTTTCAACTTCAAAAGGATCTGAAGATCTTGCCATTTCTCCATTGAAAAACATGAATAATGAGTTCATCATTTTCTTCTTTCATTCTGTAGCCATAAGAACATGCGATATGCTCGAGCTTATATCAAATTCAAAGGACCTGAAGATGTTCTTGAGTTTTCTGAGTTCTTTGATGGACACGTTTTTGTGAACGAGAAAGGTGACCTTTACTTTACTCTGCAGTTATTTCATGTTTGTTTTTCTGTGCAATGGTTGTTGACAGTTATAAACATATTTTGTTCTAATATGTGTCATAGTTATGCTATTCCAGGTGCTCAATTTAAGACAATTGTTGAGTACGCACCCTCACAGCGTGTCCCGAAACCATGCCCCAAGGATGGTCGTGAGGGGACCATTTTTAAAGGTATGGTATTCACATATCTACACACACACAGACGTGTATATATATATATATATATATATATATATATATATATATATATATATATATATATATATATATATATATATTGTTCTTGATTGTTAGAAAAAGAAAATCCTTTGTGTAGTCGTCGCTGGTACTTGTGGTGCCAATCCTTGACCTTTTCTTCCTCTACTTCTCTCCTGCTCCTTCTCTTTGCTTATTTGCATCAGAGTTCTGCTCTCATTCTTTGCTTCTTTTATGGAATTTCAGATACCGAATATCTTGGATATGTGGAGATGCTTGCAAAGCCACCTGAGAATATTCCAAGTGCAGAGATACAACTAGAAAGGAAAGAAGCAGAAAGAGTTGGTTAGTCATCACATGTGAAGAACACATTTGATTTAATGTCATCTCTTTTCCAATTGCATCAATGTTCTGGTTTTTCAGGTGGATCTAAGGAGCCAGTCGTTGTTACTCCACTGATGGAGTTTGTTCGGCAGAAAAGAGCTACTAGAAGTGGGCCACAGGTGAGGAAAACTTCTGGCATGTTGGATTTTTGTTCTATAAATCTGTCCTCATGGTCATGATGCAACATAGATAACGTTAATAATAAGCATCCACATCAACATGTTTTTTGTTGTATCTAAAGGAAAGAGCATTTTCACTATATCGATAGGTGTATTCACAAATTACTTGAGCTATATAACCTCTGGTTGCTTGTTAATTGGCATAACATGCCTTGCACCTTCTCTTTTGATTATTCTTTTCAAGAGAAACTGATTAAGTTATGGGCAGTAACCTCTGATTTCTTGTTAACTGGTCGAACTTGGGTTACACCTTCTCTTTGCGACTTTGCATTACTTTTTCGACAGAGCTGGCTAAGTTATGATTATGGACCTTTTGGTATTTGGAAATTTCTATATAGAGGTGATAAGTATGTGATTTCTGCAATGCAATGGCACATGAGAAATGATAGAGGGCTTCTATTGAAGTGATTTGCTAAGATTCCTGAACTATTTCCACATTTCATGTTCATATTATCTTCTTTTGCTTCTTCTATAGACTCACTGGATGGTTGTGCTATTTTTGGTCACTGAGTGGATAACCGTGCCTAATCTTGCAGAAATATATTCTGACTCACAATTTGTATCTTGTTTTTTGGTAACCCTTACTGGGTATGACATATATGCTGTCTTAGGTGGTCTGTTCAACAACTAATAAATTTATGAGATATCTTATAGGAAGGCATATATTTTCTTTAAAAAAGAAATTGATGTGCAATCTAATCTCTATTTCTACTAAAGGTTGGGGCAGAAGTGGACCTGCCTAATTGATTTATCTCCATCCAGCCAGAAGATGTTTTTTTGTGTATTTCATTATTTATTTTTATTGTGGTTCTGTACCATGGCACCCATTCTTATTTTCGTGGGTTCAGAAACCAAGTTCTAAATCAAATTGTGTCAGCATGTTTATATATGTATATATATATATATATATATATATATATATACTTAATAGGTTAGCAATATATTTTTTCTTGATTTATTTATTGTTTTCAAATCTCTTAAGCAAATTTTTGTTGTTTACTTCCTTCACCTTTTCAATCTGAAAGTTTGCTCTAGGTTCTTTCCAATTTCCAACTTATTACAAAAGCTTCTCCATTTTCATTCAGTAGTTTCTCAATTTTGCATTTGATGTTTCTCTGCTTCAGACTTTATGATAATATTGCTGATGCAACTTTTTTTTGTCTTGCCTGTCTCTTCCATATCAACAACGGCCATTTGGGTTGATTATACTGTTGCAGAGAGCACCGTCCAGTGGGAAGCTTAGTCGACGAGCTGGGGGTGTTTCAAATGCTGTCTCTGCGTCACTTTCACACAAAAAGGGTCATGAGAAAAAGAGAGGCTCTACTTCCATGGTAAGCAAGTAGGTCTATATTAGCATTATCAAGAGTTTCATACAAGATTATGGCGAGGTTCTCAAACATAATAAAAGAAGTCCATATGTTCCAAAAAAACACAGGCAAATGGTTCTATATCTCCTTCTTCATGAATCATTATACTATTCTGGTTTCTCTTAGTTCTTGTGGCAAACTTAGTATCCCTAAATTTCTCAGTTTTTGCCCTTCGAGGATTACTTGCATTATGTTTTGTAGATGTAGCTTCTTATATAGCTCAAGAAATTTGTTCCACTTGGTAGCTTGTTAGGAAATTAAGTGCAATGATAAGGCTGTTAATGTTAAAAGAAATGTAACGGTGCATTCATGCACATAAACATATTTGTATTTTGTTTTATATTTCTTATTTTGATGTAATTAGACCACATTGAATTGTGCGAATTATTGAGGTATCAAGTTAATGAGCCATACTATGAAATTGTGGGAAAGAATTATCGAACATAGGTTAAGACAAGTATCAAGTACAACAGAGAACCAATTTGGATTCATGCCAGACAGATCTACTATTGAAGTGATTCACCTTTTGAGACGTCTTATGGAACATTTTAGAGCAAAAAAGAAAGACCTTCACATGATATTTATTGATTTAGAAAAAGCTTATTATAGGGTACCGAGGGAGGTTCTTTGGAGAACTTTGGAAAAAAGAGGTATCCCATTGATATGCATTAACCTTATAAGAGACATGTATGATGGTGCAAAAACACGTGCGAGGACTCATGAAGGAATGACAGATTTCTTTGAAGTTAATATTGGGTTACATCAAGGATCAACTTTAAGTCCATACTTATTTATAATGGTGATTGATGAGTTAACAAAACATATTCAAGATGAAGTACCTTGGTGTATGTTATTTACAGATGAGATTGTGTTAGTGGAGGAGTCTAAGGAAAAAGTTAATAGAAAATTGGAACTATGGAGAGAAACATTAGAAAGCAAAGGCCTCTGACTTAGTAGAGCAAAGACATAATATATGAAATGTAAGTTTGATCATTTGGTTACCTAAGAGGACATAGAAATTAAAATTGGCACACATTGCATCCCCCCAAAGGAAAGTTTTAAATACCTAGGGTCAATTTTTCAAAGTGATGGAAGAATGATGGAGATGTTACGCATAGAATTAATGCTGGTTGGTTAAAATGAAAAGTAGCATAAGGTATTCTTTGTGATAAGAAGATACCATTAAAGTTAAAAGGTAAATATTATAGTACAACAATTAGGCCTGTCATGTTTTATGGTTCTGAGTGTGGAGCAGTTAATCATCAACATGTGCAAAAGATGTCTCTGATAAAAATGAAGATGTTGAGGTGGATGAGTAGATGGATGAGTAGTCATTACAAGAAAAGACCATATATATAATGAGGTTATTAGAAACCAATTAAGAGTGGCACCAATAGAGGATAAAATGAGAGAATATCGTTCAAGATGGTTTGGACATATAGAAAGAAGATCAAAAGAAGAACCTGTAAGAAGGTATGAAAAATTAAATTTGGAAAGTATTAAAAGAGGTAGAGGACGACCACAAAAGTGTTGGAAATAAACAATAAAGAATGATCTAGCTTATTGTGAGTTAACTGCTAACATGACACATAATAGGGATATGTGGAAACAAAGAATCCATGTAGCTGACCCCGTCTAGTATGGGAAAAGGCTTAGTTGTTGTTGTTGATGATGTTGTTGTTGATGTAATTAGACCACATGCAGTTGCTCTCAAGTTCAACAACAGACTCCGACGACTAGAAATCTAGCCGTTCTCCAACGACTATATTTCTAGCTGTTTAGAGGGAGTTTTGTTGCATACCCTCTCCTATAAAGTCTATCTTTATGTTGTAAATATAATGTAAGTCTTATGGCTTGATTATCTATAAAACCCTCTCTTTTGAGATGTTCACTTAATAAAGATTTAGATATATTTTCTTATATGGTATTAGCTATGTCACGGGTGCGGGATACAGCAAATTTCAAAAATTTTGGGTGTGGCGACACGACTAGGGTATATAATATTATATATTATATATAATATTCAAGCTACATAAATCAATCATAATACAACTAGTATTTGCTAATTTTGGGTGCATGTAGATATCAATTAGCAAGTTCCCTCATAATGATCTTAAACTTAGAATGATTTTACGAGCAGCAAAATATCCAAGTTATGGATTTAAAGAGTTTCAAGATATTTTGTAGGATATAGCATATACTAGTATTTGTGCTAGGATCTACTAGTGATGTCATACACTTCTGTTCTATTGATTTGGCAATGTTCCTGGCCTTCAAATGTGTTTGGTGACAAAGATTATTCTGTGCAAAGGCATACAATATGAAGTCAAGAATCCAATCAGATTGAGTAATAAGAAACCAATTGGCTGCACCCAAAATCATTCAAGCTAATATTGTATACAACTACAATAGCAAGTACACAACTTTATATTAAAGCAAAACACATAAATGGTAAACAACTACTAATTTCATCATAATACACAAATCAATCTTCATTATCCCGACCCATTTATCCGTGAGTTACAAAAAAAAAATTGTTTTTTTTTGGCCATGCCGCACCGACACGGTGTCGGTGTCGCACTAGTGTCAAGGTCGATACTCCACCCCTTAGAAGTGTTTGTGTGACTTAGGGTATTAGAGCCTCCTACCACCAGAACAAGTGGTTCTGGTGGCGGTGTTGGTGATAGAGAGGTGGCAGACCCATCGAAAGAATCATCTGATGAGGTTTTGCAGAAATCAGGATAACCGTTGCATACCTTGGCTAAACCATGATGGTCGTTGGCGGGTGATGGCAAGAGGTGTCACAAGTTGCAGCCGCTTTGCTATAGTTGTTATTTGCAGTCATCCAGGGCGGTTGGGGCAGTATATGTAGATGTCCCCAGTAGTGGCTATATGGGGGCACGAATGAGGCTTCAACATCGCAGCAACGATGGTGGTTTTGGAGGACATACAAATGAGCTTTGGTAGGACGACTTTGCGCTCGGTGTCGAGCACCGCGGCTATCATCTCAACAAGCTTCGACGCGGTGGCACATCGTAGACTTCAGGGCATTAAGGTTGACACTATAGCCCCTTCGGCATCACGATCTCTGCGATAACTCGAATGCGCACACACACACACAGAGAGAGAGAGAGCGAGAGAGAGAGAGAGAGAGAGAGAGAGAGAGAGAGAGAGAGAGAGAGAGAGAGAGAGAGAGAGAGAGAGAGAGAGAGAGAGAGAGAGAGAGAGAGAGAGAGAGAGAGAGAGAGAGAGAGAGAGATTTGCCTTCCTTTCAAACGGTGGGCCGTGGCAGGTTGGTCGGGTCAGACTCGTGGGATTGTGACTCCAGAAATCCATACTCAAACTGTGGCTTTCTGTTCTCTTGTTTTTCGGTGGCTTTATAAGAAGGGGCGGTGGAGGAAGTCTTATATTTTTGAATTATTTATGAGAATGCCATTTCAGCTGCTCAAGTGTTTTCTTCTCTTATTTTTAATTAAGAGTTTGATATGAATATATGATTTTAGTTGTTTTGTGTTTTTATATGGCTACGTGGTTTGTTAAACACTAAGTTGCATTACTATTGTTGGTTGGTTATTGAAGGTCTTTGTTTTAAGGTGCTTTAGATGGAATTATGACATCCTATATATTGTTGGCCGGTTGGAGATCGGTCATTGTTTGAAAATGCACTTAGTTGTTCAATGTCTTCTACTTGTGAGTTATTTAAGGGCCTTGAAATTATGATTGTTATGGATGGATCGAGTTTAGGCTTAAAGCTTGATGGTTTGAGTTTAGTTAGCGAACTTTTGGTGATACACCATCAGTTCGAGGAGGTGTTAAAAGAAATGTAACAGTGCATTCATGCACATAAATATATTTGTATTTTGTTTTATGTTTCTTATTTTGATGTAATTAGACTACATGCAGTTTCTCTCAAATTCAGCAGACTCCAACGGCTAGAAATCTACCCGTTGGAAGCCTTCTAACAACTATATATTTCTAGCAGTTTAGAGGAAGTCCTGTTGCATATCCTTTTTTATAAAGGCTATCTTTATGTTGTAAATATAATGTAATCCTTATTGCTTGATTCTACGTAAAAACCCCTCTTTTGAGAGGTTCAGTGAATAAAGATTTAGATATATTTTCTTACAGTTAATTCTGTGGGCAACTAAAGAGAAGGAGCTTTGATTAGCTGCAGCTAGAGAGGAATCTGCTCAGTTTAGTTGTCCTGTGATTTTCAGAATGCCATAATATATATTGAATTCTGTGTTTATTTGTTTGGGTTTGAGGAACTTGTTTTAACTAGTAATGGCCCTGCTTTTTCTTTAACTGTTCTTACGTGTTGGTTATGCTATCTTTTCCTGCCAGTTTTCTTCATTCTGCAGTTTCATTTTGTTAATAGGATGTCTCAAAAGATTGTAGTTATCCATGATAACTTGTCTGTAATGGGATCACATCGAGATGGTAACGTTGCTGCCAATGCATGGTTTCTTAATGCACAGTATGTGTTGCGGGACAGTTCCAAGGATTCAACCAGCAAGGAAAAATCAAGTGACATGGTAGCAGCAAGGAAGGATAAGCAGCAAATTATAGATGAGTCAGGTCTTGTATCAGTTGTTGCATCAGAAGCAGTAGAGGATGAAAGTGGTATGTGCAAATTGATTGCATGAAGATCATTGCTTTTCCTTGATTACCATTGTTATGTACTCTTTGTTTTTGTATTCTTTATTGTTTGGTTTCATTTATGGCTTATGTGGCTAAGGGTTTTGCTTTTGAAGTCTTAGGTCATGAGTTCAATATCAGGGGAATGCATCTAGTAGGAGTTTGCCTAACCCCAGATGCAATAAGGGAAAGGGGAAAAAGCTAGGTGCTGTTTATGTAAGGTTGATGCTACAAAAGGAGAGCGGTTTTATGATTTTATTCTACGGTTATATCATTAGCTCTAATGCGTGTAGGAGGCAGGCATCCATAAATGTTCTTGTTTCATCTTATATAATCACCAACCCTATCTTCACTTTTTTCTTGTTTATTTATATACTCCTGATTAGCTGCTCCAGTAGCGGCATGTGTATTGATCCTCTTTGTCTGAGATTCTTTTTCCTCGTTATTATCATTTAGTGTTCTTGTTCTATTCTGTTTGGTTTGATTCAGTCATCATTATAATTTTCATTGATGTAATCCACTTCTTTGTTCCTACTTTTGTTCTGATGCACTGGGATTTTTGCTGATGTGAGGCACTTTTTTGTTCTCATGCACTGGGATCGTAAATATATTCTTTTTAATTCTGTTTGGTTCGGGAGCTTACACTTCGTTCTTTCTTGTTGCTGTCCAAATATCATCAAACCTAATCGATATCTTGAACGTCGAAAACATATTTTAGATGACCTTTTTGGATTATGAATTTTTATTCTTGGTTTTGGTTCTTCAAGTTAGATTAGCCTAGTCTCATGAACATGTAAAAGTGACATGCTATACACTCCTAGACAAATTCCCATCTATTCTAATATACTAGATGATACGAGTATGTCTAAGTTAAACTATCTTAGTGGCATCTATTTTATGCTTTATGCCAGCAAAATTTTAATAGTATTAGCATGATAAGTTTTAGGCAAGGAGAGCTGTTCTGTCCTCATTTAGTGAAGTTGATGATGCCTCCTTGTCCACTTCATGTAGCAATGGTGCCTTGTGGTTTGTCAGGGATCTTAAGCTTTTCTGAGTTCTGGCGTAACAATTGCAGGTGCACCTGCACACGTGGGTGCCAGAAAGAAGAAAGTTATACTTCTAAAGGGGAAAGAGAAGGTGTTTGAGGTAAACGTGCACTTTACTATTCTTTTAATCTATCCAGGAAATTCATCAGCCAATAGGTGTAGATAACCAAACTTTACATGTGCTTTCTTCTCAGGGATCTGGTGATGTATCCCCAGGCTCAACATCTTTAAGACAAAATCACAGGCGTGAGATTGGTAAAAGCATCATCAAAAGCATACTTTCAAATAAGGAGCCACGTCAAAATCAACCACCTGAACAATTGCTGGGATCACAGATGGAGAAAGACAAACGCCCACCTTGTCTTAATCATTCATTCTCAAAAGATCATGTCACATCGTCTATTTCTGGTGTAGAATCTGATACCAAAAGCACGATGGATGAGATGGCTGTTAGTAATGATTTACAAGGGCGTGGTTCTTCGAGTGACAGGCCAGACAGACGAACAAGAAATAAGGATAGACCTGAACGGGGAGTATGGGCACCTCTTCGTCGTCCTGATGGGTTACGAACAACTGATGATTCTCTGTCTTCATCTTCTGTCCCTGGTCGCTCTTCATCTGAGCTTGCCAATCTCACACGTGGGTTCAAACGAGTGGTTGCTGGTAAACATGGATATGATGAGTTAGAAGTTACAGGTACTAAATCTGGTAATCAACCTCTCACCAAAGTGAAGCCTCGAAGCCAGGATGCAGAGAATCAAAACATTCGCTTGGGGAACCCTGCACCATCATCTTCATCTTATCTTTCATTAAATCAAACTGAAGCTAAATCTGAAACAAGTCGGAATGCAGATGCTAAAGCCCAAGTATCTGACTATACTAATGTCATGTCTACAGAGAATGGTAATCTTTATAAGCCTCAATTTGGTTATACTGTGTTTTGCTTTTTTCACTGCGTGATATCAAGAAAGTATTGAATTCATGTTTGTCAGGCTCCCATAGATATGGACGTCGTGGCCCAATAGCAGGGTCAAGAGAACTCGACAGTTCACCAAGTGCACTTGATGGGAAGCCTTCAAAGAGAGGCTCTCCTGGGTTTGGTGCACACGAGGTAAGGGGCATTGCCCAGTTCTTCTTCCACTGATGTCTTATATTGGTTGATGCAATTGTGGTTCCTGTTCTCTGCAGGGGCAAATATGGGTTCGGAAGTCAGGATCAGGCTCTTGATATCTTGAAGGTGATCCCTTCGTTTGAATCTATTTTTGCTACGCATGGTCATAATTGAGTGCATGCTTTTCTATCTATGCTAGCATTTAGTAACGGGATAGTGGGTCAGATACTCCTTAAGCGATCAGAAGCCTTTTCTCCACCTCAGATAATTTTGTGGAACCGAGTGAACGGAATAAAGTTTTAGTACATCGTTTTAGCTGTGAATGTTTATGCGTCTCATGCTTGTGATAGTCGCCATTCAAACATTGATGTTTCAACATTTACTTTTATTAACTCTTCCACACCTTCATGAAAGATGGCTGAAGCCTGAAGTGATTATATACCTCCTTTATAGGACGATCAAAGCAAAGAGATGTGGACCTTGGCTCTTCCATAATTATGGGTTGTCATAAGCCTATGGTGGTTCTTTGTCACATGATAAATAGTATGTTTGGTATCTTATGGATAAATCAGATTTGTTTAAAGAAAAATGAGTTGGTAATCCAGATTAAGAGAAGAAGAGAGATATTCATAATTGTTTGAATTATCGAGGTATTAAGTTAATGAGGCATACTATGAAATTATGAGAAAAAATTATCGAACATAAGTTAAGACAAGTATCGAACACAATAGAAAACCAATTCAGATTCATGGCCGATAGATCTACTATTGAAGCAATTCACCTATTGAGATGTCTTATGGAACATTTTAGAACAAAAAAGAACCTTCACATGATATTTATTGATTTAGAAAAAACGTACGATAGGGTACCAAGAGATGTTCTTTGGAAAACCTTGGAAAAGAGAGATATCTTATTGATATAAATAAATCTTATAAGAGATATACGATGGTGCAAAACTTGAGGAATGACAAACTCCTTTAAAATCAATATTGGGTGATCAACTTTAAGTTCATATTTATTTATATTGGTTATTGATGAGTTAACAAAACATATTCAAGATGAAATACCTTGGTGAATGTTATTTGTAGATGATATTATGTTAGTGGATGAGTTTAAGGAAAAAGTTAGCAAGAAATTGGAACTATGTAGAGAAACGCTAGAAAGTAAAGGCTTCCGACTTAGTAGAACAAAGACAAAATATATGCAATGTAAGTTTGCATCATTTGGGTACTTCAGAGGATATAGAAATTAAGATTGACAAACATATCACTTGTAAGGAAAGTTTAAAAACCTAGGGTCAATTTTTCAAAGTGACGGAAAAATTGATGATATTACGCATAGAATAAATACCGGTTGGTTAAAATGGAGAGGGGCATTAGGTATTCTATGTGATAAGAAAATACCATTAAAGGTAAAAGGTAAATTTTATAGAGCAACAATTAAATGTGTTATGTTTTATGGTTATGAGTGTTGGGCAACTAATCATCAATATGTGCAAACGATGTCCGTAGCAGAAATGAAGATGTTGAGATAGATGAGTGAGAAAACGATCCTTTAAGTTGCTTGAGGAATCTCAATGAATTTATCAAATGAACAAACTGTGAATAGTCACAAAACCGATTCATCAAAAGCTTGGTGTTTCAATACTCAATACAAGTTAAATAACAAATATCAAAACAATCAAGAGTTAAACAAGTATGAAGGTGATGCAAAACAACATATCTTATTAAGAGGTAAGAGACTTTATTTATAGGACACAAAATGTACATTTTACATCTAAGAGAGAATAGAGAGAGGCATCCAACATTAAGCTGTTAGGGAGCCCTGATTCCCAATGACTAGCTGGAATGGCCAGGGCCCTGATGGGCCATCCAGTACCCAAACACGGGCTCTAGTTGCCTGTCCTATTTATTACATTTTAACACCGACCTCATCTAATCTGGGAAAAGGCTTAGTTGTTATTGTTGTAATCCAGATGAAGGGAAAAATCTGCTATTTATCTCTTTGGTGCTGATGAAGCTGATATGTTGAAGAAAGCTTTTGGGATTTTTGTCTCTTGCAACTTGATAGTGGGAAGATGGCTGCGACGTGTTGAAACAGGAGAGTTTGCACTGACGGCTTTAGAGAGATCACATTTTAGATGCTGTGAAGATCAAGTAGGGTCGGTTTGTGCCAATGTTATCCTTTCCGGGTGGCTCAACTCTATTCGAATCTGAAACATACTTTTATGGTTTGATACTCATGCTTAACTAGTTAACTAGTGTATATACCGGCTGTAGAAGTTCTACACTGGCTGACGGTGGATATACTTCAGAGGTTATGATGCCAGTGCAACTACCAAGCGAACCAGACGATGCTCTTCTGGATTGCGTTGGAACCACCATTGGATCAGGTGCCTCGTTTGTATCTTGATTGATCGGTTTATCTACTGCTGATTGGGCTTTTGGTTGCTCCTGGTTTGGATGACAGTATTTTTTAGTCGCTGTAATCACAATTAACTACTCTTGTATATTTTTCACTGGCCTGGTGAGGGCGTATACAAAAGTCTTCTTGGTTGTCATCTCTCTCTCTCTCTCTCTCTCTCTCTCTCTCTCATAATGTGCGCCTCTTTATCCTAGATCGACCATAGCTTCAGATGCTTTGGTGCGTTGCAGTTGGTGATGAAGGTTCTTTAATTAGGAACTGCGTATGATACTTGGATTGTACCTCTCATGAAATGCAAGATGCACAAATTGACGAGTTGATCGGCGGGCAAGAATATAGTTTGGTATGCATGTGCTAACGTTGAATGCACTCTTCTCTGAGGGTCTACATTAGTTTCTTATATTCCACGCACACAGAGTATTTGTGTGTGTGTATATATATATATATATCGTGTATCATGCCTCGATCTTCCAACATTTACAGGTAAAGGTTCCCAATGAGGAAAAGGAAAGAAAATGAATCATAAGATCCAGGGGGAAACCGCCCGCTGTTTTGCAGCATGACCCTGATATCTAGCAGCATGATATTCCACCAACAACCAGCCGTTTCGATTTGTTAGCGGCTATATCTCCAAGATTTCTTGTCTGAATATTCAAGCTGAACTACGGCAGTTGTGCAATCTCAACTAGAAGTTTATGCAAAGACTCTGGCTTTGAGAAGAATGGACAATGATCACTTCCTTTGATCTTGTACACCCTCTCTGGTGCATTCTCTGTAATCATCTTCTCTTGTATGGTGGGTGAGAGCATATGATCCTCAAGCGTCTGAATGAAAAACCGCCGAACGCTTCCATAATGTTCCGGACTTAGTGCTAGTCTCTCCATTATCGGTCCCAGGGGCACAGAACGCATGGCAACAGCAGCCAATGCAATATCCTGAAGCATTAAAGGGCACAAAAACTAAGTCTGCAACCCAAACACTGATATGAATCTCAACAGCTGCCTAACATACAAAGTTCTGAGAACAGCAGGAATCTAATAGATGTTGAATGATAGTTTTGTTAGTAATGAGTGTGTGAATTTAATATAGTTCGATTGTAGTACAAATTGTAATTGTTTGTTATATCTGATTTCGATATAAATGGGTGCAACCAATATACGTAATTGCAGAAGTTGGATTAGCACCGATTGACTGAACACAAACAACTCTTTTCATGAGAATAAGAAATTCATCAGCATTGGAACTTGTGTTCTATAAAGTAGTTTAGACAATAACAAGACATAAGATGTCACGGATGAATCCAACATAAGAAGGCGATAATGACTGCCAAAACCAAATCGACTACTTTCTTGTCGCGTCACTAGGAAGTGCTAAAAGAGATGAAAGCAAGATATAATGCTTCGAGGTCAGTTCAAGGAATATTTATGAGAAGATGGCTGTAAAATGTCAGATATGATGAGTAAACGGGAACATAGACAGTAAATCCAATGTATTGATATGCAATCCGTATCATAAAGGCCACCTATACGACATGCTATGATCCGTATCCTAACATATAACAAATTCTTTATTTAAATCTAAGAAAATGCTATAGGAAATGGGCATGAGATGGTATCCATACATAGGCTCTTTGAAACTCTTTGCGGTGTAGTATCACAAATAGTGGGCAGTATTGATACTTGTACGATAAGCGCATACTAATATGAACCGAGCTTCAAGAACTTGTAACTTCTCAAGCAATTGTGAAGAATCTCTGGCTGATACCTTAGCAGAAGTATGATTGAAGTATAATTCCTTGATTTGTTGTTTCTTCAGCTGTAGTCCAGTCGGAGGCATGTCTTTGCCATTGCCGTACATCAAAACTTGTGATTCCTCTGCAAAAATGTCTGCAGAAGCAAGCTGCAAAGAAAGATTATCATTAGAAAATACTAGATAACATGTAAGAGGGCAATTGGAAAGGGCTGCATAGATTTGGATTTAGCCGACTTATTCTGAATGGACTTCCTTGAAGCCAGTTATCCAACTCAATTGCAAGGCCTTTTCCCATACTAAATGGAGTCTGGCTACATACATTCTTTGTTTCCACGTAGCCGTATAATGTGTCATGAGTTAACTTAACATAAGCTAGATCATTCTTTATTGTTTCTTTCCAACACTAATTTGTGTTGGAAACAAATTTGGGTATTTAAACAAATTTGTGCCAGTTGGCACTAATTGAAATTGGAATAGCTTCAAACTAAAATCCATGCAAATGACCCCCGACAAGCATTTGATAGAGCTACTTCAAAATTATAAAGTAACAAATTATTGACAGTATACCTCTTCAGCGAATAGATCAAATGGCCTTTGTCCCGTCGATAGCATAGTTGCACTTAGGAAAATCGCTTTCAATACCTTCTTTGGATACAACTCAAGAGCATAAGATATGCAAGCCCCTCCACAGCTGTGACCTACCAGAATTACCTAAAAAGATATGTGGTTTATTCATAATCGCATAGTAGTTTGTCTTTTCAAAGTATAGAGGCTACAATTATGTGCATGTATTTTTGTCTAATTTTCACCTTCTCAGTTTCTGGTAGGTTGGACAGATAATCCACCAATGGCTTTGCATATTCCGCCACTGATATGACACTGTTAGCATCATCGTGGTTGATGCCCGATCCAGCGAGATCCAAAGCAGTGGGAAGAAATCCTGCTTCTTCCAGCAAAGCAATTGACTTGTACCAACACCAAGCTCCAAATCCCTCTCCATGAATCAGGACAAATTTCTTTGTTTCCAAATTCTCAAGTATATTTGGTGCCTGCATGATATGACATGAACGTATGTCCACAACAAGCATTATTTTTACTAAACCCAACATGTTACCTATGCATCTTATGTACCTCGTGTGAACAAGGACATCTTCTAGCTTTTGGAAAGAAGAAAGGCATAATAACATGACAGCTTAGAGTAGTTCCATGAAAATAATCTAATTTTTAAAACATCAAATGCATAAATTTATATTTTTGACAAATAATTGATCAGGAAACAGTCTGAGTAGATCGTGGAAGCAAGGCCACTCTGCTACTTAGAGTACTTGTCATGTATCCAAGTCATTTGCAAGGGATTCAACCCACTGATCCATAACATTAAGTGCATAAATTTTATAATATCATTACTATCAAACACAACCTACATGCTTGTAATAGTGCACATAGCGTTATCAAATCGTTTCAACCAACCAGGCATCCAATTTGCTTCCAGCACAAACTAAAGAATAAGAGAAATGACAAGACATAGAATTAAAGAATAAGAGAAATGACAAGACACATAATTATGCAATCTACTAATGACTGGATGAAGACTAACAATTGAGCAGCAAAATCAAGTTCAGATGCAACGAGACAAAGACGAATCCATTAAAACATAAATTCTGCCTCTAAATTCATTGCACAGTTCTTCCTTGTACATTAGTCTCTTGAGAGACAAGTAAAAGCTTAGTGTCCTAAAATGAAGCAACTACCCTGAATTTCTTGTTTTGAAGTCGCTTTTACTGGAATAGTTAAAGAAACAAATAGCTAGTTTGATGCCATCCAAGATGATCAATTCAAAACGAATTTATAATGACAAAAATGATGATCTTCCTAATATCTGCTCCATAAAGCGTCCGCTGGGTTGTCCCATATCTAGTGACTAAGGAATGATGAACATACGGAATATGGTCTAACAAAAGGCAGGAAACTCATACAGCTCTGGCGGTGATGCCATTGCTCTCCAAAGAAAAGGCTACACGACGCCTCAGTTTCCTCTAAAATTCATCTATGGGCAATTGATAGTTCATATAGGCAACAAACAAGAGAATCCAGCATCAAAGCAAAACCATGCAAAATCTACTAACCTAGAATGTAGAATGATAATAAAACAGGCACAATTGAATCCAATTCTTCCATACTATACAAAGCAAGCTCCTCAGAAAGTAGCACAAAAAGCTAAAAAAGGGTAAATTTCTCTATACCTAAGGAGTAATTTCCAATAACGAAATTCACTAATTCAAAAATAGCAAATACCAACAAGAATTTGATGCACAAAATAAATAAAAAAAAATAAAAGGAAAAGGCTTTTGAGATGAACCAGCTTCTCACGGAAGGATTCTGACGGGTTCTTCCTTCTAGAGCTAGAAACAGCACGAAGGCTTTGCTTGCCATTGGCGCCGAAGATCCTTCTTGACATGGAGCCGTCAAACCTTTGGGAGTGCTGCTGTATGGCCATTGCTATTGCTTGTCTGTGCAGGGCTTCCTCTTCAGCACCCATCTTCCTCTGAGACCTCAGTGCTCTTGCATTGCTCCCGGGCCTAACAACAACGCCCTCCTTCTCATCCTTCTTAGGCATGCATGTCATCTGATTACCCATCTCTCTCTCTCTCTCAGAAGGACCACTCAACCATCCAAAGAAGATTTTCCAGTTAACAAGCTCTCAGACCGACTCCCAACATAAAACAGGTGCCATGAATCTTAGGCATGCATGTCGCGTTCTCTCTCTCTCTGTCACACACACACACACATACACATTCACGCACACACACCACAATCTACCACTCAAAGGAAATTCCAATTTCCTAATTCTTCAGACTCACAAATTAAATATGAGGGCATTAATCCTGACTACCCACATGATCTCCTTTGACTTTGTCGCTGGGCTCTGTCTGCGGAAAATACCAATAAATTCAGGAACGTGGGTTTGCGTGCTTTCGATTTGAACATAAATCTTCCGTAATTTTATGAACTTTTTAGAAAAAACCAGAAAATTATAAGTTGTTAGTGACTACTTCGGACATTGTAATCATCAAATGCACGAAGAAGAGCTTCTTTCAGGATTTTATTAGTTGTCTTTTTCTAATAAATAAACTCAAAAAATAAAAAATTGTTTTGCTTTTTACAAAAATACAAAAATATCTCGAATAAATATAAAATGACTTTAACAAAAAAATCTAGAAAAGAAAACACAAGAAAAGAAAAAACTAAATATAAGGTCAATGTATACTAACAAAAAAGATATATACAAATATTAATCTTACGTATGAAAACTCCGCTAAAATAACCAAACACTATCTTCTTCCTCCTCTTTTCTCTTTCTTCTATGAGGCTTGTTTTCGGTTCCACTTGAAGTATGCTATGACCCAATTGCACTAATTCTCTAACATTTGTATCAAAATCCTCGACTGCTTATGTTCAGATACACAATTCATGTTTATTGTCCCTAGTTTTTGGCTTCCTCACGCACAAAAAGGAAGAAACATAGGAACCCTTTGTAAAGAAACCGCAGAGAATGACCTCCTTTTAAGTTAGCCACAGGTATTTAGGCCAAACAAACTACTGGAGTTACAGTGGCTTCTTGTCACCACCAACAAAAGGAGATACAACGGCGAACCTTGGGTTCCCTCCCCCTCATTTCTCTTTCGCTCTCTTCTCCCTCTTTTTTTCTCTCTTTATGTGCTCTACTAGAAAAAGCGAGAAATTAGAGTGACTGGAACTATCCATAGTCGTTGAGAGGAAGAAAGGGAGAGCCACGATTTTTTGGTAAAAACTATAGCACGAAACCAGTTTCATGCAAAACCAGGAGTGATAAACTGCCAGCGATTTCTCTTCAAGTAGTAGACTAAAAAGTTCATTATCCCCCTAACTTAAAGAATAATTATATATTGCTATTTACCAAATTACTAATATACGCAGGTAAATAACAAATAAGTTCAGATATTTTAATGTCAAATGTCTGAAATATCCTTATACGTCTTAAGGTACGGATCTATCCTTTGACAATTAGTTAAAATTATGAAATATTAGGACTATAAAGTTATTATTTTGATCTTACATAAATTGTCGATTTATGAGACCCAGCATTCAAGTTGTTTTCACGGTTCTATTCCTTACTGTTTGCTAAAATCTTTGTTATGCCACCTCACAAAAGTACTTTCTTGCGCATTTACTTTTTGTAAAATTAAAAGAATGTCATAAGACATTTACATTTCTATCTTTGACTGTTTATTTAAATTAATGAATAACTAGAAGTTGTAATTTTACTATTTTGTCCCTAGTTTTTTTGTTTAAATTACCAAAATCGACAGAAAGTTATAATTACAAGTTTGACCATTGCTTGTAAAGAAATTACAAAAGTAGATATAAAGATTATTTTATTGTTTTGTCTTCAAACTTGTTCTCAAATTAAAGAAACTATTTGAATTTCAAATATTTCTATTATAGTACCTATATGTTATCTAAAACTATTGTTAAGTGCCTGTAAATATTTACAATTTAATACTTAGATATTATGAATACTGCAATTTAGTGCTTGACTATGTTTATTGCTAGCTTCTTAGAAGATGTCTAATGATTTATTATCTATTGCTTGTTTTCTATTTTCATTTAAAATATTCAGACCTTCTATTTGTTGTTTCTGCAAAGTTATTAAAAAAGACATCTAGAATTTGTATTTCTAAATTGGCAAAGACTAAAAAATTAAATGACTTAAATGTTCAAAAGTAGAAAAGGAGAATCTTGTTTGTCTTAACTTTAGGGGTGTTGGTTATGTACTTAGAGAAACCGTTTTACCTACTACCCCAATTACAACAGACGAAGTCAAATGAAGAGAAATAAAAATATAACACATTTTTAAAGGATGATATTATAGCCATAACTATCATGTTAACTTATATGCAAGATAACTTGATTAGTGTCTTCAAAGAATTTAAGACCGCTAAAGAGTTGTTTGACTACTAAATATGATATTACATCATAATGCAGTAATTACTCTTATTAAGAGTGGAGTTGATAGCTCTAAAAATAAACATATAATGGTTAAATACTACTATGTTTATGATATGCTTATGAGGAATGAGATATCTATATCTTATATGCCAACTGATGATATGTTGGCTGACCCCTAACTAAAGGCATATTAGAAGATCTTTTTACTAAACATGTTACATACATGGGTTTGTGATATAACTAGAGTTTGAGTGTAAAAATACATTTTATTGATTGTTATGTAGAAAAAAATATATTGATTATAAAAAACCACATAACAGGAAAGAGTTGCAATTTACTTGTAACTGAAAAATGGTAAAACTTTGAAAAAACCCCAAAACGGTGGAAGGCAAAACCAATATATCATAAATTGGCTCATGTGACCAAGTGAGAGATGTAAGACTTTTGACCCCGATAATCGTAATTATAAAATATGAGAAAAATGATCTTCTTCTCGGATTTCGTGAGTTAACTTTTTACAAAAGATAAACTTAAAAACAATTTTACTTTTTAGAAAAGATACAAAAATCTCTCGGATAAACATAAAATGATTTCAACGGAAAGCCAAAGAAGGAAAACAGGGGAAGAGAAAAACCTAAATATAAGTTCAATGTAAATTAACAAAAAAGATATACCTACTGAAGGTAATCGTGTTCTGCTGTCAGGAGGTTTACACCGAGTCGACTCGGCCAACAATGCTTGTCTTTTGCTGTGGGTTGGAAAAGAAAATAAAAGGGAAAAGAATAACTTCTGAAATCTTAAAAGTGAAACTTGGGCCGAAAGAAGATTAATTGTCGAAGCAAAGACAATTAAAAATATACAAGAAGATGCACCAACCTCTCTACTTCATTCCCAAGGCCTCACCCAAGTCATAATTGACATATGGCCATGGGGCCGTGGAGTGTTGAGGAGAGGTTGTAGACGTCAAATACGGCTCTAAGTTGCTGGTTTCATATGATACGATATGCAAGGTTACCTAGCTTAGCAGAAGTGATATGTGATTTTCATTATCAAATATGATCGTGTCAACACGTTTTTACATGTCATAAGATAGGTGGGTGTATCCTACTATTTCGAACCCGTATATGAACTGACTTTTTAGACGTATTGTTTTTTAAGTATGGTATGTTAAGATACATATGATATCGTATAGTCGTCCTTGACCTATGCAGGTAAACTTACCTTACCTACACTCACAGGTTTCAAGCCCCAGGGGCAGCGTTGATAGCAGCAGAGGCCCTTAGGCGTTATGTGGGCATTGATTCTTGTGGACATCAAGTGTGTGATAAGCAAGAACCAGTTATAGAGTCTAGGGTCTGAGTGTCCTCGCCTTGAAGTTCTTCACCAAGCGGACCAAGTATATGGCTCTAGATACTGGTTTCTTCGAGTACTGATAACTCAAAAACGGAAAAGTTTCGAACCAAATTTTCCATGTTGGCTCGAGCTTTTGACTTGATTAATTTATCTCTTTATTAGGGTATGCAGTTTGAACTTGGTTGAGATGCAGGGAACGTTGGCTAACTTCCCCTATGCTGATGTTGAAGGCCAACCAAAACAATTACAGTATTCAGGGGGGTTTAGCCATGTTACGAGCTCAGCTATGGGTTTAACCAAGTCACGGTCAAAGCTGACTCATGTTCATACATACAAACTGAGCTTGGACTGATTTTTACAAAATAGTGAAGCAATTTCCGAGTCGTTGGCAGTTTGGTTAGTAGAAAACTTGCTTCTTTGTGAAGCTTCATTAGAAAATATATTAAAAATATCAAGCATGGTGGAAGAAGAATCTCTTGATAATTTAAACATGCATGTTCTTCGTTGTTTGCTTCAATGGAATTGGGAGATGTTGGCTATTAGAAAACATATTTAAAAATATCAAGCATGGTGGAAGAAGAATCTCTTGATAATTTAAGCATGCATGTTCTTTGTTGTTTGCTTCAATGGAATTGGGAGAAGTTGGCTATTAGAAAACACATGAAAGAAAAGATAAGCCTTACTCAACGAATCTTAGTGTTTGCAGCTTCCCTTTTCATAAGAGTAGACTTTGAAGTTTAAAGGGCCATGTAGCTGTTTTAGTTGGTTGACATTAGAAGGAAATAAGAAAAGAGCTTCTCCGCACAAAGAGCAATAGCTCACCTTGCTAGGGTGCCGCCGACTCACAAGCCGAAGGTCATGAGTTTAATACCTGGGCACCCATTTGGCCTTGGCCCCAAGAAAAAGAAAAGTTTCTCATCTTCCCAAATACTGCCTTCCCAGAATATATATTCAAATGTAGTTTGTGTCAAAGTTGTCAGAAGTGTATCAAACACTTATTAGAAAGGGTATGTAAATGTACAATATTATTTGATGCAGTACGATGTTATTTATGTATTTATTGGATAAAACCTAATTTAAAAATTAGAAATCAAGAATAAAGTAAAATAACAAGAAAAATAGGAAAAAGTTCAATAGTATAGAAGGCATAGGAACAGCAACCAAACAACAATCGTTTAGCAAGGAAAATTTATTTCAAAAGTCATTAAACTGTAGTCTGTAATGACCTGATATGTACCGATAAATAGTGAAAAATAATAGAGGTACTTGGATTGGATACAATATTATCATATCATACCATAACATACGATATGATATTAATAACATTGATTTAAACAATAACATGACATCAAAACTTTGGTCACCCACAAGGAGCCGTAGCTGTCGCAATTAGAGGGCCTACTCAATAGATTCTTTAACTAGAACGTCAAGAGTTCGATACTTGGGGGCATGTACATCTGGTAGGGGTTTACCTAATCTGCCTTGTCGATCAAAAAAAGTCAAATCTTCAGTAATCTAATTAAGAAAAATAAACGAACTGTAAGAGTAGGCAATAACCATCACATGTGCACTAACAAGCCCCTTATATTTTTCTCCTCATTATTTTTAAACACCAAGGTGCTGGAAATATGCAACCAGGTCCCATGAACTCCCAATATCATTCGGGTAGCAAGCATCTTACTCAAATAGTCAACTATAGCGATATTCCTTTCCTAGACATTAATTCCAATAAGTATCACATTTAAGGTTTCATATTATTTTTCAAATAGCCCAAAGATTGATGGCATGGTAGGCTGCAATATGGCCAGTTTGCTATTGAGTCTTGTAGGTGTATCTTATCGGTGTATAAACGTTCCGAGACTTCTATAAACCCTGGGAAACTGTTTTAGAGTTTCACATCAGATCTCTCTCTCTCTTTCTCAGGATAAGATGGAGGATATATAAACTCTCATATTTTGACACTTTTTTGCGGCTTCAACTGGTACCTGTCAGCCTCAGCCAGCTTCTTCTGCTCTTATACACTCATTTTGCGACACCAGGCTTTAACAGCACCACCATCAATCACCATCTCACTCTCTCTCTCTAATATAATATATAGAGAGAGAGGGGGAAGAGAGGAAGTGAGTGTGCACGGTGTGCATTGCTGCATATGTAACTTCACACATATATATGCCGTTCATGCCATGACGATGATATGTTAATGAGAAAACGTGTTTTACTGAGATTATGATCTCTTAGATTCCAACCTTGGATTAGAAAAGGATCGAGCTCTCCTCTTTATTGTGTCTAATTGCCTATTCTATGTCCTCCTGGATCGTTGAACAAAAAGAGCAGTCTGTCAACATGGTCTTGGCTGGACATTTAGTTAGCAGCAGGTAGGTTTGGTGAAGGTTTATCGATACAATACATGCCATCAGGCTAGCAGCTGTGTTAGGGCAACCTGATGTGAAAGGCTTCACATGCTTTTCACAGACTTTAACTGGCCTGCTGAACCAATTTGGCTTGTGTCACGGGGATACTTCACCTTATATCCATAACAGCTATGTCTATTATAGGCGAGGAGAAGACAAGAGGCACCAATACACACTCTCAAATGAGCATCTCCTTTTGCCTTTAGTTTTTCGTTTTTGAAACCTGGACGATGGCCTCGTCCTCGGAAGAAGATCGCGTGCAAAGCCTTTGCTTCCATGGTTTTTCTCTCTCTCTCTCTCTCCTCAAAAATTTAGTAGAAAGGTAGATCACAGTAGTCAAACACTTTATTCATATGTCTAACTCAAAACAAATTCACACACACACACACACACACGTATTTTCTCAATTTTCAAAAGTGGGCTCTTAGACCTTACCCAGTCAGGCCCGGATATGGGTAGCTGAAAACTGGGTTTGGTACGACTCGTGAGGCCAACATGGTTACGCAATTATACAGACTTTAACAAGTTGTGATGCCCGCATGAAACTTGTATCATCGGTTTCATCACAACACACGCTGCTTTCTTGTCACTTCCAATTAGAGATGACCGTTTTGGAGTTGGTCGACGGGTTCAACCAAATTGGAGCTGGTCAAACCCGATTCGGTTTCAGTTCCACTTTCTAGAAACTGAAGTTGGATTGAAATCGGAATCGGTTTCATATTTTTTCTTAGTTTTTTTAATTTTCAAAAATTTTATTTAATGATTTTTTAAGTTCCAAACAGTTAAGAATTCAAACAAGAGCTGAAAGTGGAATCAAGCAATTTCAAACCAGAACAAACCCAATCTCAATTCGGTTCTGGTTCCTAGTTTCAAGAAAACCAGACCAGACACGTCAACCCACAACTTTAAAACAAAGAGACTATAAGCTCCAATGGTGCAGGTGGCCTACATGCACCATGGGAGCGACTTATCTACCCATAACAAAACAACTCATTCTATCGATCCCACGGACGGTAGCCTTACTGTATCCAGTAAATAGCAGTTTCGAGTTGTTTTGCAAGACAGCTGCCGCGTGAGCGCCTTAGGGGGTGTTCGACTCATGGTAGCACATGGGTCGGACCCTCAATTTTAGGAAACACGGTTCCAAGTTCACGTTCCCAATCAAACAATGAATGCGAGAGGGCTATGAAACCGCAGTTCCATATAGGGAATATTTTACTTTTTTAAATGGGTCCATGTCAAGGGCTGGGCATGTAGAGTTGGAACCTGCAACTCTCCAACACACACTGCACCGAGGGACGACTCGTCATTAGAGACACTCTCGTAAGAGAAGGTCGGTAACGTGATTACCGTTTCACGATCAAGCCCGTTGGACATCATAGAGGATTGGCGAATACCGGTGGTGTGACGATGATGATAGGTGGCATTTCCGGAGGAGGAGTCTTCGGAGAAGCGGCGAACATAGACAGAGAAGAAACCTATGAAGAAGAGGGTGGTGAGGAGGACGAGGATGGTGACGACCATGGAGGAGTCGAAGGGAAGGGTTGTTCTGTTGAAGGGATTGTGGTGGAAATGATGTCGTGGCCATGGATTGATGGTGGTCACAGCTTCTCTAATTGCTTTCCACCATCGGTGGCATTGGTGGTGGTTGTGGGTACACTAGTTCAGTAGTTAAAAGCAACCTTCTGCTTCTCATATTGCAACTTGGGTTTTCAAGGATATTGATTGTTATAACTTTCTGTGGAGAGAGAGGGTTCTCTATTAGTTTCTAATAGACGAATTCGAGTACATGAAGGAGATCAACTAGTACAACAATTGATGAGAGAGATTTTTGCTATTAAATTATAGGCTCCTTTTTCAATCTTTAGATAGAGAGAGTGACAAAAAAAGATCTTGCTAGAGATTTGGGGTTTGTGAGGATATGGGTTTTGAGATATTTTTATAGAGGATAAGATAGGACAAAAACTGTCGGTTTAAGCATCTATGGTTTGTGGGATCTACTAGTGTTAATCTATATATCAAATTCGAAAAAATAGATCAAGTTATCAAGCGTTTGATAAAATGCCTAAGAAAAACCTTGTTACTTGGACTACAATAGTTACTGGTTATGCGTAGCACTGACCAGCAAGTGAAATGCTATCTTGTTCATTGCAATGCAAAAAGAGACATGGGAGCCAGATTCAGTTGTTTACATGTTGGCCTTCTCGAGCAAGTGAAATCGATACATTGTTTCATTATCCAGAAGTTTAATTTTGATGTGATTTCAGCAACATATTTGATTGATATGTATGCCAAATGTGATAGCTTGATAACAAGGAAAGTATTGGATTTAATGAGCTTTAAAGATTTGATTGCCTAGAATGCAATGATCTCAAGCTATAGCATTCATGGTGTTGGAGGCTTCAAGCAATTGGTTGATACTTTTTAAAAGGATTTTATTTTGAACTTAAAGTTGTAGTTGTAATCCATTTTATTATGAACATGAAGTTATAATTAGTTTTATCCTTAAAATTATTATAGATTTAAAAGATGCTTTAAAGATATTTGTATTCATCTTTTTTAGATGATATCTAGGTATTGTAGCTCTTTTGTGAGTCAATTGCCTTCGGGCAAGGGAAGATTATGACAAAAAATTTCTAGAAAAGAGAAGTATAAGTGTATTCCTTTTGATTCTATTTTGAATGGTGAACAAAAGTTATAGTTGTTGATATGCTTGTTGTTATAAATGCTAACTCCCAGAATGACCTTTGAAGAAGGAGACTTTATAGAAATTTCAAAGGACTGCAAAAGTACAATTTGTAGATTGATTGAACATATGGATATGATGTTTGTAATTATGATTGTTGTTTATAGTTCTATTTAATAATCATAGGAAGTTGGACCTCAAGTACAAAGTCCAATAACAAATCAAATATGGAACCATAGTTCTCAGTATCGATTCCAAGTGCAAATCAAACAGGAAACTACATATGGTCCTTACCATAGGTTCCAGTACCAAAAACCTAGTACCGTGAATCAAACACACCCTTACACCTTGCAATCACTCCCACATAGCAAGGCCTTTAAGTCATTATAAGCGGATTCACTCTATGGGCCCTATGTGGGAGTGACAATCCATATTAATATGAAAGGTTTGGTACACTGGATTGGAGGCGATTTGTATTGCAACTCCTAATAAGAAAGAGGGGATAAGCATTTCAATTTCTTGTCCCCTAGAGAGAGAGTTGATAAAGGGCTGAAAACTGCAAAACTATTTTCCTAAAAATGTACCTAACATTTGCATATTTATTACAAACCAATTATATACTGAATCAACTATTTATACATTGCTTACACAACCTCATCAGGGTTGAGCCATGGATTTTCTTGATGAACCACAAAAAGGACACGGTAGGAGTTTACAATTTTGCAAAAGTTAGGCATGTTTTTAAAATCGACATTCCACCAATTGCACTTTCTGAGAATATGTAAATACATTGGGTATATTTTCTATTTTTGTCAATTCTTTACATGTATTCTAAAAAGTTCTCTTTTTGTGTATGGCAAAGAAGATAAAGTACATGAATTTCTTATTATGACGAAGGAAAACCAACCAGAAGTTTGACCTAACAAATCTATTTTAGCATCTAACAAATAAGAAATATGGGGAAGGGTTTGATTCAAAAGGAAAATAAGACTTTAATTTACGAAGAGTCTTACTATACACATTCAATCTTTTCTTTATTACGATCTAGAGGCTAAACCCATTGCACACCCCAAGTATTGAACTCATGAACTTTTACTTGTAAGTTGAACCCCTAGCAAGTTGCTATTGCTCTTTGTTAGCGCAAATAGTTGATTGTCCTCATATAACTATTTCATGGTCATAATTGCTATTGCCACACTCTTTTTCTTATTGAGACACCTCCTTTTTTTTCAAAAAAATACTGAAAATGCCTCCAAAGTCATCCCTCTTCTTTTTCTCTCTTGCAAATGTACATCTATGATTTTGGCATCATTCTTGGTAACTTTTGACAATTATTCATAGTTCTCTTTAACACATTTCATGCACTACCAATTTGTATTCGACACATCAATGGACGTATCGTATGAAAAGGTTTTTATTTATATTGAAGAAAACATGCATAATAATATTTTACCTAAAGAATTGATTGTTGAAGAGTACATAACGGAAGAAGTAACATATTTTTGTACAAGGTATTTAAATAAAAAAATTAAACAAAAGTGAACATGCCTGTGAAATTTGAAAAAGACTGAATTGGTAAAGCATCTTTTGGTGTATTAAGTGTTTATGAAATGAAGAAATCATGTAGATTCACCCTTTTAAACACACCATTTATTGATGATTTATGTCATATGTATAGTAAAATAGTATTCTTCCAACAAGAAAGATAGGTTAACTAATTGTCTTCAACATCATATACTAGTACAAATATACATGGGAATTATAGTATACATCAAACCCATGAACCCCAAATAATAAAAGAAGACACAAGTCTTGCATCTTGAGCATCATTATTTGTCATATGATCAAGTATACTCATTGGAACTACTACTCAAACATCTCTAGCATCTCCATGATAGAAGGGTCCACTGACAACAAACATGAAAAACATTCAAACTGGTGCAACACTAGTGTTACTGTGTCATGTACGATCATAAGGTGCTATAGATAAAATTAATATTAAAGGTTACTACTATCATTCAATGATATATAATATGATCAAACATAAAAACTATAATGTAGATGACCGTAAATGAATAAGCAAATATCACTTGCATCAAGATCGATTCCTCTTTATACCTATATGTAGGAGGATGCACCGATTGATACTGATGCATGAAGTCTCTCAAGAGAAACCGATGCCTCCAAGAAATATACTAATCCAGATAGTATTTATTGTATTCATGTGGGCATATCATCATATGTCAAAATACCCAAGCCAAAAGCAATATGAGTTTTGTATCTCTCAAGACCTATTTTATGGGGTTGTTCTGCTATCTTATAGGTATAGGCTTTGTAGGCCTATATACAAAAGATGGCCATATTGAAGCAATTAGGATCATTTAATAATGTACAAACTATCAAATATCACCATTATTATCATATTTATAACATCCCTTTCTTTGTTAAATTAATATAACATAAATATTTAATATTTTGATAATTTACTTGATTTTTATAAGTCGATGAGTAGGAGAATGCCTATCACAAACAATTTCTTTTCATCTACTTACTTATGGTGGTTCTCTAACCCATTATGGTTGCATGGTTATTCTAAAGTCTAGAAAATATTTTGGCCTATAATACAACATAATATTTATATACTACATTATAAAAACAAATTATATTGACTTAAATAAATACAATTGTAAATTTTTACCTCAAGTAGAGTAATATGTCTACTCCATTGTTGTGGTTTGATCCAGGAAGCTTTTTCCTATTGCTTGTACGACACTTATAGTATACCTACCAACCCTTCGAACATCATGAATTAATAGCTACACGATTGTAATTGACACTTTGTCTCTAGACTTAATATATATACCCAAGTACATTCAACAATACAGTACAACCGTCTTTTAAGATCAATCTATTTTGTATATGATAGTTTCGAAACACCTCAAACTTAATGGCTCCATACTTAATTTCTAACATAATTTTATTAGTATTAATCTTCAATGTATCACTAAGATATTTTCCTTCTTTGAGCCATCATCTCTGACTTCAAAGAAACAAGCTCATTGTCTATTGAAAGACGAAATATCTCATGGATGTTATGAAGGGTGGTAGTCATCTCACCTCAAGATGTGTGGAAGGTGTTTGTGTCCGATTACTAATGTTCGATAAATGCACTCAACAAGGCATGGTCTATTATATCTCCCCAAACAACCCACTTTGAAATATAATGTTGACCCAATTTTTCAGGCTCGCATGCAATGTATTAATAGCCCACTCTTTCAAAACATTGTACCATGTGTGCGTTGTTACCAATTTTAGCAATATTTACATATCTACATTTACATAGTTAGTTGAGAACGCAATTAAGAGTATTATATTTGTATTGAATCAATAATTTTAGTAAAGTGTGTCATCCTACCAAACTTTATAAATGATGTGACCTTTAAAACTAGAGAGCATACTGATTGTATCATCACCACTCTCTGTACTGTCCATCTCAACGTGCACATTGTTATGATATTTTGAAGGATTTGCTTCACCATCAAGGACGATCAACATCATCGATATGTCTATTTAAGAGAGTCTCCTCATCTTCTACTCTTTGTCATCTTCACATTCGTCCTCTATCAGATCTCACATTACATCTTGTTGATGATGTAGTCACATCATGACCTTATCGTTCTCTATGCACCATGCCTAAGGATGGAAAAGAATAACAAGTGTCTAGAGCAAGATATATATTTTCAAAGGACTAATACATATACATATACATTAAATATACATAGACACACATATATATATATATATATAATATAAGTATATAATATATATTACATATATAGGAGATGTGGCTATGTCGTGTCTCCCTCAAAAGGGAGACACGACATTGCTGCATTTCCCATGTATTTAGACGTGGGTATCACCAGAGCTTCTTGCGACTTACATCGCCCATCCGATAGTATCAAATCACAAAAAAATTAAAATACCGTCGAAACCACAAATGTATCTTTGGAAAATACAAAATGTCTCTTTGAATCAAGACAAAAAAAATTCTCTTTCTTCTTCTTCTTCTTGCGTTCGGCTTGTATGATGTCCAAGGATGGCGTCGGGGGTACTTTAAAAGAAGGCAGCGGCAAAGGTTCCAACGAGGTTGGCAGCGACCAAAGCAGACGAGAGAGGAGGGTTTAGAGATGAGACATGAACCGTAGGTGAGTTCGGGGGTACTGTGAGAATTTTTAAAGAAGTACCGAGGTAATTTTGAAAATTGCAAAAGATGTGCCTATCAATAATCTAACCTACACTACTAAAAAAATGTTTAATGTATAAAGAATTATCTGTCCCTATTTGTCATGAGAAACAAGGGAAAAGACCCCAATAATGTGAGCACATGCAATAGAATTAGATATAAACAAATGGATCAAGAATACCAATTTGGAGGTTTCCCCTTTAAATGCAAATCATCCTCCATGACTAAAACTATATCAAATAATGTAACACGTAAAGGATATGGTTTCCTTACTAAGAAGGATTTGTCGGGTTTTCATTACATGTGGTTACAAGCTCCCTTTATTTCATCCTCCTTAATGAACCCCATTTTTTATTGTTTGAAAATACAAATGCAATGCTTAGGGCTAAATTGATGGCTCTTACCTTCCCCAGCTTACCAGTCACATGTGGAAGAAGTGTTGAAGGATCAGAAGAAAATGGGCAAAATGCTGGTGCGAGCAAACCAAACCCAAGCTTGGGTGGTCTGACCTCACATGCATCAATAGGTGCAGTTAATACATCAATCACTAAAAGTGAGACATGAATGGATATGCCAAACATCATAATCTCTAAGTGTAGTTCCTGCAGTTCAATTCATTCAAAAGCTTAAAAATAAGAGTAAACGAACCAAATATATGTACTGTACAAAATTATCAAAGTTGGCAAAGATTTCAAACTTGAAGAGATCCATGGCAAAACGAAAAATATGGAACAGAAACCAACAACAATAACTAAGCCTTTTTCCCATGGGGTCGGCAAAAATATAGAACGGGAACCAAAACAAGAAATCATGTTCGTATATACAGAAACAAAAATCAATAGCTCCATCATATTACATTCATACAAATGGCATGATGGACTTTTCACTCACGCAGACCAAGCTCCAGCTCGAGCTCATCATCCTCTTCAAATAGTCTCAAAAGACGGGCGTGTTGCTCTTCTCTCTTCTTCTGCCACTGCTTGTAGAGGAACAAACATAAGCCAATAAATACCATGGCTCCAAAGCATATAAGCAAGATGTTAAGACCAAGGCCACCACCTGAAGCAGCATGGCTTTCTGGTTTTGCCGCGTCCTTGGAATTTGATGGGTCACTGGATAGGCGTGCATGCAAAAGAATATCCAAGCCTGACACATGTCCATATTTCGCAGACGAAAGCCCAAAACAACTAGCACTATGAAACGTACAAAGATCTAGCATTTTGCAATGAAAACAAGTGGATGAGGTTCACGCTAAGGCTACTGATTCTCAGATATGACGTGTAAAACGGCTTGGTATGCATGAATCTTGGTCCAATTTATGTAACCCTGACCATGAATACTTGATTTCATCACTTTTCAACACAATTTCGCATTTGACATAGCAACTTCTAATCATTAAAATACCAAAATCTGCTTTTTAAAAACAGATTTGTGTGCATGAACAGTTACGTTACAATGACAGCATCAGCTAAGTAGGATAACCAATTTGACTCATTTCAATAAGTTCAATCCGCTTGACCTTAAACTAGTAGTTCAATCGTAATTAAAGCCCACAATGGCTGCCAGTGCATGTAAAGCATGCTTTCACCTAATGAAGCTAAAGAAGATATCAGAGCAAACATAGATGTTTGATTACAGTTAGCAACGACTTGTCAGTCGCACCAGCTTCCGGTTAGAGAACAATCTTTTCTTAGAAAAGTGAAAAAAAGGAAAAGAAAAAGAAAAAAAAATCATCTTGACTATTGAAATACTAACCACAAGAAAGTTTCTTCTCCTAAAAAATCCAAGAAGACGAGGAGCCACTTTTAGGTTGCCTGTTAGAGCTGGTTGCTGGTGGGGGTTGGAGAAGAACCAGAGGATGTACAGAATCAAGAGCAGCAAAATTTGTTTGGAAGCAGGAAAACCTTGGAACTTTCCTCCAGATAATTAAAATCGAAGTAATTTGATATCCGACAAGGGCGGTGTTTAGGAAGGTGCTAGCCCCTACAAATACAGGACTGGACTACCTTGTGAGGGAGGTCGTAATTGCCAACGGCCATCAGGACATCCACTCTGAACTTTGAAGACCATTTCAACCCCTCCGTTGACCATCCCAGCTACCATATAACTCCCTCCCTCCCTGCATCATTGATGTTATTTTCTCCAATTGATGCATTCTCCATACTTCCACACACGTTATCTCCAATTGATGCGTGCAGTTTCATCTTATCTTCTGCTGCCAATTTTACTCTCTAGCCTCTTAAATAAGTTTTCCCCAATTGCTACAGCATGGTTTCACGTCATTCTGTTCAATTGATGCATTCTACAGCCTTCTACAGAAGTTATTTTGATTTTTCCAAAAGAAAAACTTAACTACTTCGCATTGTAGCATAATTTGTACATTGGTTCCATTCCGTATTGCAGTTCAACACTTCTGTTTTCAAGTTCAATCTTTTATGATTTAAGGAGTTGGCAGAGAAATAGTTGACATCGTAGTAGATGATGGCTTTGCGATTGCCTTGCATCATGAAGTAGCAATTGGATTCAACCACTTGACATGTACTTCCAAGAAATTTATAAAATAGGCAATGACAACATCTGTTTCGGAGATGGTTACCGGAGAGATAAATTGTGGAATCCGTAATTCAAGGTTCTTTTTTTCCCTTAAACAAACTCCAGATGATTTTGACAAATTTATAGCCAGAATTTTACGGTCTCCCCAATCAAACATATAGGAAATGCCAAATCCATGGAATTAGTGAATTTCACTCACCTTCTTATCTTCCTTCCATATGATTTTGACAGATTCATAGCCAGCAATTTTCGGTCTTCCCAAACATACATCTGGGAAATGCCAAATCCATGGCATTAGTGAATTTTACTCAACTCTCTCATCTACCTTCAACTGCCAGCTTCCTGAAAGGGCCTTAATAGCATAAAAGAACCATTACCTATAGATATCTAGGCCATGAAGCAATTCTATATGATAGGACATGGAATTTGGAGGAGTCTTTGCGTAGCAAAATGCACCAAGAATATAGGCTTATATTTTCACATAAAAAGGCTAATCGTACTCATAAAATTTCACGTGATGTAGGTCTTCATATTTATAATGTGATCGCGGCAATTTGACAAATGAGTCATCCTTATTATCATCTCCCATTCACGACATTCTAGTTTTGTTAAGGTCTTTCAATGAAATAGGATCCTTTCGTCATTCAAGAATTGCCTCCCCTCTTCAACTCTACTTGAAGAGTAATTAGGACTAATTGGCACTCCCAAGCATGGGTACATACCAGGTACCGGTATGTGTATTGGTACTTGGGTACTCAGTTTTTTATTTTATAAAAATGGATCAGGTTGACCCGTGTCCAAAGGGGTTAACCTGATCCAAAAGTCAAATTAAAATCGTGAAATCCCTAATCTCCTTCTCCTTTCATGGTATCATCTCTCTTTTTCGGTGAATCAGTTCTTTGTCTTCCTGCGAGGCACAATTTTCACACGATGGTAGTGATACGCTGTCATCCGTATGTGATATTCTCTCTCTCATGAGCATGCGTGTGCTGATGCGTGGTTCTCCATTTTGATAATCTATTGCCTCATATTATGGACAGATGAGATTTTGATATATTTGCTTGTTGTTTAGTGTTCTTATTTTGATATGATTCATTTACTGAAATTTATCTTTTTATAGTTGTTAATTATGAACTATCATATTTAATTTCATATAATCTTAATTATATATAAGGTATATTAGAATTTTTGTATTTTTAATAGTGGTGTACCCTTACCTTAGACTTTGTGAAATTCACGTCTCGTACTAGTACTGTACCAGCATACCCATATCCATGCAACATAGATTGGCAGTAAGTCTAATAAATCAGTAGCACAGAAAAGGTAAATAGATGCCAAATCATGCATGGAAGGAAAATAAAAAATTAGGCCTCCCAATAACTGTGGCAAATCCGACTACCATAGAAACCCCGAGAAGTCATCCCAACCCGCACCGAAAAAATGTGGAATAGAAACATTATAACCTTACAACAACAACTAAGCCTTTTTCCATACTACATGGGGGCCGGCCACATAGATTCTTTGTATCCATAGAGCTTGATTATGTATCATGCTAAAAGTTAACTCATAAATTAAATGATTCTTTATTATTTCCTTGCAACACTTTTGTGATCTTTCTCTTCCTTTTTTAACATTTTCATAAACTAATTTTTGATTCCTTGTTACCGGAGCTTCCTTTGATCATTTTCTAAATGTTCAAACCATCTCAAACAATTTTCTCTCATCTATTAGTGTCACTCCTAATTTGTTTGTAATAACCTCATTACATATACAATCTTTCCTTGTGTGATCACTCATCATGTTAGCATCTTCATTTCTGCTATAGATATCTTTTGTACAAGTTGATAATTACCTGCCCAACACTCAGAACAATAAATCATAGCAGGTTGAATTATTGCTCTATAATATTTATCTTTCAACTTTAATAGTATATTCTTGTCACATAAAATACTTGAAGCACCTCTCTATTTTAAGCAACCTGCATTAATTCTACTTGTAACATCTCTATCAATTTTTTTATCATTCTCAAAAACTAACTCTAGGTATTTAAAAATTTTCATACAAGGAATACAATGTGTGCTAATCTTAATTTCTATGTCATATGAAGTAACCAAATAATCAAAGCACTCCATATATTCTGTCTTTGTTCTACTAAGTTGAAAGTCTTTATTTCTAATATTTCTCTCCATAGTTCTATTTTTCTATTAACTTTTTCTTATACTCATCCATTAATACAATGTCATCCGCAAATAATATATATCAAGAAACTTCATCTTGAATATGTTTTGTTAGCTCGTCGATGACCACGACAAATAAATATGGACTTGAAGTTGATCCTTGGTGTAATCCAATGTTAATCTCAAAGAAATCGGTTATTCATTCATGAGTCCTAACACATGTTTATGCACTACTATACATGTCTCTTATAAGATTTATGTATATCAATGGGATACCTCTCTTTATTGATCTAGAAAAAGCTTATAATAGGGTGCCAAGAGATGTTCTTTGGAGAATCTTGGAAAAAAAAGGTATCTTATTGTCATACATAAATCTTATAAGAGACATGTACGATGACGTAAAAACTTGTGTGAGAGCTCATAAAAGAATGACAAACTCCTTTAGAGTTAATATTGGTTTACATCACGGATAAACTTTAAGTCCATATTTATTTATATCAGTCCTTATGAGTCAACAAAATATATTAAAGATGAAGTACCTTGGTCTATGTTATTTGCAGATGATATTGTGATAGTAGATGAGTCTAAGGAAAAAGTTAATAGGAAATTGGAACTATGGAGAGAAACACTTGAAGGTAAAGGCTTCCGAATACAAAATATATGGAATGTAAGTTTTATCATTTGGGTATTTCAGAAGACATAAAAATTAAGATTGACACATATTGTATCCCTTATAAGGAAAATTTTAAATACCTAGAGTTAATTTTTCAAAGTGATAGAAAAATTTATGGTGATGTTACATATAGAATTAATTCTGGTTGGTTAAAATAGAGAGGAGTATCAAGTATTCCGTGTGATAAAAAAGATACCATTATATAGTAATAATTAGACTTGCAATGTTTTATGGTTATGAGTATTGGGCAGTTAATCATCAACATGTACAAAATATGTTTGTAGCATAAATGAAGATGTTGAGATGGATGAGTGATCATAAAAGAAAAGACCATATATATATAATAAGGTTATTATAAACCAATTGGGAGTAGCACCAATAGAGGATAAAATGAGGGAAAATCGTTTAAGATGGTTTGGACATATAGAAAGATGACTAAAGTACATTCTTCTAAGAAGATATGAAAAATTAGATTGTGATAATGTTAAAAGAGGAAGAGGATGACCACAAAATTGTTGGAAAGAAATTATAAAGAATGATCTAATTTATATTGAGTTAACTGCTAGCATGGCACATGATAGAGCTATGTGAAAAGAAAGAATTCATGTAGCCGACCCCATCTAGTATGAGAAAAGGCTTAGTTGTTGTTGTAATAGGATACATCTTTTTCTAAAGTTCTCCAAAGAATATCTCTTAATACCCTATCATAAGCTTTTTGTAGATCAATAAATACTATGTAAAAGTTCTTTTTTTTTTAATAAAATATTCTATAGGACATCTCAATAGATGACTAACTTCAATAATACATCTTTCTTGCATGAATCCAAATTGGTTATATGTTCTATTCAATATTTGTCTAAACTATTGTTCAATAATTCTTTCTCATAATTTTATAGTATAGCTGAGCAACTTGATCCATCGATAATTTGTACAATTCTAAATGTCTCCCTTGTTCTTGTATGTGGGTATAATTATACTCTTCCCATGTTGTACTTGAATATGTTATACTCGATATTTGCAGAAACATTATAACCTTTCTTACATAAATGTGGAATACAAACATTATAACCTTCCTTGTAAAAATGTGGAATACAAGCATTATAACTTTGTAATAAGGAACCAAATCTACAAAGAACAATATAACCATCAAATCTCCCCTTAAATCCTCAAAAGGACACCATTTCCGCCTAGATACATAGAACCAATGGGGTAGGAGCACCGGGGATAAATAATAGAATGGAAAGATAACATGATAAATGGAAAATCCATTAAATACACAAAATTCAACCTACCGACATTAACCATTGCAATACGCAACAACTAATGCAACTGTGAGTAAGAAATTGATCATCATGACAACAAAAACCAACAATTTTTCACACAAACTTTGATAGAAAACCTAACAACTAATCAATTAAAGGAAGTGAAATCTCATCAAGGAATCGGTGTGAAACAAAAGCAATAAATCCGCGACAGATCCCAAACTTACATAAAGAGAACCAACTACTAAATGATGGCAAATTTAAACACAACGAAGAGAATTTTACCGCTAAGAAATTGCAGAAACAATGTGGACAAGAAACACAAGATCTGCGATGATGGATGCCCAAAATTTTGAGTCATTTCTTCGTTCAATGGTGAGCGAGAATTTACACTAATTTATATGTACTTTTTAGGGTAATATCTCATCGAGGGAAGGTATATTTCATAACCTTTATCGATGATTACTTGAGATATACATATATATTTTCTGAGGCACTTGAAGCATTTAAAAAATATAAGTGAGAAGTTGAACTAATTGGGGCATATAATTAAAGTCCTAAGATCAGATAGAGGGGGTGAGTACACCTCAGTAAAATTTTTAGAGTATTATAAAGACTTTGGTATTATAAAGCAAAATACAATACCCATGATACCTCAATAGAATGGTATAACAGAAAGATATAATAGGACCTTATTTAATATGACAATGTCTATGTTAATAGATATATACAATTGTGTATATTCTAAATAGAGTACCATATAAAACTATATTCTCTATACCATATTAGATATAGTTTGGAAGAAAACCAACCTATGTCATCTCAATAGGTGGGGATGTATTGCTCATATGAAGATACTTGACTAGTTTAGAGATAAGCTAGATAGTAGGTTCTTATGATGTGTATTTATTGGATATCTTAAAGGATCAAAGGGATATAAATTTTATCACAAAGACTATGGATTCATAGAGAGCAGGGATATTGAATTCCTAGAAGATACTAAGAGTGATATTCTTGAAAATGAAGATGAGTATGTTGACGATATAGTAGATCTAGATCAATCATCATTCGAACCCATATATGATTTTACTGTACAAACCAAAACTTTAAGTAGACATAGAAGACATAGGATCACACCATCTTACTTAAAGGATTATCATACTTAATGTATCATTAGGATATTGACTCATCTGAATCAATAGGTTGGGAAAAAGCAATAGATGAGGAAATTAAATCCATTGAGAAAAACAAAGTATGAGAATTGGTTGATTTACCTAAAATAAGGAAAGCTATAGGTTGTAAATGAGTTCTAAAAGAAATATAATGTTGATGAAAAAATCAAAAAGTTTAAAAGCGAGGTTAGTTGTAAAAGGTTTTTCGCAGAAGGAAGGGATGTATTATGTTGAGACACATTTTTCTGTTGCAAAATTTGCATATATGTAAGGATAATCTTGGTAATTTCAATATATTATGATTTAGATTTATATAAATTAGATGTAAAAATTGCTTTTCTAAATAAAGATTTAAAGGAAATTATATATATGCAATAACCCGAAGGATATAGAGTTAAATGCGAAGAAGATAAGTATATAGGTTGAAGAAATCCCTATATGGTCTTAAACAATTATCTCACCAATGATATTTAACTTTTCAAAATGCCATTCTTAAACTTGGGTTTGTGGCTAATGAACTTGACCACTGTGTATATGTATGAAACAGTGGGAGTTACTTTGTCATCTTATCTTTATATTTAGATGACATATTGTTGACTGAGAATGACAATGAGATGATTTTTAAAACCAAGTCATGGTTAAACTCAAGGTTTGAAATGAAGGATATGGGGGAAACATCATATATTTTTAGTATAAAATTTCTTGAGACAGATAATTTAAACTCATATACCTAAATTAGGAGAGAGATATTAGATATATCCTTAAGAAATTTAAAATGGGTGAATGTAAGTCTACATCTATGCAAAATGGGTCAAATTAAGTAAGGTTGATTATCCTATTGAGAGAGACGATAAGCCTAATGTTCCTTATACACAAGTTGTTGGTAGTTTGATGTATGCTATGTTATGTACGAGACATGATATTAGCTTTATTGTTGATCTTGTGAGTAAATATCAAAGTAATCATAGTTGACAATATTGAATAGTTGTGAAAAGGATTCCAAGATATCTCAAAAGAATAAAAGAATTGAAACTATGTTTTCAAATAGATGAACTGAAAGTGGTAGGATACTCATATGCTAACTTTATTAGGAGCAAAGATGATAACAAATCAACCTCGAAACAAATATTCTTATTTGGAGGTGAAGTTATTTCTTGGGCTTGCAAGAAACGGGGTTGTGTATACAGGATGCTGAGTATGTGGCTTATTGTATGGCTGCTACTAGTGTTGTTTGGATAACCCGCTTCATACGTGATTTGAAGGTGAATATAGCCAATGAGTCATTTGTCATTTATTGTGACAATAATGCAACAATTACTCTGATTAAGAGTGTGGCTGATAACTCCAAAAG
This sequence comes from Brasenia schreberi, assembly GCA_036023115.1. NCBI lineage: Eukaryota > Viridiplantae > Streptophyta > Magnoliopsida > Nymphaeales > Cabombaceae > Brasenia > Brasenia schreberi. Next base: position 2,155,898 of record JAYKKT010000036.1, on the reverse strand, counting down.
TAAGCATATAATGGTTAAATACCACTATGTTCATGATATGATTATGAGAAAGGAAATATCCATCTCATATATGCCAACTGATGACATGTTGACAAACCCCTTGACTAAAGGCATAACAAAGGATATTTCCTCAAAGCATATTATAAACATGGGTTTGAAATATGTTTGATTGTTGTGTAGGTAATAAACCACACAACAGGTAATGATTGTAATAACAATCATACATGACATAACTTGGAAAACCTTATAAAAGTAGAAGGCAAAACCAGTATGTCACATTACTTGACTCAAATGGCCAAGTGGGAGATGTAACGCAAAAGTGACCATTCTTAGACTGGAAAATGTTACACGAAAAAGAAACGGTAATGTTATAGATATTAAAATCAGAAAACGGTAACATTAAAGAGATTAAAATAAGAGAAATGACTTGTAATGGAAAACTAGATATGAAAACCAGGAAGATAAAGCCGTCTATAAATATTGTACAAGGAATACAAAAATTTGTATTGAAAAAATATACAGTGAAATAAAAAAAAACATCTTCCCTGCGTAAGCCATATGTGGAAAACTGTATACAACTCAATCTTCTTCCTTTGCCCAATCTCTCATAAGGTGTTCCCGAGTCCTATCCACATTCCGCTGTGACTCAGGTAACCTCTGGTGACAAACCGGACCACAGACGCCTACCCCGACAGCTTATGCATCTCAGATCAGACTTCAGTTTGATATAACTTTTGTCAAACCATACCACACACATATATCTATTTATGTATGTATTATGTGTCTATCCATATGTGCATGCATGCGTTGGATTTATAGATCTTACCTAGATAAATAATGGATTTATTGCTTACTACCAACTCCTAACAATAATCGTACCACTACGGCTGGGTTTGGGCCAAATCTGATCTGTTGTCGGTCTTGAATAAAGATCACATTAATTTTGTGGATCGAGTATTTGGTTTTTGTTACGACAGAGAGGTTTAAGCCAGATATGCTCACCCCGAGTATTGAACTCACGACTTTTATCTTGTAAATTGTGCCCCATGCCAGGTGAGCTAACGTTCTGACTGCTGTGCATCAAGTATTTGCATTATGATATGTCATAGAAATCAGGAGGGAAAGAACAGTTTCACTCAAAATTTCTCAACTTAGCAATATGTAGTTCAGAAGATATTACTTCTGAAAGCAAGCGTCTAGATGTAATAAATGGGACTAAGTTACCTTTCAAGAAAGTAGGTGATTAGTTTGATGTGAATCTTGTGGTCAATGGGCTTCCGCCATGCCTGCCTAGTTTGAACGTTGTTTAATCAAATAAAGCCGAAGGTTTGAATTTCGAAAAGTATGTCAAATCCGATCTTTAAGAAGAGTGCTGATAAATGAACGGACCCACTCTTAGTTCAGCTTGCTTCGGCTTGTTGGCGTTTGGTTTGTTTTACATATAATACGATCTAAAATGACATTTTCAAAACCTGGATAATTATATTCAGGTGCTTAAGGTTAGGGATGTGCATCAGTGGGTTTGGTTCAATAACCAAACCGAAAACTGAAATTGCTTGAAATTTGAAAACTGACTGAATTGTATAGGTAACCAAATCAAATTGGTTTGATTCTGTTATCCAGTTTACTTTCTACAACAACAACAACAACAACAACTAAGCCTTTTCCCATACTAGACGGGGTCGGCTACATGGATTCTTTGTTTCCACAGATCCCTATCGTGTGCCATGTTAGCAGTTAACTCCCAATAAGCTAGATCATTCTTTATTGTTTCTTTCCAACACTTCTTTATTCGGTTTATTCAGTTTTCAAATCTTAAAAATCAAACTGAACCCATAAATCAAATTTTATAAAAGTGTAAACCAAAACACAACTGATTTGTAGTAGAACCGCTCGGTTTGGTTATTTAGTTATATCCAAATAATGCTCACCCTACTTAAGGTAAATATCGGGACATTATGGTTTCGAGTTTTCCCAGCAAGAGGAAGAGTTTTGGTAAATGGTGGTTAGCTTCGCTTTTGAAAGATGGAATTGGGACTTTCCAGCGCCTCTCTTGAAGCATTCACCATCTAATTCTTACACCTGATTCTTCAGATGTCTTTAAGTTTGTCTGGTTTAAGAGATCTAAAATGCTATCATCTGCAACTTCAAATGCTTTGAACATTTCAAGAGTTTGATCTCATCTGCTAGCTGTTCGAATTCACAAACAAGATAGGAAGTTTCACAGAATATCTCATGAAAACAATGAATGTAAATATCTGCTTTCAACTCCTTGTTCTTCTCATTCACATCGAGGAAGGTCTTGATCAACTTTTATGATGCATCAATTGTGAAACTTACCGAGTTTTAGTTTAGAGAACAATTGATATTTTTTAAAAATAGACTGCATTGTACGTAAACGTAGGCTCTCATGTATAAATAAGTCATTAGCGTGTCATGTCTGTGGATATCATGATGGTGTGGTGTTCAGAGTTCTGATGGTGATGATTTGGCTCCATGAGAGTTATCAGCACTCAACCTTTGCTAGAATCAATAAACGGCAAATGACTTTATCTGGAATCGGTCTTTTTCTAAAATCGATAATTGACAAATTGCAAACAGCAAAATTGGGAATCGGTAAAGAGCAATCGGACTTTTCTGTGATTGTTATACATGCAACCGGCAAACAACATTTTCTAGATGGTATCAGCGAGCGGCGTTTCCCTCACAGGAACAATATTTTTTTAGAGTTTTAACAACCTAAACGGATATTAGAATAGTGATATTTTTCAAATTAGTGGACCTAAGTGATCACCTTAAGGATACAATGAAAACCTTTGATTTGTCTTATACTAATGCATATAAGTGGTACATAATACCAGTAAACTAAAATTATGAGGTTTACAAGTTTTACTAATGCTATTGGACTTGACTTGAAAAAGGTTTTCAACACTACAAAAGAAGTCACTTGGTGAGAGAAAACAATCAATAATTTTCCACTCTCTTTTTCATCTATTTTACAATAATGAGAGACGCGTATTTGTAGGACTCTAGTGGATCTTAAACTGGTCACAATAACTTATCGTAACCCAGACATTTACTCAAATAATTGACTCCATAACTGATCATAATTTTAGCCGACCCCGTCTAGTATGGGAAAAGGCTTAGTTGTTGTTGTTGTTGTTGTTGTATAATTGATCATAATTTAATCATTTACATAGGCATTAACCCACCCATAACGGAATTATAACCACAGTCCACAAAACAACTTTTTACGTAGGCATTGACCCACACATAACTGGGTTATAACTGAAAATACTTAATCTGAAAATTATCTCACAATTTCCAACCATTTCCAATATTTCAAAAACTTGTCACTTTGTAAATCTTATGCCTTTAATAAAGGTATCTCCTTGTTTGAACCTTAATCCAATGAAACTTGAGTATCACTGATCTGAATTGAATATTAGACAAGCATTGAATTATTCAATCCATTTGAGCAAGTGTACATGTCTTACATATGATAATCAAATGTCGGTATATGTCATATTATATGTGACATATTTATATAGACTTTATGTCCAATATCATTTTTCATGAGTGCTTTAAGAGTGAAGCCTAAAACACTAAGAAGCGCCCCACTTTGCATTCCTTTCTGTCTGAAAGGATGTCCAGCGGCCTCTCTCTCTTACTTGTTTGTTTAGGTTCCTGACAAACCATGCCCTAATACCAATGTCGGTGTAGGCGACTGTGCTCTGGTTTGTCACCAGAGGTTTGCCTGAGTTGTAGCAGAACGTGGGTCAGGCCACGGAATGCCTCCTGAGAGATCAGGCGAAGGAAGAAGATGGAGTTGTATACGGTTTCCCACAGACGAATTTCTCAGGGTTGTGTCCTATGTTCTATATTCTATGAACAATATTTATAGATGGCTTCATCTTCTTGGTTTTCATGTTTGAGCTTTGTGTTACAAGCCATTTTTTCTGATACATTTATTCATATATACATTTTTCTGTTGTGTAATGTCTTTACAGCCTGAGAATAGCCATTTTTGTGTTACAGGTTGTGTTGACGCCAATGACCTGACCGAGATCTTATCACAGTATTCCTCAGCCTCATGCTATATTATACTACTCCCAGAGAACCACTCCAGGTGGTCTTCTAATTTGTGAAGCTACAGAGGTCTCAGCCACTGCTCAAGCGTACTCTCTCAACTTCTACTGTACTCTCTTAACTTCTACTCGGCCATGCTTTCATGTTAAATGAACATTCTGATTTTCAGTCAGAGGTTTCTTTCTAAGCTATCTTTGTTGAAACCAGCCTTTTATGTTTGTGTGAAGATACCCATAGACACCTGGGTCCCGTCTAGTATGGGAAAAGGCTTAGTTGTTGTTGTTGTACCCATATACACCTCTGGTCTGATCGCAAGAACAAATAGATTCATGGATCCCGATTGTCAATGCTGTTCATGATAGAGGCAGTGTCTTCTTTTGTTAGTTATGGCATGTTGGTGGAGTATATAACTCTCTCTCTCTCTCTCTCTCTCTCTCTCTCTCTCTCCCTCCTCCCCCATGTTACAATGGTTGATTAATCAGTGCAACATCCAGTTAGCGGTTCAGTTCAGTGTAATCGACTGTAGTTCGCAATTCACTGAACTATAATTTTCAAATAGATAACTAGTGAGTGAAGAAAAATGGAATATTGTAGTACAGGTCAGAGGGACCAGATAAAGGCTCGGATATAATCTTGCGTCTAAAGGCTTAAGGTGTTTTCCTATAATACAAATAAAGGGTAAGCCTCAATTTCTCAATGGTTTCTGAAGAATTGTTTGAGTAAATGGAAACAAGTATACTTGTTTAAAGCAAGGACAAGAACCTTTTCTTTTATTTCAGCACTATCAAATATTGGTTAATTTTCTTCTTCTTTTTTACGTTTTAAGAAGAAAAAATATTAGTTTGCTGTAACCAAATTATCATAACTTGCATAAAACATAATTAACAATAAAGCTTTACAATAAAAAATTAATTGGACGAAACCCTTTAAATATTTTTTGCAACTTGTTGTACTTGTTAAAATGGAACTGGTTAAAGCTTTATTCTGTAATAATTTTTTACGTGAAATTGATGATTATGTAATTGTCCAGCCATGTCTATGTCTCACTGACTTCTCCATCATAGTTGTGATACCTATTTACACAGTGAAAGAACAAAAAAAGGCAAAACATGTGCAAGTTCAGTAAGAACCTTAGCCTCATAACTTTCTCCTTTCCAAGTTTATGAACCTAAAATGGTTTGGCCACTTAAGCCTGGAAATTCTTCTTGTTAAACAATGGTTGCAAGAAACGAATACAGATCCTGCTCCCAAGAAAACCCGGTTTCATTTTTCTTTCTTTTTCTCCACACTTGATACATTTGTCACTAAGAATGATTAAGCATGAGACACCAAACTATTCATCCCCTGTTCTCCAAGAATAACTTAACATTACACTCAATTTCGGAACTCCACATTAAAAAGAGAACCATCACTCTCTCTGTGCTGTGTGTTTCAGTGCACACACATACACAATGTTGTAATAGTTGTATTTGTGCCCATATTGCACAGGATATCGATACACGATAATCGTGTTGCATCATACGATATGGCACATTATCTTTTGTATAATAAAGAAAATTCATAAAAATTAAAAATGATTAAAAAATTAAAAAATAGAAGGTAACAAATTGTTAGAAAACACAATTAGAATCCAATTAATAAGTAGTTAAGCATTGGCATGGCATGGCAACTTGGCAATGGCATTTCACAATCAATAATACCAACAATGGCATTTCACAATCAATAATACCAACAGGCTATAAGAGTAAGAAAGTTAAAGTTGAACTGGAAGTTTGAAACAATCATGTCAGTTCAGAATTTAGATTACAATTTATAAAACAAATACAAAGTTACAAACTATAATAATGTTTTATTCCAAAAAACCTTCATCATAATAGACAAATACATCATAAGCATTATAATCAAGGTGGTTGCCATCACCACCATCATCTTCCTCCTCTTCCTCCATAATTCGGACCTCCAATCCAATGCTTTCCACATCGTCATCTCCAATCTCTGCTTTTGAGTCTATTACTCTCCGATTTTAATCCTTTAAAATGATAGGAACTCTTCTACTTCAACCTAATCATCAAGAATATCAATATTTTTGTAGTTAAGTGGATCATATGACACATTCCTTGCCCTTCTTGCATCTCTTTGCATTATCTATATATTTTTTTAAAATAATATAGTAATATTATATGCATGTTATGAGTATAAGTAAAGAGTAACAAACATATAACCTTCTTTAAATTTTAACATTTGCCTTAACTTCATATTATATGAAATATATACCAAATCATGAAGACAAGCATACTTCAATCTATTTCTTTTCTTTGTGAATACATCCAAAAAAACTTCAATTTCTTTCGCATTCACTCGATCTATATGTTTGGCTTAATATGCATTGAGCAAACCTCGACAAGTTTGGTACATCTATACCAAAGTGAACCCACCATTCATCTAAAATAAAATATAATAAATGAAAGGATTAAGTCTTAAGAAGTAATATAAGTCATAAGAATGAAGAAGTAATAATATAACAGCAACTAAGCCTTTCTACATACTAGATAGGATCAACTACATGGATTCTTTGTTTTCGCATAACCCTATCATAATTTGTAAAATCCATGATAGATATGTCTGGCAAAGTTTTACGCTAACTGTCGGAAGTCTAACGCAACCATCCTCCTTTACCTGGGCTTGAGACCATCCATGCAAGCGTGATCCCTTACATGGGCATAATTGAAGAAATAATAATAATTTATCAAAAAAACAAATCATACTTAACCACATAAGTTGTATTGCAATTGGCCTTCTAAAATCTCCAACACTATGTATATATTTACTAGGCTATAAATGAATGTTGCACTGAGTAGTTAAATCTTATATAAGGTCAATTGCATTCAATATCCCTTTCTTGTAGAGGAAGTGTGTAATTTGGTAGATTTAGATGAGTTGACTGATAATATGATATATTAGCAGGCTATCAACTCATCTAAATTAACAGAGTGAGAAAAGATATAGATGAAGAAATTGAATTCGTTGAGAAAAACTAAGTCTAGAAACTAACTGGTTTGCCAAAAGGAAGGAAAGCTATAGGCTATAAATGAGCTCTGAAAAAGAATTATTCTCTAATTGCAAAATTTACATTCATTAGAATTATTCTAGTTATTTTAGTATATTATGATTTTTACTTACATCAGTTAGATCTAAAGACCACCTTTCTAAATGGAGATTTAGATGAAATCATTTATATGCAACAACCAGAAGAGTATGTTGGCTAAGAAGATAAAGTATATATATTGAAAAAATCCCTATATGGCCTTAAATAGTTACCTCGTCAATGATATTTAACTTTTCAAAATACCATTTTAGAACTTGGGTTTGTAGCCAATGAACTTGACCATTGTGTGTATGTTTGAAACAGTGTGAGCCACTTTATCATTTTATCGTAATACGTAAATGACATATTGTTAACTGAGAATGACAATGAGATGATTGTCAAAACAAGTCATGGTTAAACTCAAGATTCAAAATGAAAGATATGGGAGAGGCATCCTATATTCTGGGTATAAAGATTTTACGTGATAGAAAATCTAAATATTTATTTTTGAGTCAAGAAAGATATACTGATTATATCTTCAAGAAATTTAGAATGGCTAATTGTAAGCCTATAATAATACTTGTTGCTAAAGGAGTTAAATTAAGTAAGGTTGATTGTTTCGGTGAGGGAGAGAACAAGTCTAATGTTCTTTTACACACAAGTTGTGAGTAGCTTGATGTTTGCGATGTTGTGTACAAGACCTAATATCAACTTTTTTGTTGGTCTTGTGAGTAGATATCAAAGTGGTCATGATTGGCAACATCGGATAGTTGTGAAAAAGATTCTAAGATATCTTAAAGAAACAAAAGACTTGAAACTGTGTTTTCAAGTAGATGAATTGAAAGTGATAGGATACTCAGATATTAACTTTGTTGGGAGTAAAGATAACAACAAATCAACCTTTAGTCAGATATTCTTATTTGGAGGTGGTGTTGTTTCTTGAGATTGCAAGAAACAGGGTTGTGTAGCATTAAATATATAAGAAATCAAATATATTACTTATAGTATGGTTGCAAGAAGTGTCGTTTAAATAAATTGTTTCATACGTGATCTCAAGTTGGATACAACCAATGAGCATATTATCATTTATTGTGACAACAATACAACGATTACTCTTATTAAGAGTAGAACTGATAGCTTAAGAAACAAATATATAATGATTTATCACTATGTTCATGATATGCTTAAAAAAAATGAAATATCATATCTTATATACCAACTGAAGATATGTTGGCTAACCCTTTCATTAAAGGCATCTTAGAAGAACTTTTAATAAACATATTACACGCATGGGTTTGAAATATGACTAGAGTATGAGTGAAGAAATAAACATATTGATTATGAAAAATTGCATAACAGGTAAAAGTTGTAATTTAATTGCAACTAGAAAATGGTACAACTTGGTAAAACACAAAATAGTGGGAGGCAAAACTAGTGTATAATAAATTGGCTCAAGTGGCCAAGTGAGAGTTGTAAGTTATTGGTGGCCACTTTCAGCCCCAATAACAACAACCATGAAATGTGGGAAGAAGGAACCTCTTCTTGGATTTCATGAGTTGTCTTCTTATTAAAGAAAGATTTACAAGAAAAATGGTTTTCCTTTTTAAAAAGGGTTACAAGCATATCTTGAAAAAATAGCTTTAACGAAAAGTTCAGAGAGGAAAACAACAAAGAAGAAAAGCCAAGTATTTATAGAATGAGGAAAATGAATACAAATATATACAACAAAACTCTTTTCTTGAGAAAACCCTTTGTGGGTAACCGTGAGCCTCCCTCCCCTTCTTCCATTGCTCTTTGTTTTTTCTCCTTTGCAGGAGTTTTGCTTCTGCATCGCTCCGAGGTCTGTGGTGACTCGACTACATCAACTGCTCCAACACCTTCTTTCTTAACTGACTCCCTCTCTTTTTTTCTTTCTTTCTCACTCCCTCTTACATAGACCCTCGCAAACCATGAGGAAACAAGGAACCCTTACAAAATTGTCCATCTAAGTCGCAGTTTCAGAGAAACCGGCTCTTGGTTTCTCCTAAAATTGTGGGGCCCTGCTTGCTAAAAACTAGAAATCACCCCAATTTCACAAAATTGTTGGCGATGCTTTGCGGTTTTTTTTGTTTTTATTTTTAAATTTAAAATATATTAAAATTACTATTGAGCTTTACCATTTTAAGTTGCGAAGTTACTCCTCTATCCATTCTTGTTACAAAAATCATAGAATTGTCTATATGAGGGAGTTACAATTATGCCTTGGTTCGTTGTACAAATTATAGAAGTGCATGCAAGGTGCATTTGTTATTTTGCCCTAGCTATTTTACTGATACTGTTGAATTGCTTAAAGGGAAAGTTTATGGTTTTGCTCGTCTACTTAAAAGAATTTTACATGTTCAATAGGTAGAGAAAATTATTGTGTTATCCTCTACCTTCTTATGAAATTTCAAGACTGTTTAATTTTGAGTTTTTAATTATAACTTGAAATATTCACACTATGATGCCTACAATGTTTACAGAATTATACACAGGTGCTCCAAACTATTTGAAGAATAGTATACTATGTTTTTTTTATATTGCAAATTAGTGCATGGTTATTTAATTGTTGTTATTCTTTAGATTTGCATCTAAACCTTATTAATTGTTTCTTATTTCCTATTTAAAATTACTTTAGATTCTTTGTTTATTGTTTTTTTCAAATACCAAAAATGGTTGCTCATGTGTATGTTTTTGAATTCGCAAAAATTAAAAAACTTAATGGACAAAACTTTCAAACTTTGAAGAGAAAAATACCCTTGGCCTTAATTACAGAAGGTACACATTATATCCTAAAGAAAACAAGAATCCCACCTGCACTTGAAGCAATAGATGAGAAAAAAGTAAATCATCATACATTTCTAAAGGATGAAATTTTAGCTAAGACTATAATGTTGACCTGTATGGAGGATGATCTTATAAGAGTTTTTGAGGAATGTCAAATAGCTAAGGAACTGTTTGAATTGTATATGTAAAAGCGATCTACATCATTTTGTGTTTTTGCAACCGAAAAGTGATCTACATCATTTTTTAATACCTTTGCATGGATCGTGGAATTAGTAGACTGTATTAATTGTATCATCTATTAAGCATAATTTAGTTTTTGTGTTTGTCCTAATTGAAAAGAGTTTTGAGGTTACGTTTGTACTTGAGAAAGTAATAGTGGGAAAGTATAATATTTTCTTTTCTGGTTCTTTTGATTTTGAACATGGTCTGTTCAAATTAAATGTTTGATAATGAAGCTTCAAATTCTTATATTAATAGTGTCTTTATAATTGATGTGAATGTATGAAATCAAATACTATAACATATAAGTTTTAATAAGTTGAAGAAATTAGCTAACTTTAACTAATTACCAGATTTTGAGAAAAACTTTGAATAAATGTGAAGCCTATATAAAAGAAAAAATGATAAGAAAATAATTTCTTAAAGGAATAATTAGGGTCATAAGCTTATTAAAAATCATTCACACAAATATATATGGATCTTTTATAGTAAGGTCTCTCTATGAGAAGGTTTATTTTATAACCTTTATTGATGATTATTTGATATACATATATCTTATCTCATAAATTTAAGGCACTAGATATATTCAAAGTATATAAGCAAGAAATTAAAAATCAACTTGGTTGTATAATCAAAGTCTGATCTAGGTGACAAGTAAACCTCTACTAAATTTTTAGAATATTGTAAAAACTTTGATATTGCAAGACAAAACACCATACCTCGAATGCCACAATAAAATAGTGTAGTTGCATGATATAATAAGATACTATTAAATATAACTAGGTTCATGTTATTAGATGTTTCTTTACCAAGCGTCTTTTGAGAAGAAATAATATTTATATCCATGTACATACTAAATAGAGTACCTTATAAGATTGTATCTACTACACCATATGAGTTGTAGTTTGGTAAAAAGTAAGACATTAGCCACCTATATATGTGAGGTATTAACATGTAAAGATCTTATATCAATCTAGAGATAAATTAGACAATATATCTTTAAGGTGCATTTTTATTGGATACCTAAAAGGTTCTAAAAGATACAAATTTTACAATAAGTATCTCGGTTTATTAGAAAGTATAAATAGTTTAATTCCTAAAAAATTCTAAGAAATGACTATGAAAACATTAATGATCTTATGGATCTAAATGAATCATCATTTGAACTCATGAAAAGCGATCCAAATGACCTTTCCTTACAAACTAATATTTTAAATGGGTATAAAAGATCTAAACTCACTTAATCCTATTTAAAGGATTATCACATTTAACTAGCAGAAATGAGTTGACTAATAACTTGGCTTATCAGCAAGCTTTCAGTTCATTCGAGTTAATATACTGGAAAAGAGTAATGAATATAGAAATTAAATCTATTGAAAAAAAACAAGTCTGAGAACTAAAAAATTTGCCTAAGGAAAGGAAATCAATTGGTTCTAAATGGGTACTTAAAAAGAAATATAAAGTGAATAACACAATTTACAAGTTTAAAGTGAGGTTGATTGTAAAGGGTTTCTCAGGAAAGAAGATGATAGATTATATGAACATATATTTTCCTTTTGTAAAACATCCATGAGAATCACTCTAGCTATTTTTGCATTCTATGACTTAGATTTACATAATTGAGATAAAGATTGCATTTTTAAATGGTGATCTAATTAAAAGCAATAACTAGAAGAATATATTGTTAAAGACTAGGAATATAAAATGTATAGGTTGAGAAAATCCATATACAACCTTAAACAATCACCTGTATATATTTGATTTTTAAAAATATCATTTTCGAACTTGAGTTTGTGGTTAATGAACTTGATCACTATGTATATATTTAGAATAATGAGTCACTTTGTTATTCTATCCTTATTATAGATAACATATTATTGACTTTGAATAACAATAAAATGATTGTCAAAATGAAGTCATAGTCGAGTTTCAAGTTCAAATTAAGTAAAATTGATTGTCCTAATGATGGACAAAAAAAGTCAAATATTCCTTATGTACAAGTTAACTCCACCCATGTAAGGAATCACCCTTGCATTGCCAGTCCCAAGCCCGAATAAAGGAAGAGGGTTGTGTTAGGCTTTTGACAACCAACGTAAAACTTCGTCAGATTTTATAACATGGATTACAAAAATTATGAGCATTTTTTTGGGGCGTCCCCATCTAGCGACGTGGTATAGAGCCCGAATGCAGTAATAAGTAAGCAAGGGCCACTATATTTTTGCCTGAATATAGTGAATCAATTGTAGAGAGGGTTCCCACATCATTGACGGGTGTAGGTAAAGAAGTTAGTCCCACTACATTGTCGCCCGAATGTAGTGAATAATTTTCAGAGAGGGTCTACAGAGCCTGAATGCAGCAATAAGTAAGCAAGGGCCATTATATTTTTGCACGAATGTAGTTAATCAATTGTAGAGAGGGTTCCCACATCATTGACGGGTGTGGGTAAGGAAATTAGTCCCGCTACATTGTCACTCGAATGTAGTGAATAATTTTCAGTGAGGGTCTCCTCATTTTGAATATGGACAGATGTGGGGGGTAAGAAAGTTAGTTCTAGATAATAAGATTCGTATTGGTTCTTGGAATATCGGAACATTATCGGGTAAGCTAATGGAGGTGGTAGATACTATGATTCGGAAAAAGATTCATATTCTATGTTTACAAGAGACAAAATGGGTTGGAGAAAAAGCAAAGGAGATAGAGGATACAAGTTTTAAATTATGGTACTCAGGTAAAGAAAAGGCTCGAAACGGAGTTGGTATTATCATAAATAAAGATTTAAAGGAGAGTGTAGTAGACATACAACGATATGGTGACCGAATCATGACGTTGAAATTAGTGTTAGGAGCAAAGGTTTTGAATATAGTTTGTGCTTACGCACCCCAAGTACGACTAGAAGATAGTATAAAGACAGTTTTTTGAGAAGAGTTAGATAAGGTGTTTCAAAAGATTCCACAAAGGGAGATGATTTGTTTAGGAGGAGATTTAAATGGACATGTCGGTAAAGAGGCATTAGGATATCAAGGGATTCATGGAAACTTTGGTTTTGGGGACATAAACGAGGAAGGTAGGGAGATTTTAATTTTTGCTATGTCATTTGATCTCTTTATAGTCAATACAATCTTCAAAAAACGAGATGAACATTTAATTACTTATAAGAGTGGCTTATCACAAACACAAATTGATTACTTTATTTGTAGAAAGAAAAATAGAGCGTGTTGTAAAGATTGTAAGGTAATTCCAGGAGAAAGCTTAACCACCCAACATCGACTTTTAGTTTTGGATTTATAAATAAAAAAATAGACAAAGAAGAAAAGAGTGTATCGAGCTATTCATACTAAATGATGGAACCTCAAAAGTGAGAAAGAAAATATATTTAAACAGAAAGTCCTTCAAGGAGATGTTTGAAATTATGTTGGTACACCCTGTGATATGTGGAACAATATGGCTACATATTAGGAAAGTGGCGAAAGATGTATTAAGTATATCTAAAGGAGGTGTACCGGCACAAAAGGAAGCTTAGTGGTAGAGTGAAGTAGTGCAAAAGAAAATCAAGGCAAAGAGGGCATGTTACAAATTACATTATGCTAAGAAAACTAGTGAAACTTTAGAGGCTTATAGCAAAGAAGGAAGCGAAAAAGGCCGTGAGTAAAGCAAAAGCTAAAATTTGAGAGGATTTATATAAAAAACTCAACTCAAAAAGGGTGAAAGAGATATTTTTAGGATAGCTAGGGCTAAAGATAAGAAAACTAAAGATCTTAATTATGTTAGATGCATCAAGGACGAGGATAAAAAAAATCTAGTGGCAAATGATGATATAAGAAATAGATGGAAAAACTTTTTTTATAAGCTTTTTAATAAAAATAAAGATATTAGTATTAGCTTAGGAGAGTTAGCCAAATCAGAAAAGTATATAAACCACAATTTCTACCGACGTATTCAAAAGAATTAAGTCAAAGAGGCTCTTAAACATATGAAATGTGGTAAATCGGTAGGACCAGATAATATTCCTATAGAAGTTTGGAAAACACTAGGAGAAATAGGAATCACTTGGCTCACAAGACTATTTAATGAAATATGGAAAAACCAAAAGATGCCCGAAAAATGGAGAGGAAGTACACTTATACCCATATATAAGAACAAGGGAGACATTCTAAATTGTGTGAATTATCGAGGTATCAAGTTAATGAGCCATGCTATGAAATTATGGGAAAGAATTATCGAACATAGGTTAAGACAAGTATCAAGTACAATAGAGAACCGATTTAGATTCATGCTACGTAGATCTACTGTTAAAGCGATTCACCTTTTGAGACGTCTTATGGAATATTTTAGAGGAAAAAAGAAAGACCTTCACATGATATTTATTGATCTAGAAAAAACTTATGATAGAGTACCGAGGGAGGTTTTTTGGAGAACTTTGGAAAAAAAAGGTATCCCATTGACATACATTAACCTTATAAGAGACATGTATGATGGTGCAAAAACATGTGTGAGGATGCATGAAGGAATGACAGATTTCTTTGAAGTTAATATTGGGTTACATCAAGGATCAACTTTAAGTTCATACTTATTTATAATAGTGATTGATGAGTTAACAAAACATATTCAAGATGAAGTACCTTGGTGTATGTTATTTGCAGATGACATTGTATTAGTGGAGTCTAAGGAAAAAGTTAATAGAAAATTAGAACTATGGAGAGAAACATTAGAAAGCAAAGGCCTCCAACTTAGTAGAACAAAGACAAAATATATGGAATGTAAGTTTGATCATTTGGTTACCTCAGAGGACATAGAAATTAAAATTGGCACACATTGCATCCCCCAAAAGAAAAGTTTTAAATACCTAGGATCAAATTTTCAAAGTGATGGAAGAATTGATGGAGATGTTATGCATAGAATTAATGCTGGTTGGTTAAAATGGAGAGTTGCATCAGGTATTCTTTGTGATAAGAAGATACCATTAAAGTTAAAAGGTAAATATTATAGAGCAGCAATTAGGCCTGCCATATTTTATTGTTCTGAGTGTTGGGCAGTTAATCATCAACATATACAAAAGATGTCTGTGACAGAAATGAAGATATTGAGATGGATGAGTGGTCATACAAGAAAAGACCGTATACATAATGAGGTTATTAGAAACAAATTAGGAGTGACACCAATAGAGGATAAAATGAGAGAATATCGTTTAAGATGGTTTGGACATATAAAAAGAAGAACATGTAAGAATGTATGAAAAGTTAAATTTGGAAAGTATTAAAAGAGGTAGAGGACGACCACAAAAGTGTTGGAAAGAAACAATAAAGAATGATCTAGCTTATTGGAAGTTAACTGCTAACATGGCACACGATAGGGATCTGTGGAAATAAAGAATCCATGTAGCCGACCCCGTCTAGTATGGGAAAAGACTTAGTTGTTGTTGTTGTTTATTCCTTATGTACAAGTTGTTGGTAGCTTGATGTATGATATGTTGTGGATGAGATTGATATCAACTTTGTTATTGGTCTTATAAGCAAATATGTAATCATAGTTGGCAACATTGGATTATTGTAAAGAAGATTATGAGATATCTAAAAAGAATTAAATACCTAAAATTATATTTTCAGGAAGATAAACTAAAAGTAGTAAGATACTTAGATGTTGATTTTGCTAGCAGCAAAGATGACAACAAATCAACCTCAAAATAAAATTTCTTATTCGGAGGTGTTGTTGTTTCTTGGTGATGAAAGAAACAAGGATGTGTAACTTTATATATACAAAAAATTGAGTATGTTGCTTAGAGTATGACTCCAATTAGTATCGTTTGGATAAATTGCTTGAAGTTAGATATTATAAATGAGCTATCTCTTATTTATTGTGACAATAATGCAACTATAAGTTTAACAAAAAGTGAAGCAAATATCTCTAACAGGAAACATATAATAGTAAAATATCATGATGTACATGATATGCTTATAATGAATGAAATATTAGTGACCCATATGTCTACTAAAGATATGATAGTAGACCCCTTAGTTTGAGGGCATTTTAAAAGATCTCTTCACTAAACATGTTGCATACATGAATTTTATATATGCCTAAAATCTTAGTGTAAAACACATATATTGATTGTTACGAAGGAGAATTGTGTTGATTATGAAAAACTTCTTAACAAGCATAACCTATGGTAAGTTACAATTGTTACATAACTGAAAATTTGATACAACTTGACAATCCACGAAATAGTGGTAGGAAACCATTGTATCTTTATTCGACTCTAGTAAACAAGTTGGAGATGAAAGTTACCAAATGGCCACTTTTAGCACCCAGTAACATGTACTCGCAAAATCAAGAAAGAAGAGCCCTCTTTCCAGATTTCGTGATATGCACTTTTGCCAAAGAAAAATTGATTTACAAAACTTACTTTACTGAAAAACAAGAAGAAAACCAGAAGCCATTTTCCCACAGGTGAAAAGAGAAAACCAAAACGGAAATGAAAAGGGGAAAATATAAAAGCTTGTGTGCATGTGAAAAACATATCTTTCTCTCATAGAAATTTACAATACAAAGATTTACCCTTTTCCTTATCCTTATGGAAGAAAACCTCTATTCCTTCAGCTCTAAGGACTTTGGACGAGTACTCTCGAATCTTCTCCTGCTAGTGCTTCTGCATTCCATAGCTTCTGATTCACCCAAAATTTTCAGCATATCACAGGTCTTATTAAAGACAAATGGAAAAATATGTTACCTAAAGAGTGCACTCGTATTCCATTTGGATGTCCCCAAATTGTCAGGAACGCTGCCTCAATAGCACCTAGAGAGAATGTTCGATTGGCTAAGAGAAGATGAAGAAATAATAATCAACGAAGTGTCGTATTGACACAATAGTAAAAGATATTAAAACCTACATTTTTTGGTTGACCCCCATGGGTGCCAGGCCTTTCTGTGCGTGCCTAAGCTAGAGTTGTTTTTTTGTTACAACAGGACGACCGGTATACTTTGACACATACATCAATGATCTCATGGCTAAGGAAGATGTATGTATACAAGATGGCCTTCCAACCTCCTCAAGGCTGAGTTCCTTTCCCAGTCATACACGGGGCACCCACTCTGCGGTATCTAGACTCAAATGCTGAAGCCTAACAGACACTCACACATGTATCCTCTTAAAGTCGAACTCCCACCAGCAGCAATGGCGCTAGAGCGCCTCACGGTTGAGCTAACGCTGTAGGTGCAAGCTAGAGGCATTTGTTGTGCACACCGAAGAGCAGCGGCACGGATCATCACTGCTTTAGTGCAGCACTGGAATCACGGTAGTCTTCCCCAGATTTGATTACCAAATCGAGAGAACCTAGCCCAGATCTCGAGCGGGTACACTGCATGCTGCAAATTATGGGAATGGTCCACTTACTTCAATGTGGATGGGTGTTCACAATCAAGCAGTGAGGAACCAATTGGGGCGGTTGATCAGTACGCTTTTCGAACCAGTCACATGGTGGTGGAGATTTATGGTCATGTCCTGCAATAATTGTCGATGACCCGAGATAATAATTGTCAAACCGAAGCAATGAGGGACCAGTTGGATCATTATGCTGCTCGAACCAGTCACATCGTGACAGAAATTTACAGCCACAAATGTCACTAAAACGTCCTTCAACAATTGTCCATGACCCGAGGTCTTGCCACTTTTCTCCATTGTCAAAAATTGAATCGGAACATGAAGGCCCATTCATCAAAGTTATGCAATGTCCATGGAACTAAGGGTATGAAATCTGACAATAGGCGTCACCAGTAGGTAAAACGACAAAAGCAATTGCTTTAAGCCCCAAAACTGTTAGGCCTCATATTTTTCGGCCACACTATTAAGTTAGGCCTCAAAAACTTCTTGGCCTACCTCTTTTTCTTTTCTTTTTTTAAAATTTGTTTTTGCCGAAACTTACAATGACCTATTTGGATGCCCGTTTTATCTTTTCTCAAGCGATATAGTATGGATCCTGATCACAATGCAAAGGACTAAAATAAACCTAATAAATAGCGGTTTGAAGCAGATCTAAAAACCACCCGGTTATGGGTCTGGCAAAATGCATTTTGACTTAGGTTTTGGTTTGTTTGCATTGATTTGGGTCTGCACCTCTATCCAAACCTATCGTGAATTTTAACCAAAAAATGGATGGATAAAAACATCGTAAATAGTAATATATATACCAGATCATACTCAACTCTTACATCTTCTCATTATTTTTCGGTAGTATATGTGTAATTTAAAATTTTAAAGATTTAAAAAAAAGTGATGGACAAATTTATGCTCTCAAAAGGTAATAGTCGAACATCAAGATCTAATCACTTATGACTATATGTGATTACAACGTTTGATTATTTGTAGGTTTCGATTTGAACTATAAGGAAAAATGGGTTGGGCTTGAGGTTGATTTCTTGGGAATGGCAAAAGGACGGGCCACTTTCTTAAATCCCCAAAAGATGGACAGTTCTGCGTAATTATCAAAAATCTACAATGATTTGTTCCGTCGCGAGCCACTCAAATATTTGTGGAAGGCTGGAAGCGAGGTACTACTGATTAAAAATAAATTATTAACAAAAACTCCATTGGTCACCAATATGGAAAACATTTAAGATATGTTAATGCTTTGCCTAATTTAGTGAAAAGAAAAGCCCATGAACACCCAGGCTCAAGGCTAATCGTCTTTTCACTTTTTTTTATCTTTGGTCAGGGCTTGTAAAACGAACCAAGCAATTCTTGTTCTTATTTGTTTGTTATACGAACGAGTCGAGTTAAAATGCCCTAAAGCAACCCTTCATTTTCTCAAGGCCTTCTTGTATGAAAAAGTTAAAAGAAAAATGACTCTTCACTTACTTTTACCCCAATACAGATGTGTCAATTTATGAGCTCCCACTAGCGCATTCAGTATTCAGCTTGAATGGTTTGCAGAACCAAAAATAAACAAGCCAAGGGTGAATGGAACAGAGCCAAACTACGAGTGGCTTGGTTCATTTAGGAGCCCTAGCTTTGGCCTTGAAAAATGAGAGTGTTTTGTTTGGCTTCTCCAAATGATCTAGATGGCCAAAGTCAACCACTTCACAGTGAGAAATTTAATGTTGTGGAGTACATTTAAAGATTTCAAATGTGAAGGTGCTTATAGATACATCTTCTGTCACGGCAGTCTTGCTGTGAGAGAGAGACAGAGAGAGAGAGAGAGAGAGAGAGAGAGAGAGAGAGTATCATGGCTTCAGGAGCAGCAGTAGAAGAGGTGCCAAAACTAAAGCTACAGCCCCTCTTGTCTCCATTCAGGATGGGGAAGTTTTTACTCTCCCACAGGTTTTATAATTTACATACTCATCTCCTTCATTTCATTTCCTTTGATTTCGCTTTAGAGTGTATTACATCGTAGACCTGCCATGACTGATTCATTTGGATCAAGCGTTGAACTTTGCGGAAAGATAGCAAAAGAACGATCTTCCTATTCAAACTGCTCATTGTTAATAACAGCATCTGAACTTGTCATGGTTCCTTATTTCGGCCGGAGCAAATAGATAAATTTCATCCACGTTTCCAAATCCACTGACGATACTAAGTAGCAGGCACCAATTTGTATCTTTTTCTAGAGTGGTCCAACACAGGTTGAGTCCTGTGGTGAAAATTATATACTATATGTAGTTTCAAAATTGTGTGAATTATTGGGATATCAAGTTAATGAGTCATACTATGAAATTGTAGAAAATAATTATCGAATGTAGGTTAAGACAGGTATCGAGTACAACAGAGAACCAATTTGAATTCATGTCAGGCAGATATACTATTGAAGCGATTCACCTTTTGAGACGTCTTATGAAACATTTTAGAGTGAAAAAGAAAGACCTTCATATGATATTTATTGATCTAGAAAAAGCTTACGATAGGGTATTGAGGGAGGTTCTTTGTAAAACCTTGGAAAAAAGAGGTATCCCATTTGCATACATATACGATGGTGCGAAAACATGTGTGAGGACTCATGAAGGAATGATAAACTTTTTTAAAGTTAATATTGGGTTACATTAAGGATCAACTTTAAGTCCATACTTATTTATAATGGTGATTGATGAGAACATATTTAAGATGAAGCACCTTGGTGTATCTTATTTGGAGATGACATTGTGTTAGTGGAGGAGTTTAAGGAAAAAGTTAATAGAAAATTTCAACTATGGAGAGAAACATTAGAAAGTAAAGGCTTCCGACTTAGTAGAACAAAGATAGAATATATGGAATGTAAGTTTAATAATTTGGTTACTTTAGAAGACATAAATTAAAATTGACATATATTGCATCCCCAAAAAGAAAGTTTTAAATACCTAGGGTCAATTTTTTAGAGTGATAGAAGAATTGATGGAGATGTTATGCATAAAATTAATGCTAGTTGGTTAAAATGGAGAGGAGCATCAAGTATTCTTTGTGATAAGAAGATACCATTAAAGTTAAAAGATAAATATTATAAGCAACAATTAGACCTGTCATGTTTTATGGTTCTAAGTGTTGGGTAATTAATCATCAACATGTACAAAAGATGTCTGTTACAGAAATGAAGATGTTGAGATGGATGAGTAGTCATAAAAGAAAAGACTGTATACATAATGAGGTTATTAGAAATAAAATATGTGGCACCGATAGAGGATAAAATAAGAGAATATCGTTTAAGGTGGTTTGAACATATAAGAGGAAGATCAAAAGATCGTTTAAGGTGGTTTGAACATATAAGAGGAAGATCAAAAGAAATATGTAAGAAGGTATGAAAAACTAGATTTTGAAAGTATTAAAATAGGTAGAGGACGACAACAAAAGTATTGGAAAGAAATAATAAATAATGATCTTGCTTATTGTGAGTTGACTGATAATATGACACATGATAGGGCTATGTGGAAACAAAGAATCCATGTAGCCACCCCGTCTAGTATGAGGAAAAGGCTTTGTTGTTGTTGTTGTTTATGTAGTTTCAAAATTTGGGGCCTATGTCAGCCTTTTGGGGCCTAAAAAGTTGATACCAAAGCAAGTTAAACATTCGGGAGGCTATGCCCATCGCCTTGGTGGCCGTATCCATGAACCAGCCGTCTCTTTTTACATGATATTATGCATAGATCATGGTCATTGGTAGATTCCATTGTCAAAGAATCGCCACAAAGGAATTTTCCAAGTCAGATTTGGGGCAAGCGTTTACAGAACCTTCTTCTTGAATGCACAACGAAGAACACATAGCTGAGCTTTGTCATGGAAATCTCTGTTAATTTCTCCACAGAAAGAACGGCGCCACCTTCGTTGCAGTATTGTTATACTCTCAGCAAGTTTTTTCTCGCTTGTGAAGAAATGCGATCTAAATGTTCGTCCAATTCTTACTCATGTTAGAGACATTAACTCAAGTCAAGCCATGTAATTTGCAGTTACTGATAATAATAGACTTCCTCGCTATAAAAATGATAATAGACATTAACTCAAGTCAAGTCATGCATTCCTCACTGTGCAGTCAGTTTATTCACCTATGAATTTCCAAAATTTACAGTCTGTAAACAATAATATTAGTCTTGTCTCGATTTACATATGTGAATAATCACTATCCCTGGTTGATGTCTAGAATGGAACTCATGTGTGCCTTTCATGAAGAATGATTTTATCACTTTAGGAGGTGTTTGAATTGTGGGATAGCAGAAGAACGGGAACTTGCGTCGCCTGATCCAGAATGGTCCGACCTGCGTACGGTGTTCGAAAAAGGCCGGGACACCCGATCCTAATTTACATTCCTAATACTTCATGAGTCAATCACACCCTTATATAAATAAGTAAATAAAAGCAATTTCAGTTCCTTATCTCAGATTAAACAAAGATTCTGGTGCTTCAAGACGGTAATCATATATAATCACATGCGTGCAAGACTATAAACATTTTTTGAAAACCATATGTACGAAGGCACTGCTATATATAAATAAATGTATCTGTAGCATCTCATACAACCAAATGAGAAAATGCCATTTTCATAAGTTAATCCACTAAAAATTATTGAAAATAGATTGTTTTGAGTCGGACATGAGATAAGTATGAGTAACCAGTGTTGGGGTGTCTGACAGGGTTCATTATTGTGCACAAGTGTCTGTGGGCCAAACATACGTAGTCATCAAAAGGCATGCACCTAACTGTAGTGACCTTGAGAGGTCGGCAAGTGAACTTAGGATCTTGAAAATAAAAGTTAGGAAAAAGCTTTATTTTTCGATATATAATAAACATGAATCTTTAAGTTCATTTGCTGCTATCTGATGAACTATTACAAAAACTTTTAGAACAAAGATTTAGTATTTCTTACACAAATGCAATCCTGTTATACACAAAACCGACAAATATAAGATCAAGAGATTACAAGTTCTATTAGTGCTAAAATAGAACTTGTAAAAAGGTTTTAAAGCTAAGTCAAAAAGACACTTGGTGAGAGAAGACTTAGTATCTAGTATCAACACTCACTCTGATAATAACTGAGTTTTATACAATCATACAATCTATATTTCTTTTTCTTAGACTAGGTGTTCTTCATGAGATTTTTATTTTTCTATTTCTTTTTTTGAGGACTCTTTAGACCTAGTTTCTTTTATATTATATACTTTATCTTAAGTAGGTTGTTCTTTTAGAATCATCTTACTTTTGGTAGTCTTCCTCTAGCCAATTTTTATAAAAAAATATCTTCTTTTTTGTATTTCAAAGTTCTTTTAAAATCTTTTCTAAGAACTTTGCCTATAATAAAGGAGATGATTATAGTGTCATTTATGTTTATCTTATATTATTTAAAATTGTACAAGATTCGTTCGAGCTAATGCAATTACTCCACATCAGAGCTACTATTTACCATCTTATAACTATTAAAACAAGCAATAAGAACCTTCTTACATGTTGCATCCTATGCATTCCTTGCTTTAAATTTGTCCTAATAAATCCTTATGTGCACATCAAAGTTTGATAAGTGTCAAATAAAGCATCAAGAATATTATTGAAGATGGAGCCCATGCAAATGTAATCTTGCTTTTTGTTTGTAAGCTTCTTAAGTGGTTTCAATCTCCATCTTCTCTAGTTTTGTAGTAAGAACATATATAACATTTAATATGTAGAGAAATAAGTGCATCTTATTTTTATACCTAAGAAAATTATTGGCATCGAACGTATTCAACTTAATGAAGTCGGATATCATCTCTTATAAAGAAGTAGTCATTTTTATTGAATAAACCTAAAGATTAAACTTTTTAGACATGGCTCGACTTCTTGAGAGGTTCGCAGTTGAGAGATTGAACTTAATACCCTAAATAAGAAGGTTGCAAAGGTATTATTTTCAAAAGTGTGATAAACACTAACCTTTAAGTTTAGCAGTATCAAATTATTAAATGCAATGAACCCAAGTGAGCACCTTTAAAAACCCTTTATATGTCTTGCACAAACACAACCGAGCGTAAACAAAATTAGTAGATTCAATATGATCATATTATAAGTCCTATTAACGCTAAAATAAGACTTGTAAAAAGCAGTTAATAGGTAGTTACCGACTAAGTCATCATAGCACCTTTTGAAGTAAGTGTGACAAAATTTTGTCTTGAGAAAATGGCTTGATTGGGTTAAATGGGTTACAGCATTTAAGTTTCGATAGCGCCGTTGAAGGCTGATGTATTCATGACCATGTGACTATGTCCGACCAGGTATATGGTCATTTAGCTGGTCCTTGAGTTCATGGCCTCTTACAGTATTTGGCTCATGAATATCACGTGTATCATCCAACTATTTTAAAAGTTACCTAATAATAACTGAAACTTTAAGTGGGTTTATGCAAGTAATTGGTAGGTTAATGTGATTTTTTATTTATGAACAAGAGAAATGATGCATATATTAAGAATATTGCAGGGTGGTATTGTCACCACTGACCAGATCAAGATCGTACGGTAACATGCCTCAGCCTCATGCAATCCTATATTACTCTCAGCGATCCACTGAAGGTGGCCTTCTTATATCTGAAGCCACAGGCATCTCAGACACTGCGCAAGGGTAATACGAAAATCTTGCCCACTCATGCTTACTCTTTTAATTCAGTAGTTTTGCCTTTGCTTTCTTTTTCTTTTCTTTTTTCTTTCCTGATTTTTGGAGCTAGTTATTGTTCTTGCTACTGTTTTAATGTGGTTTTTGAGTCAATTTGCTGAATGTGTGGACCTAAGATACCCAGACACACCTGGGATATGGACTAAAGAGCATGTTGAGGAATGGAAGCCCATTGTTAATGCCGTTCATGAGAAAAGTGCCATATTCTTTTGCCAGCTATGGCATGTTGGGAGAGTCTCTAACAACAGTAAGATGTTAAAACTCTCTCTCTTTATATATATATATATATATGCCTTTTCCATCAGGCACTTGGATTCTTTGTTTTCGAGTTTTATCGTGTACAATTGTTAACATCTAACAATAGAAGCACAGAGATTTCACGCAACTGGAATCATCAAAGTGTGGTTAAAATCTAAAACTCTGTTATTCATATCGTTATGTGCATTGTCTTCTTATTCAAGCACAGAGATTTTACTCCAGCATTTCAAACTTATTGGTTCTCTTGAAAATGGGCACTCATTTTTGTTCAAAATTGTGCACATGATTACATGGAATATTCACAACAAGATTAGGATTTGCTATTTCTCATTTCTTGGTAACCACTCCTAAAATACATGTAAGCTTCATGAGCATCATTCTCTGGTTTCGGAAATCACGTGAGAATGGGTCTATTAAGAATTATAGTCAGGGAGCACTTTGTAATAAGAAAACAAATTTTAATTCACTTCAGGAAAAAGTCATTATTTACTCATGATATGCATTATGACAATAAATCAATAGCATAGGTTCTTTTCACCGTTCATGTTTAAAATGCATTTAGTCAGGGGTGTTTGATTTGCAAGCTTGAGATTAGGGAGTTCTACTTGGAGAGATTAATTTATGAACGTGAAGGGAATGCTTCTCAAGTCATGGCCAAATTCATGATTTGAAGGCCTGCTAAAACGGGAGGAGGAATATGTTCTACTTTTAACTGCTCATCTTTTTTTTCATGACCAGCTTGAAAATTTGCAGATTTTAGATTAAGCATTATGTCGATTGTTTCGTGCAGGTTTTCAGCCTAATGGACAGCAGCCGATCTCATCTACTGATAAGAAATTGACACCTACACCAGAAACTATAGAGTTTTCCGAACCTCGGAGTCTAAGGACTGAAGAGATTCCTGGAATCGTTAATGATTTCAGACTTGCTGCGAGGAATGCCGGAGGCTGGTGAGGTCACTAAACTGACTTTTTTCTCTTCTTTTCTGGGGTGATCAATAAGGCTGTGCATCTCCTACTATTGAAGCCCATATAAATCCAAATACACGAACTAATGTGTCAGGCTGGAAATCCCATTGTCCATTCAACTTCCATATGCTGCCAGAATCCACGTCAAAAACGGAAATAAAAATCCAAGATGCATATTCTGCACCTCTAAGATATCAGCCATCTATCTATGACCCATTTTACTAGGAGTCGATAAATTAACAATTATGATCTGTTTTCTGAAGAAGGTTGTCATGATTACGGAAGATAATTATAGTGAAGTGTGCGTGCCTCGATTATGTGAGTATATGCTCAAAATTGTGATACTTATATGTGCATGAAGCTCATTCATGCAACTGAAGCAAGAAAATGACAACGAGACAACCCGAATGTGTGGAATCCTGTTCCTGAGAAACATGCAAGTACCTTGATCTGTATTAGTAAATAAGCTTAACATCTGATTCTAGGCTTTGATGGCGTTGAACTCCATGGTGCCTATGGTTACATAATGGAGCAGTTTATGAAAGATGAAGCTAATGACAGAACAGATGAATATGGAAGAAGTCTAGAAAACCGTAGTCGCTTCGTACTTGAGGTAGTTGAAGCAGTATGCCAAGAAATTGGTGCAGATAGAGTTGGCGTTAA
This sequence comes from Brasenia schreberi, assembly GCA_036023115.1. Classification (NCBI taxonomy): domain Eukaryota; kingdom Viridiplantae; phylum Streptophyta; class Magnoliopsida; order Nymphaeales; family Cabombaceae; genus Brasenia; species Brasenia schreberi. The sequence goes on along the minus strand of JAYKKT010000036.1, from coordinate 2,129,731 downwards.
GCTCTCACCGTTTTTGGATTTTCTCGAGTGTGCTGACTCGAACCCTCAAGCTCTTGGTCTCTACATGGCAGAGGCATTGAACAAGTATGGAATTGCCTATTTCCATGTTGTGGAACCAAGGATGAACATGGTCGCCGGGAAGCTGCAAACTCCACATGGCCTCCTCCCAATGAGGAAAAGCTTCAAAGGCACTTTCATGGCTGCTGGAGGCTATAGCAAAGAAGAGGGAAACAAAGCAATAGAGGAAGGATATACAGATTTAGTTGCTTTTGGTAGATATTTCTTGGCCAACCCTGATCTGCCTAAGAGATTTGAGCTTGATGCACCACTCAATAAGTATGATATGTCAACCTTCTGCACATCAGACCCAGTTGTTGGTTACACTGATTATCCATTCCTGGAATCACTCGATGCATAATCTATACCATTTTCTTCCTGCAGCGGATAAGTTTTTTGCTAATGTATTGGAATTTCTCAGCGACACTTGCGCACTTGTTATGTGAAGTTATCATGGTTATTTCACTTCAATGCATTTCCTGAATCGGAAAACCAAAACGACCGTAGTCCCGTAAAAGAACGCCACAAAACTTAAATCAACGAAGAAGGAGAAAGATAGGAATCAACAGACTAGATATTACATGCTTCTGCAAGCAGCCAAATCAGACTCCAACTTTCTCATTTGCTCAACTCAGAACAGGAATTAACTTTCTTCGCCGCTCAATGGCCTAAGGACTCCATCATAAATAAGGAAGGCCCCCTTCCGTGTCGCATCCACCGTTCCTTTTTTTCAATAAAACAATTTCTATTATCATAAATCAATTTCTGTTTTCAAAATTGAACCAATAAGGCAAAGGAACTGTTTTTCTTGGTTGAAATGAACATCCGAGGAAGGTAAAGGAAGCAAGGATGAAACCGAAAAGATACACATAAATATGAAACAAAAATTACAGATAGTTCTATGTGTATGCACATACACAAATACGACCGTGCCAAGGGTTTCAAGCCCAACGATATTACTCTACTATACAAATATATCAATATTGTTATCAGAGCACATTTTGATTCCTAACAAGCGCCTCAAAACATTGTGATACTATTGGATTGGCTTTCTGTGGTTCGATAAAAGGTACACTTTCTTTTACGTTTGTAATATCAATTAAAATTATTTTTATTCAGATCTATTCTCAAAAATCGTCTACAATAATATAGATCTGAACAAAAATTATCCGATTAAAGCTTTTTGAGTTGTTTTATAAAGCAAAACAAATTATCATTTATATTAAACCAGAAAAGATTTAAAAAAGAGTAAGGACCTTTTAAATGAAGACAAAGATGAAGGAATCACCTAATCAGATTGGTGTGACGATATGATCAGACTCATCCTTCCTATTCACGGTGGAATCTCCTCTCTCGTTTCTGGATTATTACAGGTTATAGACGAATTGTCTGTTATGTGGAAGAACAACGATTTAGAAAAAAAGGGAGGAAAGTGCGAAGAGGATCTTATCTGCTGAGCCTCGGGAGTGTACTCGCTTCTCTTCGCCCGTAGCTTCATGCAGAGTCTCACCAACGCAGTCCTTTTTTTTCTCTCATATGGATCAACGATTTCTAACAAGAGAGAAAAGAATACAGACAAGAGAAAGATCGAAAATAGGAGAAAAGACTTAGCAAACACCAGAAAATGGATGGTAGAGAAAGTTGAGAGCCTCTTGTTTCAGTTTCTCTCTCTGAACTGAATAGACGCACATTCAAATTCTTTCACAGGGATACTGCATCCACAAACATGAGACATTCCAGTTTGTGAAGGGAAATACAAACAATTTCTATCAAAAGGAGACTCTCCTTTCACTCATTCTCGCCCCCTCTAGGGCCTCTTATTCTCTGATCAGAGTCTCCCTCTTAGCCTCTCACTTCGATCAACGGAGTCACCTTCCACTCACATGCTCCCTCACTCTCTCTTACTCACAGTCTAGTTTGCGAGACAGCAAAGGGGCACAAAAACCCTTGGTTTTAAACCACGGAGCAATGGTTCCACGAAACCGGATACCACCTACCGTTTTTGAAAAAATTGTGCGTATCCAAAACCGCAGTTTATGTGTTTGCGGTTTTATTGTTCTGTCCATGACACCTTTCAAAACTACAATTCTGTCTTTAAAATATTCGTGTAACAACTCAAACATTAGTGATACTTTTGGAAAAGAGGTTTGAACTTCTGATATTAATGGAATAGAAGAGAATACTGTTTTATTGCTTAGCCTGTTTCCTTTCTGAAATTTGCAATTTAGTTGCTCATAAAGTTTATAGTTATTATATTTACCTTTTATTGAAATTGCAGAACAGTGCATATTGATAAAATTAAAGTTCTGAAAATTCTATAGTGGATTAAATTCAATTTTGATAAATGAATCTGTATTTTTTCCAAATTAACACTTAAGAGATTTTTTTATTTGTAGGTAACTGCAGGTTTTTATAATGCAGATAGCTACTAGACATTTTTCAAAAATTATTGTTTGGTGCTTCTTTAGCATTTAGTTATTTGAAGTATGCATATTGCCATTTTTAAAATTTCAACATAAATGATTGCTTATTAAATTTGTTGTTTGCTTCTTGATTGCTTGTTTTGTTTGTTAGATTCTCTTTTTTGAAAAATTTGTCAAATATTCAACAACAACAACAACTAAGCCTTTTCCCATACTAGACGGGGTCGGCTACATGGAATTTTTGTATCGACATATCCCTATCGTGTGCCATGTTGGCAGTTAACTCCCAATAAGCTAGATCATTCTTTATTGTTTCTTTCCAACACTTTTGTCCTCTACCTCTTTTAATACTTTCCAAATTTAGTTTTTCTAACCTTCTTACCGGTTATTCTTTTGATCTTCTTTTTATATGTCCAAACCATCTTAAACGATGTTCTCTCATTTTATCCTCTATTGGTGTCACTCCTAATTTGTTTCTAATAACCTCATTATGTATACGGTCTTTTCTTGTATGACCACTCATCCATCTCAACATCTTCATTTCTGTCACAGACACCTTTTGTACATGTTGATGATTAACTGCCCAACACTCAGAACCATAAAACATGGCAGGCCTAATTGTTGCTCTATAATATTTACCTTTTAATTTTAATGGTATTTTCTTATCACAAAGAATACCTGATGCTCCTCTCCATTTTAACCAACCAGCATTAATTCTATGTGTAACATCTTCATCAGTTCTTCCATCACTCTGAAAAAATTGACCTTAAGTATTTAAAACTTTCCTTTTGGGGAATGCAATGTGTGCCAATTTTAATTTCTATGTCTTCTCAAGTAACCAAATGATCAAACTTACATTCCATATATTATGTCTTTGTTCTACTAAGTCGGAGGCCTTTGCTTTCTAATGTTTCTCTCCATAGTTCCAATTTTCTATTAACCTTTTCCTTAGACTCCTCCACTAATACAATGTCATCTGCAAATAACATACACCAAGGTACTTCATCTTGAATATGTTTTGTTAACTCATCCATCACCATTATAAATAAGTATGGACTTAAAGTTGATCCTTGATGTAACCCAATATTAACTTCAAAGAAGTTTGTCATTCCTTCATGAGTCCTCACACATGTTTTTGCACCTGTAGACACGAAAAATCTTCGACTCCGGGTTTCTTAGGCCTGGAGTGAATCTTTTCGCAATCTACGTTCGCTCTTAGGGCGTGCCAGCTAGCTTACTCAAACTAGCGAAGTAGTTTTGAAATATCTGACTTTTGAAAGGCAATTGTAGGCAAGCGGGATCTTTTCGTCGCAGACCTTCTTGCACCGACGCGCAAGGGTCAGTCTGTACGCTTAGAGACTTCATTTGAACAAGTTAAACTAAAATTCGATTTTTGAATAAGGAAGTGTTTTAAAATCCTTTTGAAATCATGCACTTGGCGAGTTTTTGATTTGGGCGACCCTAAGTCTTTCAGTTTCAACCACTTAGGCATGGAGTGTGTGCAAAGTGGCCTAAGTTGGGCGTTTTTGCACGATTTGTTCGGGTTTGTTCGATGCAGGTATGCACTCTAGCTCGAGTGTGATGAGTATGCGATGCAACTCACACAACTTGAACGTAAAACCCGAAATTTAAAGACTTAGCAGAAGGGAAAACCCAAATTGAATGCAACTCGCACGACTTGAATGTAAATTGCAGAAATTTAAATATATCTATATCTTAAGAGCGGAAAGGCTCAATGTGTGCGTGGGTGTTGTGTATAAATTGAAATGCAACACACGCAACTGAACTGTAAAACGCAGCAGAAGGGAGATATAGATATATATAAGAGCGAGAAGGCTCAATGTGAGTGAGTGCTTTGAGTGTATAAATTGAAAGGCAACTCACGCAACTTGAATTTAAAACCCAGCTGAAAGGGACATATGTATATATACGTAAGAGCGGAAAGTTTCAATGTGAGTGAGTGCTTTGAGTGTATAAAATGAAAGACAACTCACACGACTTGAACCTTAAAACCCAACTGAATGTATATAAATAGAGCTATATCCTATGGGTTGTTGAGGCCCGTTTGTGTGCAAAAGTGTGCAGATAAGAGTGAAAAGGCTCGAGTGTACGTGTGTGTGTTTTGCATCAAGCACATATATTACATTCGGGGGGAGACAAGCTCCGTTATTACAACCCCATATGACGAATTGAATTGAATGGAAAGGGATTTGATATATATCGAAACCAACTTACACTTTCCAGCCTTTTGAGTTAGGATTGTACAAGGGGCGAATCCACCTTCTTCTTATGGAGTTCGGGACACGTGGGAGCGAAGCCGGAGAGCTTGAGAGCTTGGAGAGACTTAGAGTTCTGGGAGCTACAAGCTACAATGGGTTTGGGGATACTTGGGACCGGTTTGGGCAAGGTAAGAGTCGAGCCACCTTGGCTCGAGTGATAGGGTTTTTGTATGGGATTCGACCAACCTTTGGCCTTGGGTTTAGGTATGATTTTTGACTTAGGATTAGGCCAGCATTTAGCCTTGGTTTAGATATGGTTTTTGACTTAGGATTAGGCCAGCATTTGGCCTTGGTTTAGGTATGGTTTAGTGTGGGATTCGGCCAACCTTAGGCCTTGGGTTTAGCTTGTGTGACTCGAACCAAAGGTGGCTCGAGTGAACTTGGTTTAAAGGGGACTTGGGGGTGGTCCTAGCTAGGTTTCTGTCTAGGCTAGGGCGGCTCGAGCCAAGGTGGCTCGAGTTTGGTTTGAAGTGAAACTGGGGCTGGCTACCTAGGGTGGGCCAAGGTGAGCTTAGGGGTTGTCTTGGGTCTTTGGTAAGGGACCACGGCCAAGGCGGATGTGGGACTGGTACACGGCCAGCACTTAGGCGTGTGCTTAGGGCTAAAGAGGAGACACGGCCTGCCTTATGGCAGGCCGGGGCTTAGGTGAAGATGGCCTGCCTAAGGCAGGCCGAGTCTTGGTGAAAGGAAGGACACACGGCCAACCTTGGCCGTGTGGTTTAGGGAAAGATGGCCTGCCTCAAGGCAGGCCGGGTTATGGCAAAGGAGTAAGGAAGCCCGACCACCTTTGGCCGGGCTGTTTTAGGTGGGTGGGGGAGGAAAATCCCAATCGGTGGCTGGGTGGTTTTTTAGGGTAGATGGCCTGCCTCAAGGCAGGCCAAACCTTAGGTAGAAAATGGGACACGGCCTGCTTGTGCGGGCCGTGGGTTTTTAGGGAAAGAGCTTGAGCCAAGGTGACTCGAGCTAGGTTGTTTCAAAGGGAAGTTCGGCCAGCACTTGGCCGAACTTTAGGTGGTTTAGGGAGGTTGTTTAGGGTGGTGGTCTAGGGTAGGAGTCTTGGTGAAAAACGACCAGGACTTGGCTGTTTTGGTGGCGGTTTTAGGGGCAGGTTTAGCTAGGATGGGTGGTCTAGAGGATTAGGAGAAGAAAGGGGTTAGGTTAGGGCTTAGGGGACCTACCTTGGTTGCAGCACCGCTCCAGCCACCACTCAAGCCGCCAAGCTCCGCCATGATCTCCACTCCCAGCCAGCTTGATGAAGGCGTCTTGTTGTTGGTGCAGCCCTTGCCTCCATGGGCCAATTCCAAGCACTCAAACAAACGAATTTGGCCTATGAGCCTCTTTCTCTCTCTTCCTCCCGTTATTTTCACGTGAGGAGCTTCCCTAGAGCCTTACGTTTCTTCCTTTTTTTCAAGCCCAACACCTCTATTTATAGAGGTTTTAAATGGGTCTTGGATTTGGGTCTAGCTATCCGGATCCAATCCAAACTCTAAGTGGATCTGGATCGCGGATCTCGAATATTTTGAGATCCAGATCCAGTCCAAATATTTATTTGGGTTTGGATCTCGGATCTCGGATATTTTGAGATCCAGATCCAATCCAAACACAATTTGGATCTATATTTGGATATTTTTGAGTCTAGACCCAATCCAGACTTTTTTTCTGCTCATTGGTTTTCTGGTGCTTTTCACCGTCGGTTTCGAGCGGGCTTCGATTCATCGGACACCCAACTCTAGCTTGGGTCTTCCCCAAGTATTTCTTCCAACCGGTGTTCTGCTTTTCAGGACTTTTTTGGCGTTCGTTTCGGTCCACCGTTTTGGTTTCTAGTCGGTTCCTGTTGATATCGAACTCAGATTGCCGCACGGTTTTCATTCTGACGGGACGTGTCTCGGACTTCTGTCAACTTCCTCAGGTACTGGGATTCTTTCTGTATTTTGGAGCTGCTTTGCGCTTTTTCTTTGACCCAAATTACATTTTTACCCTTCTGTCGGGCTTTTCTCTAAACGGGCTCTTTTTTCTTTCGTTTTTGAACAAGGGGTGGCTTTTGAGACTCCGGGCTTGATTTCGCTTCTTGCCGGGGCTCTCCTTTTGCCTTTTGTACCTGTTTTCATATTTAAAAACAGGTTGTCGTTTTGGCTCAAACGAGCTTTTTGTGTTTTTGAGAGTTTTTGATTTTTTAGAAAATTCGGGGTGTTTACAGATGCCCCTCTTTGGCATTATCCAAATTGATTTGGATAATGGAGAAGAAGATAACACCCCATTTTGGTTTTGCTCTCAAATTTTTTTCGAGAATACACCATTTTTATTTCGCAAAACCCTGTTTTCTTTTACCACAGGTGGGGATTTTTAGCAAAAGGGAACTTTTCCTAGGCTTCCCTATGTATCATCATGCATGCACGATTTTTGGATGCATGCATGAAAAAAATGTTTTGTTTTTGAGGTTTTGAGCCCGAAGAGTGCATTTTGAGGCAGGCTGCTCTGAGCAGGTTTTACCCATGTCTTCTAGACGTTTTCGGGTTTTCAAGCTTTTGGAGAGGGCCTTTTGAGGTTGTCTGCTCCAAGCAGGTTCTGCCCTTGTCTTTTTGACATTCGTGGGTTTTTTTTGAAAATTTTCTTTTTGAAAACGAACTCCTTTTAGCTTGTATCGAAAAGGACTTCCATTTTTCATACTTCCCTTCATTCGGGTTTCAATACCAACTACTTGGTAGAGGTTTTTGGGTAGGAAAACTTGGAAAACTTGGAAAACATTTCAAAGTCCCATTTCCTACAAAACATAGTCGAGTTCTCAAACAAAATGAAATCCAAATAAGCCGATTTTATTCGTACTTTAGGATTTTCGCAAATTTAAACCTTTTTCCTTGGGGATACGCCGTAGGGATACGGGTAAGAGATACCACGGTCCCTTCTGAAGCGTCCCGTGGTTTTAGGCAAAGAATCAGAAAATCGCTCTCTTTGGAGCTTTGGCTTTTTGTTTCTTTTTTTCACAGAGGGTCTCCCTTTGGGAGTATTTTTTCATTAATCCCTCTTTTCTTTAAAGGAGAGCAGCTCTTTGGAGGAGTTTTTGTATTCCCTGTTTATGAAGGGAAGACCTCTTTGGGAGGAGTGTTTTTATATCTCCTTTTTCTTTTGAAACGAGAAGACCTCTTTCGGAGGAGTTTTTGTATTCCCTGTTTATGAAGGGAAGACCACTTTCGGAGGAGTTTTTGTATTCTCGATTTTTTTCTTTCTTTCTTTTGAACACAGCCAATTTTCCTTTTTGGAGAGAAAGTAGAATGGGGGAAGGCTTATCCCTTTGGTTACTCGATTCAAACGAGATCATCCTATTTCTTAATAGCATCTGCTATTTGAAACTATTTTGATATTTTGAACAAGGCTTAATCTTATAAGCCAGGGTTCTTTGAAATATCGCCAATTTGTTTTTGGAAGACTCTACCTTTCGAAAAGTATAAATTCCTCCATTCAGGGTTATATAATCAACTTCGATCCTTCTTTCAAGAAGTTTCAAAGGAGTTCGATTTTTCAAAATCTTTTCGAAAAAGGAATTTAACATAAACCCTTATGAATATTCGAGCATTTTTCAGGTTTTTCTAATTTCGACCGACAATATCAACAAATTTCGATTTTTGTTGCCCCTTTTGAAGACATGGGGACATTGCTACTCAGGTTTTCCCACCTCTTCGGCTTTCTTTGGGGTGGTATGATATGAATATGATGCATGCTATGCACTCCATGTGATTCAAAATGGAAATATACTATTTTATGCAAGAGTGAACATATGAAATGTATCTCACAAGCCAAGAAGGAGATGCATTCTATGAAATTTGTTTCTTCATGGAAGGTGTCTAGGGGCTATATTTAAAAATACCCCTAGCTTGAGGGAAATTTCGCATGGCCACATGGTGAAGGGCCATGACTTTTCAAAAGACTTTTTTGGATGGACAATGTTATGTTCATGTCCATGTATTTCCATGATTTTTCTAACATGATCATGATACTTTTTGCTCAAGGATGAAAAACATAACCAGCCCTAAGTGATCGTCATGGCCATCAGGTTTCGATTTTGACATGGTCTCCATATTTCATCGTGAGATTCATGTTCTTATCCTAACACAATTTTGGTTTTAACCAGAAGTTGAAAATCTTTCTTTTCAAAGTCATATGTAGGGTTAAATTTTTTGAAATCTTGATCCTTTTTGAGAAAGCAGTTTTGGGAAATCCTCTCTTTGTGTATGAAGCGGTTTTATACCAGCCCTTTTGATTGAAATATGTTTCCTACACTTGATTTTGGTCAAGCAGGGTTTTGGAATTCATTTTGAAGATTCATGCCTTCTTGGGGCATTTGATCAAGTATGGGGAGTGTGTCTCAAAGAGGCACTTCAGCCACACGATACAGGGCTTGTCCCTTAATTGAGTCTTGAGTTTTGAAACTCATACTCTATTGAAAGGGGCTGCCATTTTGCCTACCTGTTGAGATAGGATTTTTGAAATGAGTGCCTTAGTGAATATCATTCCCTTTTTCATGACATGGGAGATGATATCTCGAATTTAGAGGCCTACAATAAGGCTAAGCACGATTCTTTTCTTGGCTTAGTGATTCCTGTCACATGCCAATAGAGTTTTCGAAATGTATGACACATTTAGTATGAACAACATCTTCATTTGATCAAGTCAAGCAAGCAATGTAGGATTTTTAAAGCATGGAAGGTTTTTATCAAAAGAATTTTGAAAAGGCTTTTGTGAAATGATAACCCTTTTTTCGAGACTCTCATTTCCATTTGAAATTTTCCTTGAAGGTGTTGGATTTGATCCGTATGGAGACTGCTTATGAAGGCTCGATACTTAGGGGGTCGACTTTCATTGCCCCTTTAGTTTTTCAAAACCCTGAATTCAAGTTCTAGGATGATGTCTAGACTCGATGCATATGAATGATTTCAAAGTGTAATGCATGATGCTTATGCACACACTATGGGTTAGGCTTGTTTCTAAAAATCCCCAATCTTTGCATAAGTCAAGGATCTTGCGAATTTTAGGAAGTTCGAAGGTTTTTATTCCTCCTGGTTTTGATGATTCTCGAGCTTTTTAGTTTTGAAAAAGCTCTAAGCAAAAGGGTGTTCAACATCAGCTTTTTGGATTTTTTTGGTTTTTGGGAGTTATATACAATTTTTGAAAAGCATTTTTACAATTTTTGAAAATGGACTTTGTACATGGCCAAAGGCTTTAAAACAAATTTCTTTTTGGAATTTTCATTTTTCTAAATGTTTTTGAGATTTTGTTTTGGGTTTTCAATTTTTTTGGTTTTTGGCAAATATCTGATTTTTTGGCTTTTTCAAAAGGAGGGATCTTCCCATGAACCTACAAAGAAAACATTCATGAATCAGACTCTAATCAATAGGTCTAAGACATGGGTTTTGGGTTTTAGAGGTTCTACAGGGCACCCTTGACCCATATGGTCTTAGGTGGCGGCTCTGGGGGTATGGGTGGGCTGTAGCCCAATCCATACTTTTGTCGATTGGCCTGAGGTAGGACAAGTTCAAGCCTACCTTGGTTTTGGGTTCCTAGGCCTTGGTAGGGTTTATATCCCATATTTAGAATCATGTTCCAAGACTTCTTGTTTTTTGAAAAGTTTTTGTATAAATCATGGCCTTGGAACATGGAATCGTCCATGTCAGGGATATATACCCTTTTGGATTTTGGGATTTTGGATTCTGGGGTGATGGAAGACTTGGGCTTCCATGCAACCTTGGTTTGGGAGGTTTGTTTCTCAAAGTAAACCGTGCTTGGTCCTTTGAGAAGCTTTGGATATTTCGAGGTGATTTTGTCTTCAAGGAAAACTGTACTTGGTCCCTCGAGAGACTTTGGATATTTTGAGGTGATGGAAGACTTGTGCTTCCATACAACCCCGAATTGGGAGATTTTGTCTTCAAGGAAAGCCATGCTTGGTTCCTTAGGAACTTTGGATATTGCAGGGTGATGGAAGACTTGAGCTTCCATACAACCTGTTTTTGGGAGAATTTTTCTTCGAGGGAAGACAAGCTTGCTCCCTCGAATTTTTTGACTTGCTCCTTAGGTTTAACTCGTGGTGCCCCTAGGGATGGATTTTTTTGTTTCAAAGCTCTAATCTTGGTTCCAGGGTACAAGACTAGGCTCGAAGAAGTGGGTTTTTCTATGGTAGGGTTATGAGCTCCTAAGATGTCGATGCATGCATTAGGGGTCTCCATGTCTACCATTTTTTGAACTTCTTTTTGTTTTTGCTTTTGAAATTCTTTTGGCTGATGCGGGATTTTTGGCGCACTTTGAAAATTCTCTAACTTAGGCACATTTCATGGGTTTGTGTGTGCAAAAGGTTTATCCAATGCATCTGATGACCCTATATGAAGAAGAGAGTTTTGAGAAGGATGGGTTTCAGGCATACTTTTATGATATATTTTATTCTGATTATGGATTGTTTAAACTTAATACTATGAATAATGAAGAACCTTCAACTTCCTCTATTTATGTTGATTATGTAATGCTTATTGATGTGAACACATAGCATAGAAGGTTATGACATGTTAGCTTAAATAAATTAAAGAAATTACTAACCTTGACCTATTATTTGGATTTGATAAAACCACATTCAATAAATATGAGACATGTATTCAAGAAAAAATGATGAGAAAACCAGTTTCCAAAGAATCCAAAAGAGCTACAAGTTTATTATAAATTATTCACACGATATTTATAGACCTTTTAAAATAAGATCCTATCAAGGAAATGTCTATTTTAGGGAAAACATTAGATAGTTTCCTTATGAATTACAGAAAATCTACTTCAATATCCTAAATTTCACTTCCTCAAACTTAAAGAACTTAAGTTTGAAAAACTCTTCGTTTTGATACCCCGGAGCTAATGCCATTAGTGACTATCCGACATAGAATACGGGAGTAATAGTATGTTGTTGACTCAACATCCACATCAACTAGATAGATCATGATCTATTTTAGATTTGGCATCCGATATCCATGGTTTCATGGATATCTAAATAGAGATTCAATTGGTATGTGTATTCATTCTTCCCCACAATCCCTGACATAAAATTTTGTTCTCCTTCAATTCTTTTGTCTCACACCATCTTTGTCTTCTAAGTATTCATTTTCTCCCATCCCTAATCCCTAACTTCCTTTTCCCCCTATCTATAATAGAGGTACACTCACTTATGTATTTGTCTTCATGTTTTGCATAGTCTACTGATTTGGAGTTTCATTATAAGAGGTAAGGATATTTGTGTATTCATCTTCTTCGGATTATGTGCCTTTCATCGATTTCGAGTTTTATTAATAGAGATATGCTCATTTGTATAAAAGTTTGTAGTTTCTTGCATGTTTTGCATTTTTTGTCGATTTGGAATAGAGGTATGTTCATTTGTGTATTTATGTTTTGCATATTCATCTCCGTCTTTTGCATCTTTCACCGATTTAGAGTTTCATCAGAAGAGGTATGCTCATTTGTGCCAAGTTTTTTTTTCTGCATGAAGCAATAAAATGTTTGTTATAGTATCTCATGTAATGACGACTTTCACTTTAGTATCTTGTATTTTGTTATCATGTTAATACCTCATGGTTATGTTAGTACCCCATGTATAGTATATGATGTGCTTTTCTCATTTTGTATTGAAAATAGTATATTATTTAGTGTTATTATTTCTTACTCTTTGACATATAAGATGACACTACTACCTTTTGCTTCAACTTACATGGGCATTCATTTTCGTTCGTTTGTTGTGTAGGCCATGAAGCTCATAACCCTTATCTTACATTATGGTAAGAAATAAAAGTATGAGCTAGAGATGGTTTATATTGATGGATTGACATCAACGGTTAAAATTGATGCAGACTATTTGCGATTTTAGCTATTATTTTGGTTGTTATGAGATAGAGGATTGAATGTCTTCATGACACGATATAAGCTTTGTGATGTCTTTGTAAAGTCTAAGTATGTTGAATTGTATACTTAAAGATCTCAACTGTCAATCTCATCGATCGAACGGTTGAGATCTTTAAGTAGAGATGAGTGTATATATGGACTAAGCTTTCTCTCTCTCTCTCTCTCTCTCTCTCTCTCTCTCTATATATATATATATATATATATATATATATATATATGTAAATAAAGGAAGACCTCTACCATCCATGTCCAATTTGGGTTACACCACGAACATTTTGGGTCAGGTTACAATTTGTCTCCTTCACGAATTCAAGCCACAATAGCACCAGCATTCAAGCCTTATAGTGGCAATACTTTTACTACCTATATGTATGATATATATATGTATGTATGTATATATATGTATGTATGTATGTATATATATATATATATGTATATATATGTATATATAGAGAGAGAAAGTAGTCCATACTCACTACTCAATCATATTAAATTATTTGTTCTTCATGATTCTAGCGTTTCAACTACCAATAACCATCTTCCATCACCTTCCATTGTTCAAAATAACCTTCCGCAAGTGAAAACCACCGCCACTATCACAAGCACCCGAAAAGCTTAAATATGTATTTATATATGTAGGTGGTGGTGTGATTTTATTAGGTGGTTTTGATGGTGGATGTGACGGTTTTAACAATGGAAGTTAGTTTTGTGTAGTAAACGAGTAGCATAAGGTGATGGAAGGTGGCAACTAGTGGTTGAAACAAGAGAACCATATAAAACAAACCATTGAATAAGATTGAGTATAAACTACATCCTCTCTCTCTCTCTCTCTCTCTCTCTCTCTCTCTCTCTCTCTCTCTCTCTCTCTCTCTCTATATATATATATATATATATATATATATATATATATATATATATATATATATGTATGTATGTATTGTCTATACTGACAGTGTGTACTAACGCCTCCATTAGTGTAATATGATTGCCTTTTTTTTAATTTTTGAAGCACTTTAAAGTTACAAATACATTAACATTCATAAACCATCAATTGGAGTATATATATATATAATAAGTAAAGCAAAGGCATGAGCTCACGCCGCATGGTGTGTGTTCGTCTATATATATTATCAACGAGGAAGAAAGAAATATACAGATGAAGTAAGTGAATCTGGTCACTTCTAGACTTTCTAGTTGGGCCTCAAGCCACCAATTCTAGCCACCAACCTTGAACCGTCTTGTATATTAATCGTAAACCATCAATTGGATTTGATTGCATATGCAGGTCGACTCTAGTTGATCAAAACAAAGGCCTTGCTTGCCTTATGTGTTTAAGCCTGTGCCACGAACTTGTGTCAAGGCCAGCCTTTGCCAGTATGGATCACGAGCTTTGATTAGAGACTTTATTATTGAACAGGAATTATTCTCCATTCTTGTTTTCACAAGAAAAGCATGACGAATACTGTCTTTGTCCTTTGCAGAATAAATCAAAGTATCTTGCGTACAAGCAACAAAGATATATATATTGGTGTCTCTGTAAGTAGCAGAAAGATCAGAACGAGAGCCCAACCCCTCTTGACTCATTCAGGACGGGAAACTTCTCTCCCCCACACCATTTTTGTATACTGTCAATGGCGTGGCTGATGAGCCAGTAGCTATATCAATGCCAACACGAGAATCCGTCCGTCTTTCATGTCATCTTCGGATAACATTGTTAGCACACGTCTGGACTTACCTAATAAACGGGAAAATCATGTAGTATCAGAATATTTTTAAACCATGATGACCAAATTAAAAAAATACTCAAATCATACAATCTTTATTTGAAGTTTTTTCAAAACTAAATTTCGATTTTATTTTTCTTATTTATATACTTATATCCTATCCTTCTCCTTTTCTTTCTACATTCTTTCTCTCTCTTTCTGTTTTACTTTCTTATTCCTCAGGTTCGTTCTCTCTCCTCACTCACTCCTCATCTCTATTTCTTTCCCCTACCTTCTAGTGAGACTGATAGAGAGTATAGACTCACACACCTTAATCGTGTCGATTTTTGTCAAAGATAACCTTCATAATGTTGATTGTATCGGGTGTGTTTGACTAACGATTTTGAAGTGTATAGTACATGGTGTCATTATCGATGTCGAGTGTCGAAATGTCCACACAGGTGCGGCACTCTCTTGGAAGAAGTCTCTACATGACATGGGTTTCAGGTATCTAACTGAAGTATATAATTGCTTATTAATTTAAATTCGTCTTGATTTAAGTCATACATCCTTGGAGAAGCAGTTTCAGGAAGTTGGTTCGAGTTTGCATTTTTGAAACATGTTATTAGCCGCTGCCGGCACATTGACACTTCCACGATGATGTGTGTTGAATACTTAGACACTTGGGTGAGCATAAAACCGAATTATCAAACCAAAATTCTTGATTCGGTTCAGTTACAGGAAGAATTGGTTCGGGGTCATGGTGATTTTAAGAAATTTGATATTTGGTTAAGATTCTGTTCCATAGTTCCAAATTCAAAATAACTGATATATTGATTTATACCATGAATAACATAAATACCTCCTCCCCCTGGGGCCCGACCATGCCCTAATCGACAAATTGACGGAACTTCTCTCTCCGGTTACTCTTCGGCAGCCGTTTCTTCGACAAGCTACAACTGATCTTGTGTTGTCCAGCTCTTCACTAATCTTACTGTCCTATTCTAACAAGCTGCAATTAATCTTACTAGAGCTCTGTCGAATTGAACTGACCCATGCTCACCCCTAAACCTTCCTTGTGATGCATCTAAATATTTTGAGATGCTATGCAACGAACTTCATAAATGTCAACTCATCATGATTATTATTATTATTATTATTATTATTATTATTATTATTATTATTATAGAAAAAGGCCAAAGACTAGCTCTCACACCCATTCACTCCTTCAAAGTCAAACTCGGCACTGGCAAGGATGTCAAACTGCCCTTGCAAATTGAGTTAATGTTTAGAGTAACCCGTTATCAATTCAGTATAAGTAATAATATATATAAGTTTAAAGTTAAAAGGTAAATATTATAGAGCATCAATTAGACCTGTCATGTTTTATGGTTCTGAGTGTTGGGCAGTTAATCATCAACATGTACAAAAGATATCTGACAGAAATGAAGATGTTGAGATGGATGAGTGGTCATAGAAGAAAAGACCGTGTACATTACGAGGTTATTAGAAACAAATTAAGAGTGACACCAATAGAGGATACAACGAGAGAATATCGTTTAAGATGGCTTGGACATATAAAAAAAAGATTAAAAAAAAATTAAGAAGGTATAAAAAAACTAAATTTGGAAAGTATTAAAAGAAGTAGGAGGACGACTACAGAAGTGTTGGAAAGAAACAATAAAGAATGATCTAGCTTATTGTGAGTTAACTGCTAACATGGCACATGATAGGACTATGTGAAAACAAAGAATTCATGTAACCGACCCCGTGCAGTATGATTAAAGGCTTAGTTATTGTTATTGTTCTAATAAAATATATAAATTATAGATACTCACTATTTTCGCACTATTTTTCTGTCAAAGGTTATCTTCTTCAACACAGAAAAATGGACAGGAGAGAGAATGTCAATACAGAAGAGAGCACAATAATAACCATCCACGAGGGCACTGCCGTAACCTCCTGTATACTATTAGAAGAACAGCTACACTTTCGAGATTTCCTTGGTAAGCACAAAGAAACTGCTTATGGCACATTAATTTATCTTGCTTCACTCATCACCTATGTTGCATGGATACGAGTACGGTATTTAATATGGGTAGTGTAATAAAAGAAATCTAAAGTATGAATATGCCACTATTAAAAAATATTAAAAAAAATATTTATACAAATGATTATAACTGCAACACCAACTAACAACTATATAATATCAAACTAAAAAAGTTTCGATTCAATAATATTTTCAACTTTATACATAAGTTTGATATAAAAAATTGAAGAACATCACATAAAAAAAAACCCACCCAACTTCAAACCTCAACAGTTTCAATCTTAACATAATTTAATACATTAGTCATATGAAAAACATAATAAACATATAAAGCAAAGCTAAAGCATGAAGCTAAGAATGAAAATACTAGTGCTAAAATGCAAAAACTAAAGCAAAGAGCACAACACCCACGTAAAGTACACATAGTATTATACTATCCGATAAATTAGTAATGACTCTGACTAATTAATGAGTAATGAAAATAATAATTACACATGACATTACAAAAATGAACACATCTAAGAATTTCGATTGTAGCGATTGAGAGAGTATGAATGGCAAGGCAACATGTTCAGAATGTCGAGAGAGAAGACGTAGATGGTCGTTCGTCCAGAGAGAAGAGCAATACGGTAAAATTACTATCGAGAGTATGAAAGATTGTGCTTCTGAACATCTGCGATTCACCAAAGACAGAGAGAGAAGGTCGTGCGAACCTGAACCGTAGGTAGTGGTCGTCCGTCGCTGTCGGCCACCAATAATGAGCGCAGCAGAGTGCCAGAAGCAGAGTCTCTCTCTCTCTCTCTAAGTTTAGAAATTAGGGGTTTTAGTTAGTGTTTTGGAATTTGGATCGGGTCGATAGGTCGATCTGATCCATACGAGTAAAGTATTAATGTGGGGTAACTCAGTTTTCAAAAAGTTATTGTACATTAGTAAAGTATTAATCTATCAGTATTCCATGAAGTCTCACGTAATCTCACTTGACATGGCTAAAGTTGGACAACATTGATCTCATGCCTCGATCTTATTCCATAAATTACTAGAGAGAGCTTCCCGAACTTGTAGATGCATTAAAATTCTAGTTTCCTGTTTATTATTTGACATACCATTATGAAGCATCCATATCTTGAAAAGCCTACAAGATTTGATAATGAGAAAGTGGAACATTATCATTAAAGGTGGCTAGAGACAGGCACTAATTTGGCCTCATGTCATGAGGCAGGCTCTTTTAGTTACTAGTCTATGATCTTGAGATCAATCACCTTAGACAACCCACATCTGGGCGCTCAAAGTACGGTACAACAACAACTAAGCCTTTTCCCATACTAGACGGGGTCTGCTACATGGATTCTTTATTTCCACATATCCCTATCGTGTGCCATGTTAGTAGTTAACTCCCAATAAGCTAGATCATTCTTTATTGTTTCTTTCCAACACTTTTGTGGTCTTCCTCTACCTCTTTTAATACTTTCCAAATTTAGTTTTTCTAACCTTCTTACAGGTTCTTCTTTCGATCTTCTTTCTATATGTCCAAACCATCTTAAACGATGTTCTCTCATTTTATCCTCTATTGGTGCCACTCCTAATTTGTTTCTAATAACCTCATTATGTATACGGTCTTTTCTTGTATGACCACTCATCGATCTCAACATCTTCATTTCTGTCACAGACATCTTTTGTACATATTGATGATTAACTGCCCAACACTCAGAACTATAAAACATGGCAGGCCTAATTGTTGCTCTATAATATTTACCTTTTAATTTTAATGGTATCTTCTTATCACAAAGAATACCTGATGCTCCTCTCCATTTTAACCAACCAGCATTAATTCTATGTGTAATATCTCCATCAATTCTTCCATCACTCTGAAAAATTGACCCTAGGTATTTAAAACTTTCCTTTTGAAGAATGCAATGTGTGCCAATTTTAATTTCTATGTCCTATGAAGTAACCAAATGATCAAACTTACATTCCATATATTATGTCTTTGTTCTACTAAGTCAGAGGCCTTTGCTTTCTAATGTTTCTCTCCATAGTTCCAATTTTCTATTAACTTTTTCCTTAGACTCCTCCACTAATACAATGTCATCAGCAAATTACATACACCAAGGTACTTCATCTTGAATATGTTTTGTTAACTCATCCATCACCATTATAAATAAGTATGGACTTAAAGTTGATCCTTGATGTAACCCAATATTAACTTCAAAGAAATTTGTCGTTCCTTCATGAGTCCTCACACATGTTTTTGCACCATCATACATGTCTCTTATAAGGTTAATATATGTCAATGGGATAGCTCTTTTTTCCAAAGTTCTCCGAAAAAACCTCCCTCGATACCCTATCATAAGCTCAAAGTATGGTAAGATTGTAAATTTCATCAAAGGTATCATATCCAAAAATCTACAAAAGGTTTATTTCTAATGCATTTCGCCATTGCAGCAAATAGTTCAGTTATTTAAGAAATACTCCCTCTTCCATTAAGGCATATGGAACAGAATGCATTTGCTTTCTAGGAAGCTCATAGAATGCATCTCTGTTGACAAAGACCAAGAAGTGGAAATTTCAAACGGTATCTGTAATTGAGATTGTGTAGGTTCTATAAGAAGATCTAGTTCAACTAGAACACTGAGGTACTCATCTTCGATTTATCCGAAGTGTCGTAGTGACATTTATCGTCATAATTTATGCAACCAATGAATAACCCCTTGTTTTTGTCTTTTATTATCCAGTCATCCAGTCGTTTAACAGCAACTTATATCATGGACTTTCCTGTCTCTCTATGAGTTGACAACAGAAGGAAGTAAACCAGTGGCAGAGGCTGCCCTTTGTGACGACGAGTAAACACTAACTGGAGCACCTTGGAATGGTTCCTTAAGTTCCTTGGTCCTGAAATTGCCCTTGCGAAAACAGCGAACGTGCATTTTCTTCATGTATCTTTGATTCATCTTGTTCAGTCACAGCGAAGGCTGAAAACCCGAAGTTTGGAGAAGCGGAAGAGAAATTTTCAAGTACTGATTTTCAGGTTGTCACTTGCTGTTAGGTACTAAGCTATGCATCTCCTTGAACATCACTGTCCATGTTTTAAGGCTATGGCAGTCTCTTGGTTTTACAAAGCTCTGACCAGAAAGCCATATGGTATTGCCATGTCATGAGATGCTTGATCTCCTTCGGTGTCCTCTTTATAATAGATGAGCGGGTGGTTAATTAAATTAATATAAACAACAACAACTAAGCCTTTTCTCATACTATAGGGGGTCGGCTACATGGATTCTTTGTTTTCACATAGCCCTATCATGTGCCATGTTAGCAGTTAACTCACAATAAGCTAGATCATTCTTTATTGTTTCTTTTCACACTGTGGTCGTCCTTTACCTCTTTTAATACTTTCAAAATCTAGTTTTTCATACCTTCTTATAAGTTCTTTTGATCTTCTTTCTATATGTCCAAACCATCTTAAATGATATTCTCTCATTTTATTCTCTATTGGTGTCACTCCTAATTTGTTTCTAATAACCTCATTATGTATATGGTCTTTTCTTGTATAACCACTCATCCATCTCAACATCTTCATTTTTGTCACAAGCATCTTTTGTACATGTTGATGATTAACTGTCCAACACTCAAAACCATAAAACATGGCAGGTCTAGTTGTTGCTCTATAATATTAACTTTTTAACTTTAATGGTATCTTCTATCACAAAGAATACCTGATGCTCCTCTCCATTTTAACTAACTAGCATTAATTATATGTGTAACATCTCCATCAATTCTTCCATCACTCTGAAAAATTGACCTAGGTATTTAAAACTTTCCTTTTGGGAGACGCAATGTGTGCCAATTTTAATTTCTATGTCCTCTTAAATAACCAAATGATCAAACTTACATTTCATATATTCCGTCTTTGTTCTACTACGTCGAAAGCCTTTACTTTCTAATGTTTCTCTCCATAGTTCCAATTTTCTATTAACTTTTTCCTTAGACTCCTCCACTAACACAATGTCATCTGCAAATAACATACACTAAGGTTCTTCATCTTGAATATATTTTACCATTATAAATAAGTATGGACTTAAAGTTGATCCTTGATGTAACCCAATATTAACTGCAAAGAAGTTTGTCATTCCTTCATGAGTCCTCACACATATTTTTGCACCATCGTATATGTCTCTTATAAGGTTTATGTATGTCAATGGGATACATCTTTTTTTCAAGGTTCTCCAAAGAACCTCCCTTGGTACCCTATCGTAAGTTTTTTCTAGATCAATAAATATCATGTGAAGGTCTTTCTTTTTTCTCTAAAATGTTTCATAAGACGTCTAAAAAGGTGAATTGTTTCAATAGTAGATCTACCTAGCATGAATCAAAATTGGTTCTTTGTTGTATTCGATACTTGTCTTAACTTACGTTTGATAATTCTTTCTCATAATTTCGTAGTATGACTCAATAACTTGATACCTCGATAATTCACACAATTCTTAATGTGTCTCTTATTTTTATATATGGGTATCAGTGTACTCGCTCTCCATTCCTTGAACATCTTTTGGTTTCTCCATATTTCATTAAATAGTCTTGTGAGCCAAGTAATTCTTGTTTCTCCTAGGATTTTTTAAACTTCTATAGGCATATGTTTAATAGCCTCTTTGACTTCATTCTTCCCCCATCATAGAACATAATCACCACTACCCTCAGATTAAGGCCAAAAATTAACCTTCCTGAATTTCTTCTAAAACTAGCAATAAAGCAAGAACATATGACTAAAAATAAGAAGGAAAATTTGTTAGTGATAAAATATGAGATAGGGTCTACCTCCAAACTCAACAAAAAGAGAAATAAATCAAACAAAAAGTTTGGCAAGAATAATAAAAAGGACAGTCAATTTTTTAACAAAACTCAAAATACCGCTTCTTAAGTTAAGTGTTTCAGCTATGAAAAGATGGGACACTACAAAAGGGATTGTCGCAACAGGAAAGGTAGAGAAAATAACCTACAACGCGGATAATTAGAGAAGCAGGACATAATCTGCGTAATATCAGAATGTCTTTATATGGACCGCCCGATGATTGGTTGGTGGATTGACTCTGGAGTTACCAGAAATATCTCGAAGACAAAGAAAGGCGCAATGGATATAAATGAATACAAACCAAGAGAACATCAGGTGTACATGGGAAATAACACTTTCTCGGATGTTTTGGATACTGGGTCCTTTATAATCTTTGTACAAGGCAAACATGTTGTACTGACTGATGTATTGATTGTGTCATCTATAAGGCACAATCTAGTTTCGGTCCCTACCTTAATAAAGAAAGGTTTTGAAGTCAGGTTTATTCCTGACATGGTGACTATGGAAAAATAACAACAACTAAGCCTTTTCCCATACTAGACAGGGTCGGTTAGACTATGGGGAAACATAGGAGAATATTATTCTCTAGGAAATTTGATGTAGAACATGGACTATTCAAGCTGAATGAAAATTCTTCTACTTATATTGATTGTGCCTTTAATATTGATGTGAATGTATGACATAAATGCTTGGGGCATATAAGTCTGGAAAAGTTTGATTTATTGACTGTCCTTTTTATTATTCTTGCCAAACTTTTTGTATACCAGAAAATTATCCAACTTTGATTTATTGCTTAGATTTGAGGAAAATACTTTCAACAAGTACGAAGCTTGTATACAAGAAAAAATGACAAGAAAAGTTTTTCTCAAAAAGTCAACAAGGGCAACAACCCTGTTAGAGGTCATTCACGTGGATTTATGTAGACCATTTAGAGTAAGGTCACGTCGTGGAATGGTTTATTTTATAACTTTTATCGATGATTACTCGATATATACTTATTTATATCTCTTGGCACATAAATTTGAGTCACTTGAAGCTTTTAAATAATATAAGCAGGAAGTTGAAAATCAACTGGGGCATTCAATTAAAGTCTTAAGATCAGATAGAGGTGGTGAATATACTTCTGCAGATTTTCTTGAATTTTGTAAAGATTTTGGTATTACAGAGCAAAATTCAATGCCCAGAATACCTCAACAAAATGGTGTAGCTAAAAAATATAACAAGACCTTACTAAATATGACAAGGTCAATATTGATTGATGCCTCTCTACCAAGGATATTTTGGGGAGAAGCAATAAGTTCAATGGTATACATACTCAATAGAGTACCATATAAGGTTGTATTCACTACACCATGTGAGATGTGGTTTGGAAGAAAACCCAACCTAGGTCATCTCAGGAGGTGGGAATCTATTGTACATGTAAATATCCTTGATCAATCCAAAGATAAGCAACACAGTAGGTCCTTGAGGTATATATTCATCATATTTCCTAGATATTCAAAGGGATATTGGTTTTATCATAAGGACCATGGACCGATAAAAAGTAGAAATGTTGAATTCTTAGAAGATACTAAAAATGACATCATGAAAAATAATGATGAATATACTGGTGATCTAATAAACCTATATCAATCAACATATGAACCCATAGGAGATCTTCCTAAAACAACCGAAACTTTAAGTGGACATAAAAGGCCTAAGGTCAAACTATCCTACTTAAAGGATTATCACACTTATCTTACAGAAGAAGTGTCTAATTCGATTGATTTAGATGAGTTGATTGATAACTTGACTTATGAACAAGCTATGAACTCATTGAAAGCAACAGACTGGGGGAAAGCCATCGATGACGAAATTGAATCCATTGAGAAAAAACAAGTCTGAGAATTGGCTGATTTGTCAAAAGGAATAAAAGTTATAGGCTGTAAATGGGTTCTAAAAAAGAAATACAAGGTCGATGGTCCAATCGACAAGTTTAAAGTGAGGTTGGTTGCAAAGGATTTTTCACAAAAAGAAGAGATAGACTATGTTGAGACATATTCCCCAATTACGAAATTTGCATCCATAAGGATAATCTTGGCAATATGTGCATATTATGATTTGGACTTACATCAGTTAGATGTAAAGATTGCTTTTCTAAACAGAGATTTAGATGAAATCATATACATGCAGCAGCTCGAAGGATTTGTAGTTAAAGGCCAAGAAGATAAAGTATATAGGTTGAGAAAATCTCTATATGGCTTGAAACATTCACCTAGCCAATGGTATTTGACTTTTCAAAATGCCATTATAGAACTTGGGTTTGTGGCTAATAAACTTGATCACTATTTATATGTCTGGAACAATGGGAGCCACTTTGTCATCTTATCATTATATGTAGATGACATATTGTTGACTAGGAATGACAATGAGATGATTGTCAAAACTAAGTCATGGTTAAACTCAAGGTTCGAAATGAAGGATATGGGAGAAGCATATCTTGGGTATAAAGATCTCTCGAGATAGATAATCTAAACTCTTATTCCTAAGTGAGGAGAGAGATATTGACTATATCCTCAAGAAGTTCAAAATGGGTGAATGCAAGTCTGTTGTTACACCCATTGCAAAAGGCGTTAAACTAAGTAAGGTTGATTGGCCTGGTGAAGGAGACAATAAGCCTAATGTTCCTTATGCACAAAGTCGTGGGTAGCTTGATGTATGCTATGGTGTGTACAATACCTAATATTAGATTTACTGTTGGTCTTATGAGTAGATATTAAAGTAATCCTGGATGGTAACATTGGATAGTTGTAAAAAGGATTTTAAGATATCTGAAAGGAACAAGATACTTGAAACTGTGTTTTCAAGTAAATAAAATGAAAGTGGTAGGATACTGAGATGCTTACTTTGTTGAGAGCAAAGATGACAACAAATATACCTTGGAGCAAATATTCTTATTTGGAGGTGGTATTGTTTCTTGGGCACGTAAGAAACAGGGCTATGTAGCATTGCATACAAAGGAAGCTCAGTATGTGTCTTGTTGTATGGTTGCAATGAGTGTCGTTTAGAAAAGCTGTTTCATACGTAATTTGAAGCTGGAGATAGCCAACGAGCCAGTTGTCATTTACTGTGACAACAATGCAGCAAATACTCTTATCAAGAGTGGAGCTGATTTCTCAAAAAGCAAACATATAATGGTTAAATATCACTATACTCATGATATGGTTATGAGAAAGAAAATATCCATTTCATACATACTAACAAATGATATGTTAGCAGACCCCTTGACTAAAGGCATAACAGAGGAACTTTTATCAAAACATGTTGCGAACATGAGTTTGAGATATGTTTGATTGTTGTGTAGGTGAATAACCACACAATGGGCAAAGATTGCAGTAGCAATCATGAAATGACATTATTAGGAAAACCTCGCAAAAGTGAGAGAAAAACCAGTATGTCAGTTCACTTAGCTTGAATGGCCAAGTCAGAGATATAAGGCAATGGTCATTCTCGGCAACTTAGCATAGAAACGGTTAGACTGGCCATCCAACCGATTTTGTGGACGGGTTATAGAAAGAATGGTCGTAACGGCTATAAAAGCGAAATCGCCGGACCGTTACCAAATGACACGATAATAGTCCGGTTATAGGGGTGGTTGAAGAGGAAAGCCCAGTGGGATAAACCGGGAAGGGAGGAGTATGCGTTGCTCTATAAATACAGAGCACCGCAGACAACAGATAACATATAAAAAACAGAGATTGGAATACCGATACTAAAATAGCTTCCTAAAAAAACCCCACTGAGAGGAAACCTCAAACCGAAATATACATACCTTTATTCTTTTATTGCAGGCATACCTGAGAAGCAAAAACCACAGAGAACAGAAGGTCGACGAAGTAGAACCAAAGGTCAACAAAGGCAGGAATCCTGCAAGCAGACATACCGGGAAAGGAAACAGAGAGTTCCTTGGCTTTCTTAAGAATCCTAGCCCTACACTTGCAAAAGGTCACTTGACGGTGAATTGGGTTTTCAATTCTCCTCAATTGCACCTTGCCACGAGCCATATAGTTGATGTCTTTTCCACTAGTTTAGACTAGCTTCAAGGGTGCTACTCCTGCTTCTGCTTTCTTTGCTTGCAAACTCATTGCAATTCAGAAGAAACCTTTGAAGGAGCGATTGATCCACATTAATTTCATTACTTATTGCTCTCACCTAATGAGTGGACGACGTTTCTCCAACTTACAACAAATGCACTCGCCATCTCTTTATTATTTGTCAACTTTATAATAAAGTTTTAATATTTTTGGCTACATGTCGTCCATATAAAAAATGTTTCACATTTATAAAAATCATTTGAATGACATTCACCAAAACCAGATAACATGTGGCATTTTGTTTGGAGTATATAACTCTCCTACACAACTCATCACCAAAATATAATTCTCTAACTCTTCCACACTTACAAAAGCAAAGGACATTGAGAGGTTCTTAGAGGTTGATGTAAACCCAACAACCTCAAGGCAGAGCATTTTATACCTATAAAAATATTAAAAATATATAAACGTTAATGATAATAATATAAGGTATACATTAGTACACAATAGTAAAACACTTAAATATTTGTCTTATATATGTTGTCAAATTCTAATACCATGAAAATGTATAAAGTAGGTGTACAACAAGGATACACAAATACAATATCATTGATAGTATCTATATGAGGAACTTTATGATGTTATGTATACAATAATAACAACTAAGCCTTTTCCCATATTAGATAGAATTAGCTACATGGATTCTTTGTTTCCACATAGCCCTATCATGTGCCATGTTAGCAGTTAACTCACAATAAGCTAGATCATTCTTTATTATTTCTTTTCAACACTTTTGTGGTTGTCCTCTACCTCTTTTAACACTTTCAAAATCTAGTTTTTCATACCTTCTTAAAGGTTCTTCTTTCTATATGTCCAAACCATCTTAAATGATATTCTCTCATTTTATCCTCTATTGGTGTTACTCCTAATTTGTTTCTAATAACCTCATCATGTATACGGTCTTTTATTGTATGACCAATCATTCATCTCAACATCTTCATTTTTGTCATAAACATCTTTTTTACATGTTGATGATTAACTGCCCAACAATCAAAACCATAAAACATGGCAGGTCTAATGGTTGCTCTATAATATTAACTTTTTAACTTTAATGGTATCTTCTTATCACAAAGAACACCTTATGCTAGTCTCCATTTTAACCAACTAGTATTAATTATATGTGTAATATCTCCATCAATTTTTCCATCACTCTGAAAAATTGACCTATGTATTTAAAACTTTCCTTTTGGGGGATGCAATGTGTGCCAATTTTAATTTCTTTGTTTTCTGAAGTAACCAAATTATCAAACTTACATTTCATATATTCCATCTTTGTTCTACTATGTCGGAAGCCTTTACTTTCTAATGTTTCTCTCCATAGTTCCAATTTTCTATTAACTTTTCTCTTAGACTCCTCCACTAACACAATGTCATCTGCAAATAATATACAATAAGGTTCTTCATCTTGAATATGTTTTGTTAACTCATCAATCACCATTATAAATAAGTATGGACTTAAAGTTGATCCTTGACGTAACCCAGTATTAACTTCAAAGAAGTCTGTCATTCCTTCATGAGTTTTCACACATGTTTTTGTACCATCGTATATGTCTCTTATAAGGTTTATGTATGTCAATGGGATACCTTTTTTATAAGGTTCTCCAAAGAATCTCCCTCGGTATCCTATTGTAAGCTTTTTCTAGATCAATAAATATCATGTGAAGGTCTTTCTTTTTTTCTCTAAAATGTTTCATAAGACGTCTAAAAAGGTGAATCGTTTCAATAGTAGATCTGCCTGGCATGAATCCAACTTGGTTCTTTGTTGTACTAGATATTTGTTTTAACCTACGTTCGATAATTCTTTCCCATAATTTCATAGTATGGCTCAATAACTTGATACCCCAATAATTCATACAATTCTTAATGTCTCCCTTGTTTTTATATATGGGTATAAGTGTACTCGCTCTCCATTCCTTACACATCTTTTGGTTTCTCCATATTTCATTAAATAGTCTTGTGAGCTAAGTGATTTCTGTTTCTCCTAGGATTTTCCAAACTTCTATAGGAATATTGTTTGGTTCTACCGATTTATCACCCTTAATATGTTTAATAGCCTCTTTGACTTAATTCTTTTGAATACATTAGTAGAAATTGTGGTTTATATACTTTTATGATTTGGCTAACTCTCCTAAGTTAATACTAATATCTTTATTTTCATTAAGAAACTTATAAAAATAATTTTTTTTTCTATTTCTTATATCATCATTTGCCACTAGAATTTTCTCATCCTCGTTTTTGATGCATCTAACAGAATTAAGATCTTTAGTTTTCTTATCTCTAGCCTTAGCTATTCTAAAAATATCTCTTTCACCCTCTTTTGAATTGAGTTTTTTATATAAATCCTCTTAAATTGTAGTTTTTGCTTCACTGACGGTTTTTTCACTTCCTTCTTTGCTTTCTTATAAGCCTCTAAAGTTTCATTAATTTTCTTAACATAATGTAATTTATAATATTGTAGCCGACCCAAGAGGCTTAGTTGTTGTTGTTGTTGTAATGTAATTTGTAACATTTCAGCTACCACATTTTATTTGCATTTTAGAATTTGTCTGTGACATAAAGGTGAACTGTGCTCGGTGAGATGGCATTTGTGGATCCTGCTATTATGAGTGTTTCCTTTTGTTGTATTAAAAAGAATAAGCAGCCCTACGATATATACATAAACTTATAATTTGGTGCTGCACCTATTTGACATTCTGACACCCGGCACTCACGCTTAACGTGTTTCACTCCACACATACTATTTTAAATGTTTTTTAACTAAAATTCCAACTCAGAGATAGTTTAGTACATCTAAGAAATTTTCATAAAATATTGACCAATCTTTACTTTTGATTAATAATTTGCAGAAACATTTTTTTCTTTGATAGTTCTGCAAAATATTCTCAATTATATAAAAATGAAAAATATGCTTTATCCATATACGCTGTTGTGTCACTGTTTTATCAAAATGTTGTCCCAGACCTACCTGCACTTGCATCCACTCTCTTGTGACGTAGGGAAACACATTTAAGAGTTCATTGTTATGTATGATAGAGAACATTTCTTTGTAATGTAGTACAACACTTGCATTCATTGTCATATGGTGGGTTCTCCTCTGGTACATTCCTCAATTTAGGTTCCAAACTTGCTTTATTAAAGCCTCATTTTGTCCCTTAAAGTTCTATTTTGAAAACTTGGGTATTGGTTCAGCTGGTGCAGTTGTTTCTGCTCGTTTTGAGATATGGTTGTAACGCTTTAAAGGCTAAGCACTTAAGGTAACATGAAGAAAGTAGGCTTACTTGGACGAATGTGGCATCCACTACACATTCCCAGTCTAGCAGCTCTTGGGTCCTTCCTATTTTCTGTTCATGCACTCACTTTTCCGTGGTAATATGAATTATTTTCCTTCTCATTATGGTTTGTTAGAATCGGTTTTCTATGGGTCCCAGAGTTCTTTGCTTCAAGGATAGAATCTTGTTTAGTTTAGTTAAGGAATATATTCCTTTCTTCTATTACCACACTCAACTCCAAATCTCTGATTGAAGATGTGGAACTTTTAGTTTGAGTTGGTAGCAGCCCCTTGTAGTTCGCATGAAGCTGATATTTGGACGCAGTTCATAATTCTGCATTCACAATTGTTCCCTTTTAGGAGAATCCAACAGGTTTCAAATCATTGGTTTCATTAACACTATCCTTAACGCGCATAAACTTGAGCCCACTAGGATTTCATCCACCACAATTACATTTTCATACATGTTCTTGCTTCCTCAAACACTGCCATGATATGCACTCCAAGACGTTTTGTGCCTTCTGTCCAAAATCGCACCACCCATTCACCACAATCTTCATTCGTAAGTGCTTGAACATCAGGCAATTTTTTTTTCATGCATGGATTCAGGGTTCTTGCCCAATGAGATTGAAGGTTTGGAAAATTTGTCTGAGATTGATGATCTTACTACTACCTTTATGAAGGTTAGTTGGCTTTGTTCCAGCACTTGATCTCCAAGTAGATACATCTTGGAAATTCTTGTTTATCAAACATGTTGGTTTATGTTACACCTGCCATTTTGTTTAATGGCTATCTCAAGTCTTGCCCAATGGATTAAGGCATGTTCGTGAATATATCTGAACCCTAGTCTAAAACTTGTTCTTCTTGACAACCTATCAAATGAGATTATTGTTTGCAGAAGCTCAAAAATGATTTGGCAAAATGAGAAATACCATACAATGAGACACTAGCTAATAACAAGATTACAAGAGCTTCAGTTTGATCCCTGCGATATCATCAATAATTAAGATTATCAGTACCTTACCCTCTTTCTCTAGTTCTTCTTTCTTTAACTTTTGTGTCTCTTCTTCCTTTAACTTTCGTGTCTCTTCTTCCTTTCTCTTCCTTTTTGGCCTTTTCCATTCTTCCTTCTTTCTCCCCCTTTATTTGATCATTTTCTTCCTTTCTCACTTGGTTCTTCGCTTCTCCCAAACCATGGTGGCTTGTCTTCTCTGGCATGTGAAGTTTTGACTAAAGTACCTATCTCATATGCACCAATAACACCAACCACTACAATTTTCTAGATATTCTTTACTTTTTTCTTGGTTGCGCTTCATCATTACGGTGGAAAATGAGTTTGTAAACCTTTTTGGGAGTACCAGATATGATCAAAATTGAGACCTAATATTCTTGTTCGCTGAACTTCTTCATAGGGTCAGTTCCTTTTTCCTATCAGTGATGATAATCCAGTTGTTAAGTGAAAGACTCTTTTGGGTGTGAGACCTAGTCGTGGTGTTAGTCTATAGTTCAACTTCTTTCTAGGGAAGTGCCAATGGTGCAGTTTTAGGATGTTCAACAAATTCCCCCATGTTGATGTCATTGCTAATGGATCTCTTTCAAGATTCCTTTCTGGAAAATTGTGTAAAGATAATTATATCTCTACCCTTTTTAATCTCTTTATTAGAAATGATTTTGCAAAGATCCTAAATTTCATTTTTCCAGTCTAGATTTTGTACCAAGTAAACTGAAACTCATAAGGTAGAGTCTCAAATTTTCCTAATAGAAATCGAAAGCTTTTATATGATGGTATAAAGAAACTGGGACCTTTGCCAGAAAATTATTCTTCTAGAAGTGGAAGGGGAAGGCATGATGACTATTCTCCAGATCAAAGGTGATTTAAGGAAGAACTGGAATTCAGCTTGTTGCTCCTCCTGCGAAGCAAATTTTTTTTTGAGGGTTACCTTAGGCTTATGACAGCTAGCATAAAACTTTGTTAGACTTATTTACTATGGATTTTACAAATTATGATAGGGCTATGTAGAAACAAAGATTTCATATAGCCGACCCCACCTAGTATGGGAAAAGGCTTAGTTGTAGTAGTAGCAGAATGTAATTTGTAACATACCCTCTTTGACTTATTTTATTTTGTGCTACTTCACTCCACCACCAAGCTTCTTTTTGTGCCGGTACACTTCCCTTAGGTTCATCTAACACATCTTTATCCACTTTCCTAATATATATAGCCATATTGTTCCACGTATCACAAGGTGTACCAACATAATTTTAAGCATCTCTTTGATGGACTTTCTGTTTAAATATACATTCTTTCTCGCTTTTGAGGTTTCACTATTTAGTCTGAATAACTCAATGCACTCTTTTATTCTTTATCTATTTTTTTACTTGTAAATTCATAACTAAAAGTAGATGTTGGGTGATTAAGCTTTCTCTAGAAATTACCTTGCAATCTTTACAATACGCTCTATCTTTTTTTCTATAAATAAAATAATCAATTTGTGTTTGTGATAAGCCACTCTTATAAGTAATTAAATGTTCATCTCATTTTTTTAAGATGGTATTGACTATAAAGAGATCAAATGCCATAGCAAAATTTAAAATATCCCTACCTTCTTCATTTATATCCCCAAAACCAAAGTTTCTATAAATACCTTGATATCCTAATGCCTCTTTACCAACATGTTCATTTAAGTCTCCTCCTAAAGAAATCATCTCCCTTTGTGGAATTCTTTGAATCACCTTATTTAACTCTTTCTAAAAAGTTATCTTTATACTATCTTCTAATCCTACTTAGGGTGCGCAAGCACAAATTATATTCAAAACCTTTGCTCCTAATACTAATTTCAACGTCATGATTTGGTCACCATATTGTTGTATGTCTACTATACAACTTTGTTTCGAGCCTTTTCCTTTCCTAAGTACCATAATTTAAAACCTGTATCCTCAATCTCCTTTGCTTTTTCTCCAATCCACTTTGTCTCTTGTAAACATAAAATATGAATCTTTCTCTCAATCATATGCTACCTCCATTAGCTTACCGGACAATGTTCCAATATTCGAAGAACCACTACGAATCTTATTATCTAGGACTAGCTTTCTTACTACTGCATCCGTACATATTGAAAATGTGGAGACCCCTCTATAATTTATTCTCTATATTCGGGCAGCAATGTAGTGGGACTAACTCCTTTACCCACACACATCCATGATGTAGGAACCTTCTCTACAATTGATTCACTACATCCGGGCGAAAATGTAGTGGCCCTTGCTTACTTTTTATTGTATTTGAGATCTACGATGCGTCGCTAAGAGGGGACGTCCCAACGCAATTTATGCTTGCTCTCGAAAGCCTAACGCAACTCTCCTCCTTTATTCAGGCTTGGAACCGGCCATGCAAGGGTGATCCCTTACATGGGGGCGTTACATTCTTATTGGCACAAATTTTTTTAAAATTGAACATTTAGCTCTACCGATTCTAATTAACAAACTGTGTGTGGAAGCGGTGCGAGGTGGTTGAACGTGGGTTTCTGCTGCCAATGCGCCTTCATCCACAATCTCTTCAATATCTAACCTTCTCAATAACTTTAATGATCCCTCTCTCTCTCTTCTCTCTCTCTCTCACACACATAGACAGATGCATGCCAGCATGAACACACACAAAGAGGGGGACAAACTACATGCATTTCACCTGTGCGTACCTACAAGACCAAAACTGTTGGAGGGGAATCAGACTCCACCTATCTCTAAGAAAAAAGACGTCCTTGTAGTCTCTTTTAGTGAACTTTAGGACATCCCTTTGGGCACTCTTTTGTTACCTGTTCAGCACTGACGCCAACAAGGAAGCGGATATTCCTCGCCTTGATACTTCAATTGACTGTCGTGTCAATGTTCCCAAATACATTGCTCTCATGCAAATTTACACTGTAACAATCGTGTCCCATGTCTTTCAGTCTGTCCAAAATGAGAGAACCAAGATGAGCTACCTTTAGGGTGCAAAATTTCTCTTCAAACAAAGTTCTTTCTCATAGAAAAGCAATTTCAACCATCATTGACCGAGAAAGTGCCGCACTACATTGGGAAGGATGACACTTCTGTGATGTAGGTATGAAAGATGCATTAGTTTTATAGGTCTTTTGGTGCAATATAGTGATGTATTATCTTTTGTAGTTGCAGTAGTTCAGCCTCAATCGAGTACTTCGGATGAAGGTTGCAGCGGATAATTAATTTTTATGTTAAAACAGTTGGCCTAAAGTTAATTAACATTGTCTTAATTTTCTAAAATTGAACTTGTCGCATGCATCTACTGAATCACATAATTATAAGAAATCTCTCCTGCTGGATTGGAAACAACTCTATCCTGAATGCCTCTCCTAGTGACTTGGTTGTTCTGCTAGTGTAGAAACTCCTAGTTACTAGGCTTTCCTGGCTAGGGCATTGAATAAAAGCCTTCAAGTCTAAATGTCTAACGAGTTCAAAACCATTTTGTGGTGGGGGAAGAAAAGATGCTCCTTACAAACAAAGAACTCTATTATGGACCAAGTCCAAACGTTACCATTTAAGTTTGCGTAGGTTGATAAGTTCAGTCACCAGCCTAATGAAATTTCACATAAGCATACATCGGTTTTCTGTTGGCAGGGCCGCAGGGGTCCTTTCTCCTTCATAAGTTTCAGACAAGACTAACACACAAGCACACACACACAAAGAGGGTTCATGAAATCTTTCCGTTATTGCAAAACGCAGATTCCATGCTTCTGCTTATAAGATGATTTAGATGCACATGCACACACACACAGAGAGAGAGAGAGAGAGATCATTTTTGTAGGTACACTTTATTCATAAGAATACTTTTCTTTTTTACATTTTAAATTAAATTTCAACCATCTACCATAAAAAAAAATGGATGGTTGAGATTTGTTTGAATTTGCTAGCGCCTAATTGTACTAACATCAACCATTTTCCCTATATATATACATAGACCAATTAATTTATTAGCAAGACATGATTAATACTTCATAGATCAATTAGTCTGCTACTCAAGATTACTTTTGCTACCTGTCGGCGAGTTTTTGGACTGCATATATTTAATGCTTTTATCTGTATCTTCCTTTAAGTGCGTAAGCAGTTTCTTAGTGTTAATGAAGACTTATATGCCATTTAATCTGCGTTGTAGAATCACGACAAACAGAACAAATGAATTTCTGTCTTGTACTCTGCTATTAAATCTGTTCACTATCAAAGTCAAGTCTAGATTTAGAATCTGTTTGTTTTTGCATTGCCATTTTCATGATAAACTGCAGACTGTCTTTCAGGGAATTTCTGAGATTGGTGATTTCTATGGCTGGAGATATCGACCAAATTAGCACCATGATTCTTAAAGAGAATTCCCCATGGTCCCAGTCTATGCGCATAAGCTTGCATACGTCCATAAATGATGTAGCACATGCTTTAGTATTATGGTGTTCGTGGTTAAGTTCTTAAAGAGAATTCCCCATGGTCCCAGTCTTTTAAAAGCAATATCTTTTTTATTACTTGAGAGTACTTTTTCTCAAAACAAATGAGCAGTCAAAGAATTAGCTCTGGCTTCGGCCTCTCCGTTTGTCACCAAAAGGAAATATGACCCTCATTAATAAAAAAACTTTTAATGAAGAGGGGCAGGTGGTGGTGATGAGATCATCCACATTGTAGCGGGGTGGAGCGCCCACCCCACCCGAAATTCCAAAATGTTGGAACTGGGTATTGAAATTTTTCATAAATTTTGAAATTCTTTACGGTCAGCCCCACTCCAACTTGATCTCCCCTTACCCTTAGTGCTTTGGTCCTTTGGACCTTTGACTATTGGTTTTATCCGAACTTTCAAAATATCTGAAATTCCAAATCGGATTCAAACTTGCTTATTGTTTTCCCATTTGATTAGGGTGGTTTTTTCCGTGTTGGTCTCTTAGACTTTCCTGCGTTTTCTCTAAATCTCTTCTAGCACTTAGCTGCAATTTTTTCACAAAAGAACCACCAACATCCACTAAATAATCACAACTCACGGTCTGCCATCTCTGCTAGACTACCCATCTTTATTCTCATTGCATTTCCATTTCGTCCCATTCTAAGTTAAATATCTTGTGTATTTCATTTCCCATTTATGTATTTTGTTTGCAGCAAGAAACATAAACATATTAAACAATTTCAGGAGTCTTATTGTCTTATGCTTATGGACTTTGGCTTGAAAACAAATTTTGATTGGTCGTGAGAACACTGAACGGTAAACCTCAACCCACATGTCTCGAACTCGATGTCGATGTTGTGATATCTGATAGATTGATTTAATATGCAAATGTGTTAGATGCTTGGATGTTACTGTTGTAGGATTAAACGAGCACTCATTTAAGCTTGTCATCTTGTCTTTATTCAATGTGTTGGGCAAATTACATATGGTATGGTTTTGTTGTGATAGCCGATTTAATTTTAGATGTTATGGGATTAAATGAGTATTCATTCAAGCTTGGCATCTAGTCTCTATTGAATGTGTAGGGTAAATTATCTAATCTGGTTTTATTGTAATATCTTATTCAATCTGCAAATGTTTTAGATTCGTGGATGTTATTGTCATGGGATTAAAATTTTAAATGAGTATTCATAATTCATTCTAACTTGTCATCTGGTCTATGTTGAACATGTTGACAGTTTTCAATTCTCATAGTGTGTATTTGCTTGACAATTTGATAGCCAGTTTGGTTGTTTAGTCTATTTATTTTAATTAAAAATAAATTCTATATGTTTAGTCTATCAATTAGACAATTTGATATCCAGTTTGTGTTGACAATATGTTTAGTGGTTATAATTCACTGCTTTGTGTTTCTTTAATTCTGTATTTTGGTTTTTCATTATATATAGATATGGAAAAAAATCAAAAGAAAATCAATTGAATATCAGGTCTTGATCAGACCATCAAGTTTTGTTAATCAAAATCAAAACAACATAGAGATCCTAGATATAGATAAATATTGCTTTGAATGGAAAGTAAAAGATTTAATTATTGATCATAGGTTGACACCGTCGATTTCAAGTTATAATGTTAACAATCAAGATAAAGTTTGGCATACTTACAAAAAGTCCATATCAGCCATGAGGTCATGAATTTTCATAGATTGGGGAAGGAAACAATAGGCATCACTTTATTTCAAATTGGTTTGATGAGTTTCAATTGTTGGGTATAGTAGAGAGAAAAATGTTGCATATTGTTTATTTTGTTATCTCTTTCCAGATCCTCTTAGTGGTCTTACTTTTACTTCAAAATGATGTATTCACTTTAAAGAGAAGAAAAGATTATATAAGTATACAACAACAACTAAGCCATTTCCCATACTAGACGATGTCGGCTACATGGATTCTTTGTTTCCACAGATCCCTAACGTGTGCCATGTTAGGAGTTAACTCACAATAAGCTAGATAATTCTTTATTGTTTCTTCCCAACACTTTTGTGGTCGTCTCTACCTCTTTTAATACTCTCCAAATTTAGTTTTTTATACCTTCTTACAGGTTCTTCTTTTGATCTTCTTAAAGATTATATAAGTATGAATGTACTAAATATAGCATGTATCATCATGCTAAAATGAAATATGATTCACTGATGAATGATAAACAAGCAATCACCATTAGATTTGCTAAATATAAAGTAGAAGAAAATATATCAAATTTGCTTTAATGCTTCGATTGATGTGTTACAGTTGCTCTCACCAACTCTACTTGATAGTTATATCAATTGTAGAGAATCATAGAGAACTAACTCATTTATTTGATTATTTCTGCCATAATGAACTGTGTGGGAGGCTCTTGTAAAAGACTTGAGTTGCTTAGAATAACAAAATTCGATAGAGTTCCAAACGAACTCAAAATTAAGTCTATTGAAAGTGGTAGAGGTCTCAATCAATTACTTGGAATCAAAAGGCCAAGAGATATATATTGGGGATCAAATATTTTACTTTGTAACACTTAATGAGAATGTTTTTATCTATCATAAATGTCCTTCAAATTGTCAGTGAGGAGGGTACTAATACAAAACAAAGATCCAGTGCATATTCAAAAGTTGATTTAGATATTTGATTTTGTATTTATTATGCATTTAGTGGAACATATTTTGGGAAAACAAATGATTTGTTCTTGGCTTTACAAAGAGAAGAACAAGATATTATAAATGCTTTGAACCTTGTGAAATTGACTAAGAGACAATTAAATATTCTAAAAAATAAAGATAGTGCCTGAGAAGATCTTATTGAAAAAGTCTTTTCATTTTGTAAGGATCATCATATAGAAGTTAAGAACATAGAAGATCCCTTTACATGACAAGGTGGGAGATCAAGACAAAAACAAAATGAGGTGACAAATTTTCAATATTATCAATTTGAGGTTTTTAATGTTGTTATCAATTTGGTGCTAAGTGAACTTAATGATAGGTTCATTGAAAGAAACACAAAGTTGCTCTTGTGCGCTTTATGTTTTGATTCAAGTGATAGTTTTATTTCTTTGATAAAGAGAAGATTTGATTTGCAAAGTTTTATCCATTTGATTTTTCTCATAGTAATCTTTGATATCTTGATCATTAACTTGAGAATCATATTATAGACATACGTGATACGCAAAGCTTCAACTTAAAGGAATCAGTGAAGTCGCCCAAATGTTAGTGCAATAGAAGAAAGACAAGTTTTATTTTTTAGTTTATCGACTAATGAAATTAACAATTCTTTTACCTATTGCAATTGCAAGTGTAAAGTAGGTTTTCTCTACTATAAGTATTGTTAAGAATCACTTATGAAACAAGATAAGTGATCAATTTGCGAATGATTATTTAGTAGCATATATTGAGCAGGATGTGTCATTAGATTTAGATAAAGAGATCATCACCAAAAACTTTTAAAATATGTAAACTTGACGAAAACCATAGGTAATGTAATTTTTTTAGTTGTGTACTTTATAATGCTTATTTCTACTCTTTTTAAAGTTCCTTATGATTGTGTTTCATATTTAGTGTATTGGGATTTGTAACCTGAGCAACATTTTGGAATGTGATGCTAATCAAAAGTGTATTTCATACGTGTAAGATTGTTCAAGTATGTCAAAAAAGCTCATCGTTCATTATGGTTTCTCTTTTCTTACTTATTTTAATATTTGTTATGAATGATTTCTTAAGAGAGAATTACTTTTAGGTGAACTCTCTCAAGTGTGTTACGTGTCATCTCTATGTATATCTGTGGACCGTAGTTTATACCAATGATCTACTACAAGTAAGTATGACAACAACAATGTGATTTAGATATAAATTTTGTTCTCGTATATTTGAGATGAATTTGTTTCTTATCATTGTTGAATACTACAGATTTAGTGTATGCAATCAATATTTCTTATTTTAGCTTAGTTATTATTTTTTATGTACTTTATTTTCACTCCACCTGAAATCAGTTTCTGAATCCGCCACTGGATGAGATCTCAGGTAGGGTTGGTAAACGAGCCAAACAAATCGAGTAAAGGCTGTTGCTCGGCTTGTTCACAGTACGAATTTAGCTGCACGAGCAAACCACTAGCCGAATAGCTTTTGTTCAAACATATATATAAGCATCTCACCATCCATTTATGAGCAGAGACAGTTATTTAAATTCTCGAAATAAAATGATATTTGTTTGCCTAATACAATTTCCTTGATGCATGGTTTAGGTTGAAGTTTTAAAAATCCTACCTAAGAAGCTTTCACGAGCCGAACTGAGTTGAGGGTGTCATTTTCACCTTCATTTTTGAATGGTTTAATGAACCAAGCGCGTGAGCGCGGATGTAATCAAACCAAGCCGAACTACAGGTTTCCCGATCGATTCATTTATCAGCCCTTGTCTAAGGGCTAAGAGGGAAAGGCAATGAAAATGAGTTTGTTGTGACTGACAAACAAACCAAAAGCTACCATGCATTTACTGAATGCAATTAATTCACTGGATGTTTGGAGACCCATAGTGCTAGATAAGCATAAAAATATGGTTGCTATAGTTTTTCTCTTGTATTTGTTGTTAGAAAGATCCTTTTTTCTTTTTTCAGACTGACAATAAATGCATCTCATTGTTGATTCTTACTGCGTCTAATGGACCTCTCAACTGCACCATTTAATGAGGCAGTCGACATTCATTTATTCATTTCTCCTACTCCTCTACTGTGTGTGACAGAGAGAGAGTGTTGTTATATATTTATCTACAAGTAATTTTCGTCTCCTGACGGCAAGACCTCGAAAATCGAAGACCCATGGTAAGTGGAAGGATCAAGTGCTACAAAGAAAGAAGAGTTGTCACTGTTCATTATTAAGACATGCTTCTTACAAGAAGACAGGCTCTCGAACCACGTCTCACTATGATGTGCATGATTACTAAATTCTATTACTAAGCAATGTTTTTACTAATTATAGCTGTGAGTTTGGAGATTTGTTCAAAGTGGACTTTAATAGAACTCTCTCTCTCTCTCTCTCGTAGTACAACAACAACTAAGCCTTTTGTAGTGGGACTAGAAAATTTTACCGTGTCCAAAGGGCATTCTTTTCCTCAGAAGATTGCTGACATGTAAAATAGTGGGTGGAAGATTTGGCCCCAGCCATCTGTGCAAAGTAATGAAGCTACTAATTGAGTAGGCGTGCCTCTACAGTTGGCACACTTGCCCATTACTGTCTCCCTTGGAACTTCAAGTTTTCGTTGTTGAGATTTCTCTTTTCATTTTTAGTGTTTATAGAAATTGCCTAAATCAAAGGGTGAATCATCCTAAATTTTTTACTGTAAAGTTTAACAATGGTTAAAGAGCGGCCTATGAATCCTTCACCAGTATGAGAACTCTTCTCTGTGACTTAAGAAAGTTGGCCCCCAGGTTTAAATCTATTATAAGTATTCTGAGGATTATTCTATTAATCGTGCACGAATTTTACGAATTCCATGCATGGGAAACATTCTCCAGGATCATATGCTCACAATTATGGTGCATTTCCATACTCTCAAACGTTCACATTACATGGCTATAAGTATATCTCTATGCAGATTACAGAGGACACAAAAACACCATTTTCCTCTCTCTCTCTCTACGTGCTAATGGTGCACTCACTCTGCAACTCTGTTGGATTTAATGTGAATTAAGTTGGGTTTATTAACCTAATGTGCATTAATAACATTTAATTATGTTAATATCCTAAATATTCAATTGATGCATCATTGATATATGTGAAAATTCTAAAGTGTAAAAAGTAACATGTGAGGGACTTGTAAATGTGATGATCAAGAGGAGACAAAATTTAGTCTCATATTGAAGAATGAGACAAACCTATGTCCTTTTATATAGTTGGTAGCAATTAAACCTTAGTTCAAAGAGTTTGAAGTGGACATGCTAGATCACACGCGTGTGCATCTGGCCGACCTAAGGTCGACTTAACCTTGATGCAAAAAAGGTTTGTTGGTCCCTTTTTTAAACGTTGACAGTAGCGTATGAAAATTTGGTTAACCATGTTAGAGCTACATTTGTATATTGAATCAGATTGTCTCCAACCCGATACTGACCCTAGAAGCTCGAATAAAATCATCGAGTGGAAGGAGGACACCCAATGTCGTTATTGTATTTTATCGGTACTGTAAAATGTTTTATTCTCTATATATAGTTCTTTTTCTTCTACGATAATGAAAGATATGTGGGTTGTCTTAGATCATAAATACAATATTGAAGACTTAGGTCTTGAAAAGTTTTTTATGGACATGTTTCTTAAGTATCAAATGGTAAAGGAGAAATTTGTAGTTGAACATGCTCATGAGTTTCATTTTTATGACATTGTATGAAGGAAGTTGAGATGGAGCTTTCTAATAAGTTTATTGTTATGTCTATTATTGAGAAATTTCTTAAGTCTTTATAGGGTTTCGGCCTAGATCTCAAGTATAAGAAGAGTAAGATGACCCTTGATGATCTAATGCTAGACATAGCAATAGAGGAAAATCATAGAAGTGAGAAACATGTTATGCCTATAGACAACATCCATAGAGTTAACCTGATGATCGGAAAGAAATAACATAGTGATCCTAAGGGAACAGGCAAAGCATAAACCAAAGCTCAAGAACTAAAAGAAACTCATAAACAAATCTTGTTGGCTTTGTGATTAGGTTAGACATTGGATGAAAGATTGTTTCTCAAAGAAAGTCAAGAAACTTGCAACCGCTGAAGGAGTTATGGTTAATATAGTAGTAACCACTATGTCTGCTAGTGAAGAGTATTTATCCTTTAAACCTCATTTTCTTTTTATTTATGAGCCACAATACTATATTTTAGACATTAGGGCTAATGTAAATATTTGTGTCAATCAATCTCTGTTTGTATCTTATCAAGTTGTCTCGGGCAAAACTATAACCTTAGGGAATCATTCAACTGTTGAAGTCAAGAAAAAAAGGGAGTGTGGACTTGAAGTTTCTTTTATGAAAGGTTCTAACTCTTAATAGAGTTAGACATATTTCAATGATTCGCCGAAATATCTTTAGTGGTCCTCCTTTAGTTAAGGAGAGATTAAGGTTAAATTATAAATGTAACAAAGTCATCATTACACAACTTAGTACAGGGTATTTTTTTGAGAAGGATTATTTGTGTTATGTAGAGAATCTGTTTAAAAATCATGTAGAACCAATTGTTGATTATTGTATGAATTTTAATGATAATAAAATCTCTACTTTTGCTTCATCTTCTTTTTCTTATGTGTACAATATTGAATCATCTGATGTATGGCATGTTAGGTTGGGTTATGTAAACTTTAATTTTATGAAAAGAATGATGAACTTAAAACCTTATTCCTAAAACTGTTATAGATAGAAAACACAAATGTAGTATATGTGTATAAGTGAAACAACCTAGGAAACCTTTCCATACGATTGAAAGAAATCTGAGATTTCATATTTGGTGCACACTGATATTTGTAAATTCAATGAAATGACTACAAGGGATAACAAAAGTTTATCACGTTTATTGATGATTATAATAAATATTGTTATATTTACTTGCTTAAAAGTAAAGATAAAGTTTTAGAAAAGTTTCAAATATTTAGAAACAAAGAATAAACTCAAGGTACTTAAACGATTAAGGTCTAATAGGAGAGAAGAGTATACCTCAAACCTTTTCCAAGTATACTGTCAACATAACGTTATTGTTCATGAGGTTATTCCTTAGTACTCTTCTCAATCTAATGGGATAGTTGAACGAAAGAATAGAACCTTGTGTGATATAGTTAATGTTTTATTTTAAAGTTTTGAGTTACTCACCTATATATAGGAGAAGCTTTGAATATGTCTTGTCATATTTTGAATAGAGTTCTCCATAAGCATAAGGGAAGTAGTCCCTCTGAACTTTGGAAGGGTCGAAAGACCAGTCTTCAATATCTCAAGGTATAGGGATGTCTTGCGAAAGTACTTATCCCTAAACACAAGAGAAAGAAATTGAGATGTAAAATAGTAAATGTTATATTTTTGGGTTATGTGGAGACAAGCTATGCATACATATTATTGGTCATTAGATCTGATATTTTTGACATAGATGTCAACACAATAGTTGAGCTCTGTGATGCTACATTCTTTAAAAATGTGTTTTTCATTAAGACTGGAGTTCTCCAAAGTGTATCTTCTACAGATTTTGACCCTACTACTGGTTTTATTTCAGAATCATGTGAAAAAATCACAAATATGGGGGTGACCCTGATTGTGTTATTTCCATATCATATGACTAAGAGAAAATAACTGAAGCGAAGATAAGTAAACAACCTAGGATATCAAAGGATTTTGGAAGTGACTTTTTTATTTTTAGTGTCGATGATGGTCTTATCACCTTTAAATAAGCTATGACCTCACCCGATGTTAAGTTTTGGAAGGAAGCCGTTAATAATGAAATCTAGTCAATTCTCTCTAATAATACTTTTGAATTGATGAATTTGCCTCTTAGTTGTTCTATTGTAGGTTTCAAGTGGATCTTTAAAAAGAAACAGAATACAGACATAACAATCAATAAGTAAAATACCAGGTTAGTTGTCAAGGGATACACACAAAGAAAGGAATAAATTACTTTGATACATATTTTCTAATTTTCTTGATGACTACCATGAGAGTGTTTATACCATTGGCCTCCATATATGACCTTACAATCCATCATATGGATGTGAAGATTGTTTTTCTTCATGATGACCGCCATGAAGAAATTTATATAGATCAACTAGAGGGATTTACGGCTCGTGGGAATGTGTTTAAAGTATTTAAGCTTGTTAAATTATTATATGATTTAAAACAAGCCCCTAAACAATTACATTAAAATTTTGATTATGTGATATCATCTTTTGACTTCATTTTAATGATTATGACAAGTGCGTCTACTGTAAGTCGATCAATAATATTTTGATCATTTTTTACTTATACATAGATGATATATTGTTGTTTGGTTCTTATATGAGAATAATAAATAAGACTAAGTCATTCTTATATAGTAAGTTTGAGATAAAGGACATGAGTGTAACTAATGTGATTTTAGGGCTTCAAATCACAAGGTTTACTTATAATATACTAATCTCTCAGTCTCAATATATTGAGAAAGTTTTAAATATACAAATCGCAGACTTGTCAAGACCTCATATGATTCATCTTACGCTTTGTATAAGAATAAAAGTGATATTCTTTTGTATCAACTATAATATTATCAGATTATTGATAGTTTGATGTATCTAACCAATTGTATATAACTAGATATTACATTTGCTATATGTAAGTTGAATAGATATACCAGTTGACTAGATAAAACTTATTATGAAGCTCTAGACAAAGTACTTCGTTATGTAAAAGTAACGATTTCTCTTAGACTTCATTACGCTAGATATCTTTCTATTCT
Source organism: Brasenia schreberi (assembly GCA_036023115.1). Classification (NCBI taxonomy): domain Eukaryota; kingdom Viridiplantae; phylum Streptophyta; class Magnoliopsida; order Nymphaeales; family Cabombaceae; genus Brasenia; species Brasenia schreberi. The sequence continues at coordinate 2,086,162 of JAYKKT010000036.1, read as the reverse complement.
TCAAGGATTTAGTGATGCTAGTTGGATAACAAAGAACTTTAAGAGCAATGGGGTCACTAGATATGTGTTTCTTGTGGGTAGTGGTATTGTCACTTAAAAATCCAAGAAACAAACTATTTTGACTTATTTTACCTTTGAGAAAGAACTATGTGCTTTAGTTAAGACTGGATTAGAAGTTTAATGCCTTACGGGACTTATTTCTAGTTTACCTATGGTAAAGAAGTTATTTCTTGCAATTTCAATATACTATGATAGCATGACTACAATTGTTAAGATCAATAGTTCTAAGTACAACAAAAAATAATGCAGACACATCGAAGTCATACTAAAGCCTATAAGGGCTCTTGTGCGTGATGGGGTCATGGTTGTAGATTTTGTTAGATCAAAAGATAACACAGTCGATCCTTTGACTAAGAGTTTGAAATGAGACTAAAACCCATAATTTATTTGCAAGCAGTGGCAACCCAACCTAAGTAAGTGGAGATCCTATGAAGTAGGTTTAATGTGGTAGTAACAATTTGTTGGGTGAATACGATGATATTTTGTATTATATGATACTTTTAGTATCTATGTGTTTGTATCATTTAAACCTAAAGTGTTATGACTGAAAGTTAAGTAAGGAATTATTCTCTAAATAGGATCAAGTCTTAGGACAGGATGCTAGCAGTACATCCTTGGAGATGTCAACTAAGTGATTGACATTGTGTGACCACAATAGGAGAATTGGGTTGTTCCCTGAAGTCGATCATGATAAAGGATATGGATGCATGACCATTAATACATCATTCTTAAAGATCACTCTATAATCTTTTATTATGTTGTTACCAACAAACACCTTTATTCCCAAGGTTCATGTTCAAGACGTATGTTCACCTATTTCCTATAAGGATAATATTGAATAACTTAGGTAATAGTTCAAACTGAAAGGTACCATTACTGAAATCATAATACGATAGTTGGTTTGGGAAGACACTTTTACACTTCAGGACTTTGTAGAGATTATTGGATTTAATGTTAATTAAGTTATGTTTATTAAACTCATGTACATTAATAACATTTAATTCATACTCATATCCCAAATATTTGAAAGTTCTTAAGTGTAAAAAGTCACATGTGAAGGACTTGTGCATGTGACGACCAAGAAGAGACAAAATTTAGTCCTATATTGAAGAATGAGAAAACTCACGTGTCCTTTTATATAGTTGGTAGCTCATGAACCTTATTTCAAATAGCTTACGGATGACATACTAGACCACACATGTGCTAGTATGCATCGGATCGGGCTTGGGCTTGAGAATTGTCTTCGGTCTATATTTTTTATCTAACAGTCAAAAGTGCTTACGTGAGAACAGTTACGGGATGGAGAGGTGCATCATTTGGATCGGATCTATGATCCAACACACAATTTATTGCTTTTTTTTTATTTTTCATACGGTTTGTTTATAGCTTACTTTGGATCTGCGTTGTTGTTGATTGGAGCATGTTGATTGGAGCATGTTTACATTTGTTTATTTTTAAGACTTTTCCCGACAAACTCATCGCTCTTAGCAATGGCCATCTTCATCTTTTCGTTTGTAAGGTTCTCATATGTAGTTGAGGGGCATAATCAGCAGGCTGCGGGTGGAGCATCGCATTTTGGAAGGAGGGTGGCAATGGTGCTCGCAATGTTCATATTTGGTGATTCTCTCATTGACAACGGTAACAACAACGCTCTACCCTCCCTTGCGAGGGCAAACTACTACCCTTATGGGATTGATTTTAAGGACGGTCCTACTGGAAGATTCTACAATGGCTACACCATGTTGGATGAGATTGGTGAGCTCATAGACACGAAGACTCAATTGTGCTCTTGTATTTAGTATAATGTGTGTGCGTGTGCGCGTGTGTGTGTGTGGAGAGAGAGAGAGAGAGAGAGAGAACACTCTTAAGCATGTTACTAGACCGATTTGCCTCATATTGATTGCGAAATACTTGTCCAGTGACATAAAATAATTTGAGTTATGCGTCTGAACTCTTGGGCCTTCCTCTGATACCATCATACTCTGAAGCTTCCGGCAGCGGTGTCCTTCATGGCATTAACTATGCTTCCGCGGCTGCCGGAATACTCGACGTCACCGGAAGAAATTTTGTAAGTGTAAATTTCCTTTATGAAGCCAAACTTATTATAGGAATATATAGTTTTGTTTATGTTTTAATTCATAACAAAAATGTAGCAAGCTAGAGATGCGTATTTTCAGTATGTTTCTAATAGTTAAAAGGGCCTAATGGCTTGGATAGATGACCAACATCCGTAGAATCCAAGTCTTCTCCAATATGGGTCGAGATCCAAGTTGACGTACGCAGATGCAATCCATGCCTCACGTATTTCAATTCAATAGAGTGACTTTAGCTCACCAACAGTGTTGGTCCTGATCAGTGGCGGATCTACATGAAAGACAAAATAACCACATGCATGCATTGCTCTTCTCTCTCTCTCTCTCTCTCTCTCTCTCTCTCTCTCTCTCTCTCTCTCTCTCTCTCATGCACACACACGCGCGCGGTCGCGCACACACACGCTAATATACTACACGGTTAATACAGTTGACAGGTAATACGAACTTCATGGTACAACACCCTGGGTTATATTGGCCACTGATCCCCATGCAAAACATTTACAGACCTAGCTGTGTATAAAAGCTAGATAATTTGAGTAATCAATCATACCTAACTTTTCTTCTCTGATTTTCTTTTACTTATTTCATTTAAGGTTGCTCGAATCCCTTTCAATCAGCAAATACGGAACTTCGAAAATTCTCTGGACTCCATGACCAACCAGCTGGGTGGTGCCGATCAAGCATATAAATGGATTGGACGGTCCATATTCTTTGTGGGGATGAGCAGCAATGATGACCTCAACAACTATCTGATGCTTAACTATATCACTAGGATCCAATACAAACCTGAAGACTTCGCATGTCTTCTAGTACAGGAGTACAGTCGTCAGCTCACAGTGAGATGCTCTGTCTCTCTCTCAGAGCACAAGATTCAGTTAAATGTATAGTTATGCGACTTCACACAAAAATGAGGCTGAAGTCCTAACCCAAGCGACTAAGTAGAGAAGATTAGAATGTAGTGGTTTGAGGACCATCAAAGTGAACCAAACTCCACTTTCCGGACAGATACTGCACGCGGCCTTGCTTATGGTATACAATATCAAACCCAAATCCAAATTCAATTACTCGTGACACAAACAGGGCCAAATTTGAAACCTACTGGACCCATGCCACTCGAACCAATTGACACCTTTAAGCATGATCCATTTAGGCTCGATCAAGCACCGGTTTGGTTGTCTTGCATCTTAATAATTCATCTCTTAACCGTAGTTGCTAGGTGGCTCACTACCCCCATGCACCCATATCTGCTTCATTTCATGTCTTAGTAACTGGCATATAGTATTAATGTTTCCCTATACTGGTAACTATGGACCGCTGGAGTCGGGATGCTGGGCTGCACCCCTAGCCTTTTGGCACAAAGCATCAACAGCAGCTGCTCGGACGAAGTGAATAAGCGTGACTTTCCCTTCAACAACGATGTATGAGCCATGGTGGATAATCTCTACGATCTACTTTCTAAACCTCAATCTTATGGTATGTTCTCATGTCCTGCATACATTCTCTCCATGAACACGGTGTATAGATGCACATAAATAAGATCCAACTACCGATGTACAATATTATAATATTGTTTCTATAGCTTATTATAAATAAGCATCCCATACATCATGCCATACAACAACAACAACTAAGCCTTTTCCCATACCATACATCATGCCATAACTAGAAAAATATTTATTCATGTCCATGTACTCAAATGGTGATATAAATACATGGTGTGGGGGTGGGGGTGCAGGGTTCAGCGTGGTGGACTGCGGGTACTGCGGCATCGGATGCAATGCGGGTCAGATCACTTGTCTTCCATTTCAAAGACCCTGATAGAGATTCCTACATCTTATGGGATGCCTTTCACCCCACTGAGCGAGTGAACGTCATTCTAGGACGCAAGGCGTTCACCGGATCCGCTTCCATCGCCTACCCCATGAATGTAAAGCAGCTTGCAGGCCGGTGATACGCCGTATTACCAAATCACGTAAAACACTAATTTCCAAAGTAAACCCTCTTCCTTTACATCTGTCATGTGTCTCTCCAACGAATGCTGAACGTGCTTTTTTATAGTACTATGAATATAAAATGGCTGGGTTTTCCTTTATTGCTTGTGTTGTTAATTTGCATCATTGGCGTCATTTCTTGTAAGTTCTGCCATCGAAATCTTAGGAGCATGAGCAGGCTAATGCTTTTTGCAGTTTTTTTATATAAAAAATATGGGCATTGTATTACCCGTCTTAATACTAAACCAAAACCAACACTATTCCAAATTCTGTGCAATCCAATTTAGTGGAGCTGGATTCATTATTCTCAGCTGCTTGGGTATGGATGGACCACTCAGAGATCGAATTAGACAAAACAGTTGAGCAAACTAAAACAATGTTTCTTTTTCTTTTACCCCAGACAGGTACGGAGATAACACTCTGTGGTTGACATAGAAGCAAGAAAAGAAAGCAAAGGGGAATAGGTTCTGTGGTTGCTGTGATATCTACTTCTACTGCCGGATTTGGAATTTAAATACTTCTTTCACAAGCTTTGGGTGAATGAATATGTTAATTTCCTTGCACTCACAGCCTACCTTTTGCAACCGCGAAACAGTTTCTTGCTTCAAACTGTCATCACGCCCAGTTGCTGCATTTAGAATCCAGACTCAGTAAGGCAACATATATAATAGTGGAAAGAAAAGAAAGAGTTCAGTCACTGTGATGATCAGCAGCAGCCCCAAAGCTGCTCCTCTTGCTGGTACTGGCCACATAAGATGAACTAGGGGGTCTTCTATGTGGTTCCTAGATTTGTTTCAACAATTGAAACCGTCAAAAGAAGCTGATTTTTGTCATTGGCCCAGGCACTGTTCCCGGCATCGCTATTCCCCTCCCCTTCTTGGAAACTATACAATGCATCAGCTCCATTGTTCATTATGTTAGCGAGTTCTTCGAGTACATCCATTCGGGCACGTCGCCAAGCAGCTTTGCTCAGATGATTAGGAGCCTACCGTCACCTTGCCTCAATGTCCTGCACCACCTACTCAACATCCCCTTCTAATCAGCCCAGGCTCTGCAGGCTATATGGGGTACCAGTGCACCTTTCCCACCAGCGTGACAAACATATTTACTGTTAAAAAGTTTGATTTGCATATCATTTGCAGTAATCATTTTACAGGTGATTTGTGGCTTAGGGAGTTCCGAGCGAGTTGATAGCTGTGGCTTTGACAAGGTTTTACAATGTCATTTGCAGACATGCGTGCACTCTCGTGTCATGGATGAGCATGGTCATTTTAATTTGGTGATTAGAGAGAGAGAGAGAGAGAGAGAGAGAAGCGGTAATGCATTTGTCAAGGTTGAGTCGTTACAAGAAATCAGTATAACTAATTTATTCCACTTTGACATAATTTTAATGGATTTCCTACAGAAAGTATAAAAATGAAAAGGTCTAATGCATTTGTCAAGATTCGGTTTCACATATAGTTCACGGTTCAGGTCTATATAGGTGGAGAATAGTTCAGTCTGGAGTGTTTAGGCTGGGTTTTAAATAGGTATGGTAAAAATAAGACAACATACATATTGGAACTCCTGACTGAACAAAGTAACCTTCGCATCAAACAAATGCAAGTTGCTCCAGCATATACACAAGTAGGTTCAGTTTCCCAAAGCACAACAGTCAAGTATCAAGCATCCCTGAGCTTCATGACATCTATCAAGAACGTAGCCCGCATCAGAAGATTAAAAAAATTCACACCAGTGACTAACTGCAGCAACTGCTTTGCTGCTGTTGGATTGGCCGCCCTTTGATTTGAACCGAGCTCGGAGGGTTCTTGCTTGAACCAACTTGATTTGCCATCCTGCAAAATCACAAGACAATAAATAATTACATGAAACCGAACCTTTAAGAAAACTTCCTCCATACATTTGGTTAGGCAATTATAGATTCATAATAACATGCATAGGCGCACGTCGAGAAGGATTTTAGGAGGGGGTACCCTTACCCTTTAAGAAATTGTGTGAGCTTTTTGGTCGGTTGTAACTAGGCGCTTTAGATGATAGAATAGTAGCAATGACGACATAAAACACAACTGTCAGTTGTGGAGGTGGATAACAAACGCTACAGGTGTGGGAGCGATAGGGAAGGCTAAGTGGCGACTCGCATATGGGTAGCAAGAAGGCCCGTATGCCATTTATTCTCAGAGAAGTTTCATCTACGATACAATCTTCGGCTGCACTGTTAGATGAGATCTCATTCAAATGGGTTAGACATAGGCGTACCTGCTTTCACATTGTGTATTTTAAACAACTTTATCAAGGTTAATGCAGTAATAGATTTTATTTTAAATTAACAAGGGTGAAATCTCTCTCTCTCTCTCCTTAGTCCTTACACCTGCATGTAGTCATGGCCGTGCGTACAAAGGCAAGAAAGCACAAAGCAAACTTGGTATCTCATCCAAATATCATGTCAAATCAATTAAGTAATGAACTCTGTCAAACAGGAAGCAAAAAGCATATTACCTCTTCTTAATTTCTCCAACCATTGTCAGGAAAGCTTGCTCAACATTAATGGAGTCTTTGGCGCTTGTTTCAAGAAAAGGGATTTTGAGCTCATCCGCAAATGCCTGAAATTAAGTACACTTTTCCAAAAAGATAAGCCTTATTACGAATGTCAACACTCAATACAAAAGAGGTTCATGGTAATCTGGCAAGGAAAAGAAGAGTATCTGCTACTTTATCCAACCAATAAAGTTGACCTTGTTGCTTCATATATGCAACATGTGGGGGCACACTGCCGCACCCACACCCATACCATGCAGCAAGGGTCAGGGTGTGGGATCATGGGTGATGGGACAGAGCAATATATTTGTATATATTACATATTTATATGATTTAATTATATGATTTGATAATGCCTAGAAGAAAAACTCATTCTCAAGAAGTTCCTTAAGAAAGTATTAATCCATCAATATTCCATGACACTAGCAATCCGTAAGCTAGTATTTTAAGTTAAAAATATTTAAAATAAGTAGCACCAAGTCAGACACAAGAGTATCAGACACGAGGTCGCATGATAGACCAACAAACTAAAACATTTAAACTAAAACATATAAAGCATATATGTTTTGTGCGTGTCTCTGTGTGTGTATGTGTCCGTACTCCCTGGAGAAAGGAGCATAGCTTTCAATTACACCAACTTATGAGGAATAATGTGAGCCAAACATGGAAATTACCTTTGCAGTTTTTGCATCTACAACTTTGTTCTCAACCAAATCGCATTTGTTCCCAACAAGAAGCTTACAGACACTATCACTTGCATATCTGTCAATCTCATTAAGCCACTGTTTGACATTATTAAAGCTCTCTTGCTCTGTAACATCGTAGACAATCTGCAAGGAACTTAAAGCAATTAGTGATCCATACGACGAGACTTGCTCTGTAACATCGTAGACAATCTGCAGGGAACCTAAAGCAATTAGTGATCCATACGACGAGAAGATGCAAGAAAAAGCCAAATAATATGAGATAGTGTATAGGATGATCACTTAAGGTAGGATACACAGGACAAGATGGTCAAAAGTTCAGCACATTTCTTATGGAAGTCTTGAACAGAACACCTAAGCAATTCTCGTTGTCAACTGAAAAAAAGAGACGTTTCCTTAAGCTTTCGGAAACAGTGTGCAAACCAATAGGGTGAGGATGATTAGAAGATAGATGTAGCAAGAGATATATTCCAGGTCAGACTGATTAAATCCGAATTTCACCAACATCTGTAGCATATATTTTAACCACTTGCTTTTGAAACAAAAGAAGCGAACCTATACAAAGAAAACATCCAGTCAGTGTTATGTGTATCGTACCGTATCATGGGAAATCATGATACGATACAAAGGTTGTATCTTAAACCCACAGTATATCGATTTGTATCGTGTGATACAGGCCACATCCAACGATACAAGGGCGAATCAGCCGTATCGTATGATACGGACGATATGCCCCTGGCTTATCCAAAATAACAATTTTTTTCCTTTTCATTCAACATTTATGTTTCTTCTCTAAAATAGTGATATAACTTTTGTGTTACATGCTATTTTTGAGCCAATTTTAACACTAATTAATTATGGAGTAGAAATGGTTAGCACCTTGATCTGCTCCAACAAAATTAGGATCTTCCAGAACAAAATGTAGAATTAGGACCAAGACTTTTGGGGTCATTAAGTGGTCTAATTTGTTAATTTCAGATTTGAGCAAACTAAGTTTTCTTTGCTCGTCGACAAGTTTTCAAGCTGATTTTAAAAGCTTTTGGATGGAAGAGTCTAGAAATACGTCCATATGAACAGTTCCACTCCATAGGAACTAACATTAACAGAAATACAACCATAAGAACACTATGATATAAGATATCAGTTGTTGTACCTATACTATTAGCAGAAATGCATCCATAGGAACATATTGTAATATAAGATATCATTTGTTATACCTATATAACAACAACAACAACAACAACTAAGCCTTTTCCCATATTGGATGGGGTTGGCTACATGGATTCTTTGTTTCCACAGAGCCCTATCATAATTTGTAGAATCCATGATAAATAAGTCCAACATAGTTCTACGCTGGCTGTCAGAAGCCTAATGCAACACTCCTTTATTCGGGCTTGGGACCAGCCATGCAAGGGTGATCCCTTACATGGGTGGAGTTAAAATAAGTGAATATTGATATTATTATTATTTCTAAAACCAAGGAAACATAAGTGAGAACTTATAAGTGAGAATTTGTTATACCTATATATTAAGATCAATTTGTTGTTTATCATGAATATTGCACAATAGGTAGGAGTGAATTTTCTTGTACCTATATATTAAGAGAAGTTTGTTGTTGTTGGTACTGCCCCAATGATGAAAGTTGTACCTGTAATTTGAATTAATATTTAATGGATCAATGTTTATCCCAATTTTGACTTATAAGATTTTTTCTTGAATTTTCTGATTTTCCTTGATTTTTTATTTTTAAAAATAGTTTTTTCAAAATTTATGATACGATACAATAAGCATGTATCGTACCATGAAGAAAAATGATACACGTTATGATATGGTACAGATAACATTGCGTCCAACTTTTACTCAAAACGATTTGCAATTTATTGAATTATGAAAATAAAAGGATAGGAGCAAGAAGAAACAAAAAGAAAGCTACCCCAAAAGTTGGGAGAGAGAAAATCAGCTCAAGACTATTTCCTTGATATTTGTAAGTCATTCACTTCTCTCAACAGCAGTCAATCATCCTAATAGAGGACTTACAATGATTCCATGGGCCCCTCTGTAGTAGCTGCTGGTTATGGTTCTAAATCGTTCCTGCCCTGCAGTATCCCACTATTGAACAGAAAAATATGAGTTCAAACTGAAAGGTAATAATATCACAGCCAAGTGCAATGAACCCTGAAAATTCCTTTCACCACTTGAGAAGGCTTCACAAAAAACAAGTTATGTGAGGAAGAAAATTTTGCCCTTCAAGAAACAAAATTGTATTTTCACAGGTTTCCCTTCTATGAGCGTTTAAAATGAACACAGAACAAGAAAATTTCTGGATATTTTCTAGTTAACTGCTTCCAATTTTAAGAATGTCTAAGACTGTGCAGTAAGTTCTTGTAATACAAAAAATTAAGCACCAGCAAATGCCATCAAGTTAAATATTGAAAGCCACACAAGAAACAACAACACTTCACAAATCACCTGCAAAAACAAGGTAGCTACCTTGAGACGCACAACACAATAGGCCCCGACACTCAACAACTAAACTTGAACTGACATACTAATTATAAGAACATTTTCCTTGTTTCTCATTTTTTTTTTAAATCTCCAGTGCTTCCCCATATGGCATAGAACTCTCCAGTGCTTTCAGATATCGCAGAGAACAAGATAGAAGATCAACAAATAAGTTGGCACGCCACTAAAATGTTTGGTTATGACACATGACCCTCCCTATAGTCACAAACATCTCAGATTCAAGCTTCTAAACAACTACTGCGTGCTTGTTCTTTTACACCATACAACATGAACTGACAATCAAACACAAGAATTCAAGGATTTAATCATATTAATCCAGGTATAAAATTTGAAGCATCAATACAGCATAATTGATGGCATAAAACAACATCAATTCTATAAGAATAGGCTCTTCTTTTCAGTCGTTTAGTAGCCATGTATCCTTGACTGCTTTCCCCATGGTATGTCTATTTAATAACATTCTTATCAGCTTCTATGTTTTCACCTTATCATATACAGCCTGTCAGGTTCCCATCTTCTGCCCCTTATTGCAAGCTTCAGCCATTTCCTTCAATAAGGAAAGCTTTACATCAAAAGAAATCTTAAGGTGCAAGATGCCTTTCCGATAGTATGCAAGCCTAGGACATGAAGAATAACCTTAATAATGTTGAGCATTAGGGCCTTCCTGATATTCTTTTGGGTGGGAAAGTTTTCCAAATAGTTGACAGGAAAAAAGTCCATAATATCCGCCAACACTTTTGTATCTAATCTAGCAGCCTTGGACAAGCCCAAATGTGATTGTAGTAAGGTTGTAGACCTAAACCTACCGCTATCGATATTTCTTTGTTCAAGAGCGTAGCTTGGTGGCCAGCATGGTAGTTAAACACTACACATGTGCCATATTTCACAATTGCTTCCAATAGACCTTGCTCACATAATCTGCCTCTTTCAAAGCATTTTCTCCAGATCTGTACTTTATAAATCCGCTTGGAAGGGGGTATTCCTGTTGGCCAGAGTTGAAGAAATCCTCCCCATCCATGCGTTTTTCACAAGTTATGCCTTCAGAGAGAGCTTGTTCACCAAGGAATTGAGTATCCCACTAGCAAAGTCCAGACCATTTAGTTCAGTCAACACAACATTGTTCTATGTTTAAATAAGTTGTTACCACCAATGTTGTAAAAATCGTATTGTATCATACGATATGATACGCTTTTATTGTGTATAGTACGAGTACATGGTATGATACAGGCACACGTATCGCAATAAACGATTTATCATATCGTATCATACCGTATGGTACGGCCCATATCATACAAGTCGATGATGATTTTTTGTATAAATTTTGAGAGTCCGAAGTTGCGGAAATCATTTTGTCTTCTTTCCAAACTCTTTTCACGTAATTTCCTTGCTCCCAAATCCTTTTCTCATCCTTGTTCTTCTTGATTTTGTGGTTTATTCATAAGATTCTCAAGTGTTTCATCCAATCCAACTCCCTATCTCTAGGGCTTTTATCAAATCCATGACATACCCTTTTCCTTTTTACATTCTATCCAATTTTTCACGTAAAAAATTTGGGGGTTTTAAAGATTCTGTGATTCTTAACCTCTAAAAAGTATTTTCCTTCTTGTTAATTATCCACTCTCGTCTTAATGGCTTTCAATCGGGTCGATCCGGCATAAAAATATTGCACTCCGATGTATGAAGGCAATAGGCTTATGAAGAAATACTTGTTTTGCAATGCAGTAAAACATGATGGTATTTCTCATATGAAACACTACCTTAGAGGAACCAAGAAGGATGTTAGTCCTTGTCCTTGGGTTCCTGAAGTAGTGAAGTACGAGATTGATTAGGTATTGGAGGCTTCAAAATAGAAAAGAGATTAAGGGTGAGAGAGGGCAGAAATGGGTGGTTGAAATATGTCTCTTTGAAGATGCTTCTGGAGGGATGTATGGTGATGAATTTCATGGTGCGGAGAATGCAAGAAAAGGAAAAGAGTGTAGATTCTGGTAGTAGTAGCAGTGGAGTTGGCTCTTGTTCCACTGCAAAAGCTCCTACTCTCCTGATGCCTATGAGAGATACTACCGGAGGAGCCAGAGGCAATGGGATGCCTTCATTTTTCCCTCCACGTAAACTCTTGGAGCTCAATCAAGCATTAGATCAGCTATCACTTCAAATGAGGTAATTAAGAAAGTAGATTTTAAGTGTACCGATTTTTTTTTACGAAAATTGCCTCCTTTTTAATATTGCAAACTCATTTTCATTTCAAAGTATGGCGAATGCTATTGCTAATGTAGGATCGGGTTATAGAGTCCCTACTTATCATGCTTTGAGGGGTATGAGTTCTGAATTTAGAGAGTTGTGGAAGGACGCAAGATGTTCTATTATGGTTTATGGTTAAACAGATGATCAACGTAGGTCTTTGGTGAACTTTTTGGTCTATTGTCCCAATGGGATACTATTTTTGAAATCATATGACTTGTCCCATATTGATAAAATTGCCGATAATTTACTCCCTATTTTTTAGGAAGTTGTTGAGGATATAGGTGTTTCAAATGTTGTTCAATTGATTACTGATAATGTTGAAAAGTTTAGAGCAGCTAGTAAGATGCTTCAATTCAAGCAAACCATCCATCCTTAGTATGGACTCTATGTATTGCACATTGCATAGACTTAATACTTGAAGATTTGAGTGCAATAGATGAAATAAGAGGGACTATAGATGCATGCAGAAATGTCACAAAGTTTATTTATAATCATTCTTATGTATTGCATTTGATGTGAATCTATACAGGTGGAAGGAAATTGATTAGGCCTTCAATGATAAGATTTGCTACGAATGTCATTAATGTGCAAAGCCTTGTTATACAGAAAAATGCATTGAAAAAATTATTTGCATCTGATGAATGGGGCTCTATTAGTTAGTATAGAAAGAGGGAGGAGATTGTTGTGGTAGATGTTTTCAATTTAGACTTTTGGAAAAATTGTAGCAAATTTTTTAGGATGATTATACCTTTACTTAAGGTAACGAGGATGGTATATAGTGAAAAGAGGCATGTTATACCTTATATATGATGATATGGATAAAGCCAAATTGGAAATACAAGCAAACCTTGACCGCAAGCAATCACCTCTAAAAAAGGTTTGGAAGACAATTGATGCACACTAGAACCGCCAAATGCATCATAATTTGCATGATGTTGCATATTTCTTTAACCCTTCTATTCGATTTTCTCCCAACTTTAATAGTGAATGAAGAAGTAAAAAATGGTATATTGAATACAATTAACCTTGTACAAGATTCGTTTACTCGTTGCAATATCCATTTAGAGTAAGCAAGTATATACAGAGTATTGGAGATTTTGAAAGGCCAATTGCAATCCAACAATGCTCCCACATGAGATCAGGTATTATGTGTTTTTATTGATATTCATTTAAGTTATCAATTGATTGGCTTTGAGCGTTTCTTATTAATCATTATCATGTTTTATTTCATATAAATGGTGGGCTTGCTATGATATAGATGCACCGAACTTTGCAAGGTTTGCTCAACATATATTGAGCTAAACATGGAGTTCGAGTGAGTGCAAGAGAAATTGGAGCTTTTTCGAACGCATTCACATGAAAAGAGAAACAGACCGGAGCATGCTCAACTACATAATTTAGTATACATTGCATATAATATGAATTTAAGGCAAACATGACAATTTTAAAATATGTTGTGACTATATTGCATTTGATATTCTTTATAATTTGGATATTTTTTTTACAAATAAATGCAAAAGGCCACAAGAAGGGAAAAAAATATACCATATGACCCATTGAACTACGAAAATGTTATATTCTTGATAATTGGGTCGAAGAGGAGTAGCCCTATCAATTTAGAGGATGAAAACTAGAGGACATTCCAAGCCGAAGCAAAGCTTGGAGTTGGATGATGAAGATGAAGGTGTTAGATGGGCGGATCCAATTGTGGAAGGGGAAGAGGGAGGAGATGATGATGATGGTGATGGTAATCATGACTATGTCGATTACAATGCTTTTGTTGATCCATGTTGTATATGATTGTTTTAATGTAATTGTAACTTTGTAATGTTTTGGTACAGATGATTATAAGTTATAACTTTGTAACTTTGTTGTTTATTAATTAAAAGTATTCAATATTCACGTTATGGTAATGGATGCTTGTTCATTATGAGATGTTATTTAACTTTTTTATTCTCTTCTCACAATCTCTCTAAATATTTTTAAACTTTAAAGAGTCATAATTATTTATTATTAATTATTTGTTTCAAATCAAGCTTTTGGATTCGATTTTGTTTAATGTTGATTGTGTTATATATGTTTTGTTCATTAATTTCCATTCTTGCATTTTTTTGAATTTTATTAATATTTTTTTATCAAGAAATATTTTTTAAAATGCATGTATTGTACGATATGGTACGATACAGGCATATCGGTGCCCAATGCGATAGGGCACCATTACGCTTTTTACAACATTGGTTACCACCCAAAGAGGTTGCCAAGATTCCAACCTTGATCCCTTTGATGCTACTATACAATCTATGTACAATCCAGGATTTTCTTTTCTTCAAGGCTAATGGGGTGATCAGTTGTCCCTCAAACTGCACGATCACTAAGTCTAACGATCCCTTATTTCCTCAAAGAAAACAATTCTGCACTTGTGGGTGTTGGTTCAGTCAATAACCACTAAAACAAATGAAAACAAAAAAGTTACCTGGCTACGGGGCTGATCCACAAGTTGAATGTTATGAGTTCAATACCAGGGATATGCATCTAGCTTGGGCCTCCGTGTTGTACCAAAAAAATAATAAAACACAAAAGTTTGCAACAACAAAAGATCCTCGTCTATGTTGCACTTATCAAATTATAAAACAACTAGACAACATCGTTGCAATAAAAAGCCAAACCCAATGCCAACCGCAAGAAAAGTTCAACAAAGATGAATATAAACCAGAATCTTAAACATTGGGTTCACCAAACTATATTAAGAACCATGTACTTATGAAATGCAAAAATAAACCAAACATCATTTGCAACAATTATATATTTAGGCAAGTGATCCAAAAATGAAATTAGTGGCATTGGATTTCCCACGAATGGGCTTTGGTTCTAGTAATATCAACCATCAACGTGATTCCCGTTACACGAATTTAGAACCAATTCTCCTGCTTTTTCAGATCCACAACAAGATGTCCAGAGAAATTATCACGGTTAGGAAAAGTCGTTGCATTTGTTTCCATAAACGGAAAAAGTTGAAACGTATTGATTTCTTCCGAATTACTCACAATCTGAAGCTTGATCGTTTTCCCATCCAATTCTATCGTTCTGATTTTCTGAAAAAGGCCAGGCCAGGAATGAAAAACAATAAGTCAATAAGAAAGACGTGAGTAGTAACAATAATAATATAATAAAGTTAACAATAACGAACAAATCATAAAAACCCTAAAAGCTATGTTGGGTTCGACTCACGAAATCCACGCCGATGGTGCTGATGTAACTGTCTACATAAGAATCATCCTGAAAAAAGAAAAGTAATGGTTACAAACACCAAAAGTAAACGTCATCTGGTGAGAAGCAAAGAAAAAAGGCATTTCGCTAACGAAGAAATAACTCAAATTTTCCTTAAAAGAAAATATTAAATTGACTGGCAAAATCATCTTACGGCGAATCTAAGAAGCAGGCAAGATTTCCCGACGGAAGAATCTCCGATCAACAGGAGCTTAAAGAGATAATCGCTGGAAAACGATAAGTGAAGATCCAGCTAAATCAATCAAAAAGAAAACTACAAGAAAATCACGAGCCACGGATACTTGAACAAAAATAACCATAAAGTACTTACTACTCGTTGCTCATTTCCTCTCTTCCAATCGAAATCAAAAGAGGAAGACTAATCAATCAAGAGAAAGCTGGGGTGGGGGGTGGGGGTGGCGAACTCAGGGGGGTGAACAAGAAGGAAGACGTTTCCCCCATTTTCTCAAACGTCTGCACATATAGCGGTTGTGCTCGGGGCTCTCTCATTTCCCATTCTACCCTTAATTTATCAGTCAATGACATGTATATCTAACTCCCAGGCCAGCCTTGCTCGATCCGGATATAGATCCAGACCCGTATCATGGATTTCCTACCCCAGTTGCGAAGCCCACATATTTTACCTACCAGGCTCGCCACTTGGTAGAGTGATCAGATTGGACCCAAACTCGCGTGTTTGAATCACGGAACAGTATTTAGAGTCTGATGCCTCAGCACCCGCCTCTCATGTCGGTGTTTGTTGGCGCTGGGAGTCAAAGTCTTTTTACTTTTGTGTGTTGGATAAGCTTGTGGTCCCCCACTTCTGGGGCCCACATACATGCCAGGCTTCTGCCGGCAAGCAGATATATCCGGTTCTCTTGAAACCAGTTCTGGTTCGAACAAAGAACCGTGAAAAATCAGGAAAATAAATGTAATATATATATATATATTAAAAGAAAGACCAAATAGACCGTTTGAATTGCCAGCTCCAATCCCACACCGGTTCCGGTTTCAAGTCCCCATTCAACTAGCCAGTTGGAACCATCAATCGGGTTCCAAACCGGACATGTTTAGTGACAAGTATTTGAATTACAAAACAATTCAAAATACTGAACTTGGGTGTTGTCACAAGATACATCAGCCCTGGATGTATTTTTTATAGCACGTGGATTCTCACTTAAAAACGCCTCAGTTGATTTGGATTGGATTTGGTTTAGAGTCATTTGGGTCCCACACCTATGACAGGTAACTCCAACAAGGGGTTGTCAAAGTCTCCAACTTTTGCGATGCATTTGTGTCCCACCAAGCGAGTGGAAGGAAACGAAAACGGCCTACACGTGTTCTACTTGTTCGTCATATTTGTGAACCATTCGGCATTCGAGTTTGAAACACTTCTCGTATTGTAGAAGAATTACTTTTCCTTCCATGAGCAGCTTGTATTATTAGGCTAATTGAGCTTAGAGCTCGTATAAGCTCCCGGTAAACTTCAGCTGATACGAGTTTAAGAAAATGAGCCCAAACAACATCTAGTCGGTTCATATGGGGAATGTATAGTTAAGATGTTGAGCCAGATTTGGATCCAAATCCATTTGACCACGACTACAATCACTTCCCACCGTAGGATTATCTTCACAGGAAAGAACAACAGGTCCGAACTCGAGATTCAAAAGTATTCAGCCAACTAATAGATCTCTATATCTTGTGGTCAAGTGTGCATCATGCTACAACTTAGGTCTTGTTTGGTTGACCATCAAAGTGAACACACGATCTGACGACTGATATCATCAAGAAAGTAGACCTGGTCAAAGGTGTAACCATGCACGTAATGACCGAAACCAACATATTGTTGAGAAAATAGCCTTTTCTCCATTTATGTGTGAAACTTTAATTGACAAGACCACTCTCTCTCACACACACACACACACACATACATCTTGAAGAGCCTAAAGGCCAGTTCAACAAGATAGGAGTCTTCCTTGCCTCAAATTGGTGGATTAGCAGGTTATCATCAGCGGCCATATAAATTCTTAGTTCCAATTAAAGAAAATGGTACGCCAAAAGTTTAGTCCTTCCTTTTAAGCATTCCTAAATATGACGGGCTACCCCTATGGCAATTAATATTGAAAGAAGTTCAAGTGTCACCATCATGGTCTCTGTTCCTTGTCCCAATAAGATTTAGAAGACAAGTAACCTATTCTTTATTTGCTGCTTCATTAAGGAATCAATAATGTATGAGTATGTGGGCAATTAATACAGAAGCGTCAATCAACAACTAAACACGATAAATCCAGAGCGTCCAATTATCATGGTAAGCATCTCTACGTAGAAAAGGAGTGTAAGCAAAACAGTATATTGACATTCTTGGAGATGAATAGGCTAACAGCAGATGACCCCCATCATTCCTCAGGTTTGGCCTATACATTAAAAGTTTTTATTCGGAGAAAATTAACTGAAAAGAGAGTATCTTGAATTCCTAAATTCTGTAACACCAGCAGCAGAAGCTTGCTTGGGCCCAAATAATGAGTTGCAGTGTTGCGCCCTGTTTTTGCACTGGTCTTATACAAACATAGGGTACCTACAGTGACAGCCTATGAGAATATTTTCACCAAACCAAAATAGTATATCCCACATTCATCAGCTATTGCTTTAATTAATTTGAAGGATCTGAAGATTTACAAGGTTCTACTGCGAATGATATAGATTAACCACTAATATATAACATTCAACTCCATGTGAGCTATGCAAACTGATCACTCTTCCTGATGAAATCATGAAGCTCTTTTTTCCATTGTCGGAAATAAACCTACACAGTTTTGTGGGATTCAGGTATAAGTGAAAACTGTGTACACATTCTCTTTGGTGATTTTTCAAGTTGACTGGTTAATTTATAATGGAGATAATACCAGCTATGAATGTCACAGGTGTGTGTGGGTGTGTGTGTGAGAGAGAGAGAGAGAGAGACTACCGACATAGTTTTCAATATTCTACAATTTTAGGAATAACGATAACCAGGTTTCGATTAAAATCGGTTAGCCAGCATATGTTCTGAACAAATAGGACAGTATCTCCTGACAGTTACCCATTTGCATACCGTTGTTAAGATCAACCAAGTATGGTACCTGCAACAAGTCCAACATGTCATTCTTACTCGGAGAGTTAAAAACGCACATTTTCTTCAGTCATAGATAGTATATGATTACCATTACAAACCAGCATAACCCATGTTTTCAATATTCTACAATTTCTAGGAATAACGATAACCAGGTTTCGATTAAAATCGGTTAGCCAGCATATGTTCTGAAAAAATAGGACAGTATCTCCTGACAGTTACCCATTTGCATACCGTTGTTAGGATAAGTATGGTACCTGTAACAAGTCCAACATGTCATTCTTACTCGGAGAGTTAAAAACGCACATTTGCTTCAGTTGTATATAGTATACGATTACCATTACAAACCAGCATAAACCATGTTTTTTATTTGCTTAATAGCATTAAGAATCCTTTGGTTAGAATCAAGTGTTACCTCTTTAGAACCAGAGATTTGGTATAAGAGAGGAAGTCTGGAAGATCCTTCTCCAACATTTTTGAGAATATAAGGAAGCTCCAACTCACAAAGTGCTTCACGAACAATCCTTGCATACTACAAGACAACAATAAAATGATTTTCTGTTTAGGTTGTCAAGACTGTTTATCCTACCAGGTGACAATAAAACATAAAGTATTATTTTGATTGGCAAGCAGGAGTTGGGCAAATTTCGCTACCAAATATGCATCCCACAGAATTGAACTTGTGACCTTCGACTTGAAGGATTCTTAGCCTAGACAGGAAAGATGTCTTAGTGTAATTGAAGCATCCGTTGCAAATCTGAAGGCATTTACATATTCAAGAAGGCAGTGCCATCAGATACAGGATGCAGAGGACTTTACGAGAAAACGAACAAAGAGGAAAATGATAATAACAAGCACTCGTGCACACAGACAGGTTGTCGCTTCTCTTTTAGAAACTGTAATTTATTTTCCAATTAAGCATGATGGAAATGAAACATTGCACCTCCTACTATACAGAATAGGAGGTATATACGTGCTCTTTCTTCAACAATAAACTGAATACTGTTAATGTGTTCATTTTTCAGGTGTTGCAGCAAGGCTCAAAATTTTTAAGCAAACAATGGCTTCATTTGCCAACTGAAGAAGAAAAGAAGTATTGGATAAACCTGAAATTACTCTCTCTCTACATTTAGCATTGGGAAATCCAATCATCTGTACGGCCTTTTACTAAGGAACAATCTGAATTATCAGGAAGAGCAATTACCTAAGTGAAAACAACCTACAGAAAGTGAAACATGCAACTATAGCCAAATTAGCTCTTAGCAATATCAGAAAAGGGTTGCTAAGGATACATCCACATAGTATGTGATATTTACTGTATATACTATTTACTGTATATATGTAGAATAATAAGGAACTGTACATTTTTCAACTTCACAATGTAATTACTCCAGAACAAGGTTCCTTTGACACTCTAAGAATTGAGCCTGCACAGAGTTTGCAACTCTGGTTGAAGTGCAGATATGATTTCCGGTGAGGGAAAAGGCATTGCTGGTGGTGTTTATGAGGAACATATATAACAAAAAGAAACAGCCTAATTAGGCATGCAAGTTGGAACAGAGAATTTTTAACCTAAAATATGTATAATAAAAACAATTGTCATTACGCATGAAAATAAACATTTTTAGAAAGAAGAAAAGAGAAGACACTTACAGGATTATTTTCATAGGAAAAGAATTCCAACTTCTGAGGGGGGCATACTGCCTTGGCTTCTCACCACAATTTCAAGCCTCTGCCAGCTCGAAGAATTGTTGGTACCCATCCTGTGAACAGTGTGCTGCATAAACCGGAAAATTCATAAATTTGACTAGTCAGCGTAAGTACATCTGTTGTGCCAACTCCATCATGTAAGTAATATCCTGTTAACTTTAATTTTATGTATGAATGAGTAACTCTTCACCCAATTAATTCCAGTAGAAATATACTTCTATGAGTTGTCCACATTCTCAAATACCTTATGCCTGTTGATCTTGACAGTCCACCCAAAATTCTATCTTTATTAAACGGGTTGCAAATCTGGTTTTCACATGCATCTTTACTGAATTGTGAAGAACGAGGAAATGAAGAAAAGACTAATGGAAAGAAGAAATGGCTGGCAATGATTTGGCAGGTCATAGGTATCGCACAAACTACAAGTGCTTTCCACCACATCTATGGTGGCCAGATTTTCTGAATAGCAACCAATCATATTCTTCTTTCTATAATTGCTTTTTCAGCATTCTTCAGAAACCATGAGTTAAAGAAGTTGATACCTTTCCAAGAGGCCAACAGATGGATTCCTTCCCTGACCATATTGCTGGTATAGATACTTAACAATTTCACCTGCACCATATTGCTGGTTCAGAGAGCAATGATGGGACAGTATCCAGTCATAAGATATAGGATGGTCAGTGCAGCAAGCATAAAAATTTCTTTTAGGTAAAATGCAATAATGGAACAGTTAAATACACAAGGAAATACTAAATACTAGAATATTAGACAAATTCCAGGCAATACATGAAACACCCACCATGATCGTGGCATTAATTGAATAAGATAACTTGGAAGTTTATAGAGTTTCCTTCCAAAATCAGAATACGTTGCATCTAAAAGCTTACCACTCTCATACATAGAGATTCCAGTGTTTGGATCCACAAGAAACGGGAACCTGCATGAGGATTTATGTGGAATCCATATTATCTCATACTTGTATCAGAAGTTAGAGACAAATAACAAGAGTATCGAAAAGCAAAAGAATAGTGTGGATTGGATTTTGTTACATAGTTGCTATGTTTTGGATGCCTTAAATGCATTTGATGTGCTAAAACGTCTTACATAGGCTGCAACTAAGAACAACTCACTGTTCTTTTCCTCCAAGTTTCTTGACCATTTCGCAGTGCCTGATGGAGCCTTTTGGGCAAGGATAGATCTGCAAGAATCTCCAGCTATGTCACACGGGTGCGGGTGCGGGATACGGCAAATTTCAAAAATTTTGGGTGCGGCGACACGGCTAGGGTATATAATATTATATATAATATTCAAGCTACAACAAGTGAGACATCAATTAACATAAGTATATGACAATAGCAAGTACATAACTTTATATTAAAGTAAAACACACAAACTTTAAACAACTACTAATTTCATCATAATACACAAATCAATCTTCACTATCCGGACCCATTTATCCAAAAATACCTGAACTTCAAAATCGATACCAGATTTTGAAGCGTGGAATATCCACACAAAAGGAAGTGAAGAAGGTCAGCGTTGAGATATTTTTCTACGTTCATCGGTGGAGTTTCATGGGAGATGATGGAAGACAAGCTGATGGAGCATTTTGGAAACTATGGTGAGGTAACTCAGGTGGTCATCATGGGAGATAAGGTCACGAGTCGAATAAGAGGCTTCGGTTTTATCATCTTCATGGATTACTCCCTCTTTGATCGGGTTCTCCAAGATAAATACACCATAGACGGCAGCTAAAGACGGTTTTTTTGTCATGCCGCACCGACACGATGTCCTTGTCAGTGTTACACCCATGTCGAGGTCGACACTCCACCTCTTAGAAGTGTCAGTGTGAATTAGATCTCCAGATATTCCATACAAAGTCTTTAGCCGCTTATCACATGAGACTTCAAAGTGCCGACTGAAACCCAAGAAAAGATATTTCATACAGTAACAAAAGCATCCCTCCCTTCCTATCACACATTGGGTCCATGGGCATGACCACAATCAAACTTGCATTGACCTGTCTGCTGTAGCATACAGCCCCAAATCATGAGAAAAACTAATGGCATCCATCTCTTCCTATCACACCTTGGGGTCATTTGCCACATCAGATGGGTCAATGCAAGTTTAGAATGTCTCCTAGATTTGTAATTTTATATTGCACGGTGACTGATTTGAAGTAAGTCTACAGGATACACCCACGAAGAATTGAGAAGAGCTAATGAAATCCACCTACAATCAGGAAATCAGGTAAAAGAATCAACACTGAGCAAGCCAAGTCACTTTACACGATCATCAGACAAGCAGATTCATATCTGATTCCATAGGCTGTCAAACAGGAACAGACTTCAATCTATTGGTAAGGTACGATTGACCGAGAAGTACTTGACATCAACCGAGATTCAGGAAATCATGTAAAAGAATCCACATTGAGCAAGGCCAAGTCACTTTACATGATGATCAGCCAAGCAGATTCATATCCAATTCCATGGGTTGTCGTATAGGAACAAATTTCAACTAGTGGTAAGATACGATGCGATCAAGTATTTTCAGGGAAAAACTTGAAACTGAGTTGTTATTCAACAAGGGCATAGTTTACCAAAGAAGCCAGAAAATAGATTTTCTTCACCTCTAAACATAGATCAAGCTCTGTTGCCACCTCTCGTACTCTTCTACAAAAGGGACATGCCTCTGTTGAAAAATAATTTGAAAATCCAATCGTAAATCAATGCAGTCCCAATCAAACAGACAAAGAAACTAAACATCAACACTTCTGTATTGAATTCCTTTCTGATAACATTATCAACAAAAATAAGGCAATAGGTAAAACTTTGGGTACAGAGAATTCTCATTTGGGGAACGTTTTGGATCTTGTAATGTTTATAGATTCTTGTAATCTTTATTCTTGAACAGTGCCATCAAACAGTACTACTTCCTCATGTTAATTCTAGTTCGACTAAGTGATTTACAACAAGTTTTCTACCATAAGCTAACATATGTTGCAGTTCTACAATACAACATGATGAAATTACCACATTAATCACGTAGAGATCAACCAGGTTTATCATATGAGAAGATGCTTGTTCGCCTGTATCCTAGGAGATGTAACTTGATTTTGAGAGGGAGTTAGTGACTGCTTTGGCCAAGTTGCAGGAATCACACATCTACAGACTAACGAGAGTCATATTTTGTTTTGTCAATTGTAGAACAAGAAACTAAAATGTCAAATAGTTATTATTACTCCTTGCAAGGTTAGTCTTGTTCTATCCCACCTATAAAAAGCTTGTTGGATGTGAGATGCAACAACTAACAAACATTTTGCAAGAAACTTACCATTGCCTTCTATATAACACTAAAATATCCTCAGGTGAAGTGAAATACGTGGAAAGATTCCTCTAAAATGGTTCTTACCAAATTCAAAGAGCTGCAAATCTTTAAGAGGCTTCTGCCCAAGTATTCCAATGTCCTGCTGGTCGAAGTTAGATAATGACAACTTTGATCCCTATGGAAGCCGTGGAACAGAAGCTAAGAAAGAACTAGCCACCTATTGAGCACAAAATCTAATCAACCACAATCAAAGTGACAATATATTATGTACTAACTAAACAACAACTAAGCCTTTTCCCATACTAACTAAACAACAACTAAAATATTATGTACTAACTATTTGAAAAAATTCTTTCAACATGTGAAACAAGTAACAAGCAAGTCAAGATACTTTACAGTATCAGAAAATTAGACACCACTCATTTCGTCATTAATAACTCCTCATTTTGGTCAAAGCAAATTGGAAACAACAATATTTACCACTTCCCCTAGTCTAGGAGGAGATGATTCCATCATACTAGTGAGTACTTGCATTAATATGATTGCAAAGTACCATAAAGGTACTTCAATCTCTCCAATCCACAAATGCAGTATATTGAGTTGTTCAAGATTTTGTGTCTTTCCAAATATAGTTGAACCGCTAACTCATTGTCAAGGAAAAAATCTCATTTCTGAATGAAAGTATGTGAATGAAAATTTGTGTACCAAAAAGGTCAGAATTTGGTTGTTAGACAAAAATGAAACTCGGGAACACAATAGAAATTTCATCCTGAAACTGAATATTTTTAACAATGCAGCAGTTCTATTATTGGTTATCAACTTGATCTCTGAAAGTACTGAATAGTATTAACCCGTTTCTGCAATTGAACTACAGAACTTATTCAGCAAAGCAGCCACCAGTAGACAAATGGATTGAAATGATGTTCTATTACTTCACTTACATATTATGCAAACTGAAGAAAAAATTGTTGGTAAAGAAGTTAAAATATAATAGGGGAGAGTTAATAATGAGTAAAGAATAAATATGTGTTGGCAAGGGGAGCACACATACAAATTATCCAAGCTGAATAAAGGTACTCAGATCAGCAATTCCAGCTTGAGCTGTAACAAACAGATTGAAGACAATAGGAGGAGAAGATAAACAAAATCTAGAAGGCAGGTATCAAGATGTTCGAAGTCAAATGAATAGATATTTGTCAGAAGAAAATTCTTGTGACATATCACTAGTTGATAGCCTTACGATAATCTTCCAAAAGAAGAAAGTTAATCGTGCATCCTATGTCTATATGACTGGAGGACCATAACTTTTTAGCACTTCCAAACGTCAAAAGTACTTCAATCTCATAAATGAGGTAAGAAAAATGAATCAATTCCATGCAAGATAAAATTATATAAGTAGCACCTTCTCGAAAAGAATTATTATTAGGGGCTGCCATGCTCTTGGCAAACTTTTCTACCTATCTACTTGCTTCAAAAACAACCTGACCAAAAAAAAAACTACAATAACCTGTTCTAAAAGAGGGAAGAACATCCATGAGGGGTTCCTAAAGGAATTCCCCAAACAAATCATTAAACTAGTGATTCAAAATATTTCAAACATTAGGTCCATTACAAATTGATCATGAGACTCACAATCAGTGTTATTCGTATCACCCTATATCGTATCGTGAGTATGATACGGTGAAATGTATTGCATAACACAAAGTATCAGCCTATATCATGCGATACCGGACGTATCACACGATACAGGTTTATATCACTTATCGTAGGGTACGAGCAATACGCCCTTTAAGTTATAAAATCCCCTCCCACTCGAACAAAACCTCGTGTTTTTGCAGGTTTTTGGCTTATGTTTGAGTTCTCTAGCAGCTCCAACACTCCGCCGGTGACTTCCAAATAGGGAGAGGCATTTCCAATGGTCCGACCTCCAATAGCACCATCATTCCATTGGCGACAACAACGGCAATCCAATGGTTGTTTTGTGGTATAGGGTTTTTTCTTTTTTCTATATTTATTTTCCATCTACTTATGTTTTTTTTTTTCGAATGATAATATATGAAGTGAATGGATATCTTTTCATAGTATTTGTGGCAATTTATGAAGTGGGAGACACTCTTTGAGTATTTTGGTAATTTATGAAGTGTTGTTATTTTAAGGTTTATTAAGATTTAAGAAGGTAGTAAATTAAGATAGCAAGAAGGGTGTTATGCAATCTCAGTCTTGGTATGTTGATCTAGCATGGTAGCGGGGTACTTCAATTGAGAAAAACAAATTAAAAATAAAATATAATTTTTGTGAGGGACTAATGAGTGGTGGAGTTTATTGATTGAACCATCACTTACAAGGGACTAACAAAGAGGTTGCTCCTTACACGGGTAGGGTTATGAGAGTATCAAAAGTCATTAAATGGTAATGTCTATAGATGATTGTAGTATGGTTGAGAAGAGACAAGAAAAAAAAGATAGAAGAATGTTTGAGGAAGAGGATTTTGGATTTGGTAGTGATGGTAATATCATCTCTTCTAATGGTAGGATAGATATTGGTAATAGTAGTTCTCGACCAATCAAGAAAAAGAGAATTGTTGAAGAGGTTGCAAGTGATAGAAGAGAAAAGGATAAAGGACAATCTCATTTTTGGCATGCAATCGTTTTTTACTCCTAGTAATACATAGTGCTCAACTTTAAATTCATGAGCAATTGCATTAGCAGACATGCCTTATAATGAGGAGATGGTTTTATGATATATGTATCCTATTTAATTGAATGCAAATTCTTTTCATTTTCAAAAAATGACAAATGTCATTACTAACATTGATCCAGGATATAAGATGTCTTCTTGTAATAAGTTAAGAGAATTTTTTTTAGATAAGATCGTTCTTAAAGTATAAGAGTATTGTTCGACTTTGAGGGAGTCATGGAAGGAGTCAAGATGTACTATCATGACAATGGATGGACAGATAAGTGAGAAAGTATTTTATTAAACTTTCTTGTCTATTGTCCTCAAAGACTTCTGTTTTTTAGATCATTTCAAAGGAACGTCATACTATACAGGTTCTAAAGTAAGAATTTGATAATGTGATATAGGAAGATGGGTATGAAAATGTAATCCAATTAATTACAGATAATGGAGATAACTATAAAGCATATGCAAAAGTGTTGGCCGAGAGTTATGGTACCTTTTATTTGACACCATGTGCAGCCCATTGTATAGATCTTATCCTTGAGGATATTGGAGAGATGTATGAGGTAAAAGCAACAACTTAGTATCATCTCTATTTTTTATTTTAAACCATTTTTTTAAAAATTACAATATGATACCATACACATATGTCTCGTACATTAAAAAAAAAACATACACGATACGATATGGTACAAACAACACTGTTCACATTAATTCATAGACAACTCAAGAACCTACACGATAACTTGTATCAACTTTCAAGAAGGAACAACAGAGGCATGAAGGATTCATTGATGAAATACCTCTAGAAACTCGTTCCTATGCTTCGTGGGATCTCCCCCTTGTCACTTCCAAGTCATACGAACAAAAATGCATGTTAGAAAATTCATGTAATCCACAAGATAAATGACAAACATTCATTCATAAAAAGTTTGTTTTGCTTGATGGAGATCCACAACCGCAACTCTACTAATAGAATCCTTATTTGGTTGAATCTTATGCAATTAACCTCAGCAATTTGTGTAGGCATTCACAGAGACCCAGGATCACCATTTCCCTTTTTCGGTTGCAAGAAAACCAACGTCACCAATTTGGAAAACAAGAGTCTATTACTTCACAAGTACACATACAAAATACACGAAAGCATATAACCAGAAACAGGGGAATACATTGCTGCAGAAAAGATGAGAAATAACATCGCATTGGGTTACTCCAATCAAATATATGAAGCATAAAGTACTCCACTAATAAACATACTAATACATGTATACATATAACTAGAAACAGAGAAACATGCCGTTGCGGAAGATGGAAAAAACAGACAACTTCGTGTTGGTCTTATTCCAATCAACTGTTTGAAGCATAAAATCTCAAGGATTGCACCAAGAACTGATGCGACTTACCTCCAACAGATTCAGAAGTAGACAAAGGACAGCTAAGAAATTGCTTGGTGGACTCCCAGAGGGCGTCCGCACCAATCAGTTGTTCAGAATCTGCCTCTTCGTCAACAGATTTTTCACTTGCTCTCCTCTTCTCGGCAATCCTCTGCTCAAATGTAGAAAATCTCAAACACCCAATTGAGAAATTGAGATTCGAGTAAGGATTATCATATTTTCGAAAGCACTGTCTCAATGGTAGCTTTGAAGGAGGTCCCACTATGCGATTAGAGTGGTTCCCGGGGAAGGGGTGAACAAGCTTGAAGGATGACATGGTAGGATGGTAGGTGGTCTTGCGATACTAGTTGCACTATCGCTCTCTCTCTCTCGTACCATCGAATGAGGAGATGGGAGACGGATAGTCAGTTTACGGCTTGTTTCATAATGTACGGGTTGCCTTTGTCCTATCTTGAGAAAACCAATACTTGAATTTGTATAGAAAACCATGCGAGAATTAAATGGGGTTAAGAATTCCCTTGTAATTTGTGGGTCTTAATTAGAATTAGTTAGGTCATTTTCTCATGATTGACAAGTTAGATATGTTCCAATATCTTAGAATGAAGACGAGAGAGAAAAAAGACCCTGGCTAATTTCCTATTTAGTGGGAAAATTATCATCTGGCTGTCTATAGGTTGGATACTGTCCGAATCCATGCATGTTCAGGTCTGCATCACATCTGTTTTTGCTAGTACCAGAACCAGATCTAAATCTCATCGGGTAGAGTCCATCATGAGAATATGAATACTTGAATTATATATATATATATATATATATATATATATATATATATATATATATATATATATATATATATATATATATATATATATACACTGCATGTGATTGGTAGCTTTATTTTCAAACTTTTAGGATAGGCTCTTAAATTTCATCACATTGCAAACTGACCCTTTATACATGGCATGATCCGTTTGCACTAATGATTACTTCCCAACAAGAAAATCTTGCAAAATAGGTACCATATTTGTGCAGGATCCCTCACAAACCCCACTCATTAGCCCACCTGGCGGGGCTTTTTATGCACAAGACTCAGGTAGTGAGTTTGAATACCATGGGGGTGAATGCCTGGCTTCTTCCTCTCCCTCTTGTGACCAAAAGAGGATCCCTCTCAAACATCATTTCTTTTTATCGGCGTGCTGGGGTTAGCTAGGAAGATCCCTACAAGATGCACATTCCCCTGTATTGAACTCATGACCTTTCACTTCAGGGCTCTCTTGAGTTAACCCCTTAGCCAGGAGACTTGTGGCTCCTTGTACACAAAATTAGAATTCTGAAATAATGTTTGCTTCTCTGTGGATCAGGAGGTCAACTCTATACAACCTTGAAGGTCACAAGTTCGATAATCGGCTTAGGACCATCTATGAATGAATGAGCCATCGACATTAGGCACAGTTTGAAATGTATAAGAAAAAGGGAAGGGGAAAAAGCAAGACTTCTCATGCACTTTGTTATTGTTGCCGTCTGCGGTCTTTTTGGCGTCAACAGTTATAATTTGAAAATCTAAATTATCACAAGAACGCATGAATCAGCCACCATCCACCGCCCATTCAAGGGCCAAAACAGGCAGCTAAACCAAAAAAAAAACTAAGAACCAATGAAGCATATACCACACCTCGAGAATGCATGAAGCTAAACCTATCAAATACATGTCAATATATCAATCCACAACTAAATGAACATTAACATCAACCATCTCCAACCAAATGAACTAAGTTGTCTGTGATTTCTTCAAGGTAGAAGCCAGCACTGGCAAAGCTATTAAAATGACGATCACTGCGCCAAGGATTATTGCAATGCACGTGCATTTTCTTGAGCTCTTCTGCAACTCCTTGGATGTCTGGAGCTCGCCCACACCCTTGGTGACGAAGGAGGCGGCATGAGCGACGTGCCGCTCTATGTCATTGAGGTGTTGCCCTTGTGCCTCCACAAGTGCAGCCATGTCTAAGAATACCTGGTGCAGGTCCAGGAGGCTCCTCTCTAATTCCTTCACTGCGTCGTGTCGTTCCTGTATCTCCGATACCGTGTCCAGTATCTGCCCCCGCCCTTGCTGTTGTATAGCCTTCTGCAAGAAGCTCTCGCTCTCGCCAGTTTCGATCAGCTTCTCGACCGTCTGCTCATCTGGTGTCTGGCCGGTGATGGTGAAGATGCGCCGCTCGACGGCCTCACGATATTCCGATGCCATGCGGACTCTAAGTCCCTGGAAGTTGAAGGAACACAAGGTGTTCAAACTCGGATCAGTTTTGTCACAAAGTTCATTGGATCAACTCAATGAACTCTAGCCTTATGGGAAAGCTCAATACATGTCACGTTATATTTATTAAACTCAGTAGTAGATATTCATTAAGCGAGGTGTGGCTACCGTTTAAATCATATTTTGGAAAATAAAATATCTGCTTTTAATCGGCCTTCACCTCAAAAGGTCCACTGTTACAGCCGTGAGCTATTATGAGTTGTCGCCTAGAATGCTCACGTTTGCATCCATGGGCTATTTTATCAGACTTTATTAAAGCCCACCGTGGGGCTACAATACATGCATAGTTTGTCAATGATCCCTAACCCGTAGTTTGTCAATGATCCCAAACCCGTGTATGTTACAGAAACTCTTGATGGCATGTTTATATCATTTGTTGGGAAAAACAGTAATATAAGTTGTTCTATCTACTAAATTTGCAAAAGATCCTATTTGGAGGAAGAAATAGAATTTCTTTATATGTGTCTGTGGGGGGAATACCTGGAAGTCATCCATGATGTCCTTGAGCTTCTGTCCAAGTCCTGCAACAATTGACGTCCTCGTGCGGTCAGCCGAGCTTCCAGGGCCACAGCCAGGGACCTTCCGGTTGGCAGCATTGGACCGTTCGAGTGCACTGATCTTGTTCTTGATGAGCTTTGCAAGCATAAGCACTGCAGCTACATCAGCATCCATTCTCCGGCGGAGTTCCTGGATGGTTGTGGCATTGTGAGCGGTCTTGGTCTCCTCGTTTGCATCCTGCAGCTGCCTGTATAGCTTCTCCATGCCTTTCATGTCTTCCTTCACATTCTCCACCACCTGGAAGAAATGGTCGAGGTCAGCTCCCTCGGCATCGTCAAAGACTGCCGGACTTGCCGAGGCATCGCCAGCCTCTATGTCATGCTGCTCTGCCTGACTTTTCAGGTCAGTGTATGTACGCTTGAACGAACCAGTGATCAATAGGTCGTTCATCCTCAAGACTAAGGGCAGCAGGAAGAAATACCCCCCCCCCCCCCCCCCCGCCCCCTCCCCCTCTCTCTCTTTCTCACACACACATACAGACACGCACGCACCAGTTGTACTGCTAATGTGGGTACATTAATTCCAACAGGTATAGCGTAAAAGATCCGATTGGGTTTCTTAGAGGAAAGAAGATCAAGCCAAGGGCGGAGAAAGTACAAGGAAGATGAAGGATCATTCGAAACGTGGTTTTGTGTTCGAAGGTGTTTCTGAAAGGAAAAAGGCAAGTTTTATGCAGCTCATACCTGGGTAATTAGACTCAAACCAATGATTAGACAGATGGAAAAGGCATATCGTGCAAGCCATGTCAGGTAACTTCCAGCTAGCACTGAATATATATATATAGAAAGACACACACGTACCAAAAAAAATAGAGAGATGCTGCCATGTTGCATCAAAGCTCAAAACCATGTCTGCCTTTGAATGAATACTTTTTCGACTTCTCATTATTAAGCAGGAAATAATCCCAGACTGAACCAATCCAGCTTTGAGCAATTAGATCATGTAACATTCTCAGGTGGATTACCAATCCAAATCCATAATTACAAGTCACACTTTGACTTTGACAGCCATGTCACAAGAGCCCCTCCACCTTCAAATGAGTGCTGACTTTGTGCCGGGGTCCTTCTCGGGGCCAGGATATTTATGATAAACATTGGATTACGCACTACTATTGATATCTTTCCCTCATGACATCAAGTCTTTGTACCCAAAAAACAGAACTAATGTTAGTTTTTTTTTATAGCAAAATAATGGTACTTTTGAAACGTCATATATTGCTTGGCGTGTAGTTTTAACTAAATTTTCACACAGAAAGTAACATACACACGACCCAATTAAGGATTACAACACTATGTTAGGTTGATGAATTCAATCAATCCGAAAGGCTGCGTCGGAAGAATCATTCTTCAGTTCCAATTAAATACTTTGGCATAGGGACAACCTCATGAGGCCCATAACCGCAATCACCGGACAAAAGAGCCGGAGCTTATGTCTGCATGGTAATGTTGTTAACATGCAGAAAAGACGATGATGAACACGGTCCTACTTTCAGTAAATCACTTCAGTACAGTCCAAAATCACCTAAGGTCCAGTTGGACATGGTTTTTCTTATCTATTGGAAACTAGGGTTAGGCAAACCCTGCCAGACATACACATTCTTAGCATCTAACTCAGGGCGTTCTGTTTCTATGTCCTTCCGAGTCATCCCCCCTAGACAGGAGAACCGCGGCGTCCTAAAGTTACAACCAGCGTTCTCCACAACCAAGTCAAGCATCTTGTTTAAAATACTAATAGACACTAAGCTGTAACCAACTGTGACAAACTAGAATCAGACATTGGGAGGAGTCTTCCTGGTTACCTGATCAATGGAATTAAATAAACACGAACAGCTTTATCAGTAAACGCACGATCAGACCTTGGTGAGAACCACGAGTTCTTGCTTTTAGAGATTTGGAACCGGTTTCCCTTATATAAGTCGATCAACGTGGTAGGCCCTCTACATTCTCCAGTGCTCAAAGGCCACAAACGAGATCAATTTCCATAAAACCTGGGTCGACGAGTATATGATTTATCCGGAAACCATGTTGAACATGGAAGAGCTTTGCACAAACAAAATAATCTTGCTTTGCTCGGATATCATTCACATCCCAGGCCTCTGACGATTGCCATGGAAGGATGCTGCAGAATAGAGATGGCGATGGGGCGATGGGGCGATGGTTGGGGGTTCACCCTACCCCACCCTGCAAAAAACCTCCTCACACCCCCACCCACCCAGAGGATCTCAAGGTTCAAGCCTCGCACTAGCCAGCCACTTTATATTTAGATATTATTATGTCTTACAAGAACCAATCCTCTGTGGGCTTACGAGAAAGGATTCCATTTCCCGCATGAAATAGATTCCACCTCCCGTGTAAATCCAGATCAACATACGGAATGGTGCCATTAGCAGACTCCGTTTTAATCAAAACCGGAACTCGCCATTCCTGAACTAAACTGTTTCTTCCATCCATCTCCTGGTTCAAGCTGGATCCATGCGAGTGTTCTTAAGAGCTCAAAGCAACAAACTACAGTACCGTATTCCTCATAAATCATGAAGTCCAAGAAGCAAACATCCGATGCAGAAAATGCAGTGAACGAACATGTTTCGAAGTTCAAACATATGCTAGTTGTAACAAATTAACAACTACAAAGCAAAATTAGACACCTTAACAAAACCTACTGCTAACTAGATTTCTCGGTTCCTCTGAAGCTTAATCTTCATGTTATGAGGGTCACAGACTTCGTCTTCGGTTGGGAATCAGATAAGACTGAATTTACTTCTTTTTCTTAGGAGCGCTGAAAGAAAAGGAAAGGAGTTCGGTTGAGGAAAGTCCCAACATAAAAAACAAGCAGAATAAACCGCGTAACCAAATGAATACATACTCTGCCGCTGCCAATGAAGGTGCTGATCCCGGACCCTGTATACAAAATCAATTTGCCTCAGTGAAAATCTAGAAGCTACAAACTGACAAAATACTGACGACAATCTAGCTAGATTCCAAATGCACTATTATCAATCTCAGTTTTACAGTGCAAGAAAAATACTCGATGTCTATTCGCTGTTTGCACCAAATAAAATACTCTACTCTTGTTTTCAGCTTGCACCAAAGAAAAGCACAAGTGGAAAGGCAAACTTCGAAAAGCATACGTGCAGGAAACGGCCATATATTTATACTCTCGAACTTTTGCAAATTCACCTCTCCCTGCTTGCCTTGTTCTTGGCACGTTTGGCCTCAAACTGGTCAGACAAAGTCTTCTCTCTTGCCTTCTCGGCCTTGGACTTGTGTATGCTCTCCATTAGGACTCTCTTGTTCTTGAAGACATTACCCTTGACCTTCATGTACATATCATGGTACATGTGGCTTTCTTATCACAAAGCCATCCTTCACTAGCTTTCTTATGTTTTGCCCTGGATATTAATAGCATTTCCTATTTGATAAGTGGTAGTTATAATTATATATTCCCGAAATTCTCACAAATATTCACAACTCACATCAAATACAAGCTCTACAAGGACTCATTCATCAGTAACCTATTCGCAACAATGAATTTACGTAACCCGAAAATTTATCATCTACAAGCTTGAGTATTCAACAGTCGTCTACAGTTTAGAAATAGCAATAGCTCCAAACCAATATTCAGTATGTTTAAGCCCATTATAAACCTTGTGCCTCTTCTATATTGAGGTCACAACTTCATAGCCGAAAGCATAAGCAGTTCACAGAAAGTCAAAACCTTCAGAATGAGCTCAATAGTGAGCTACTTAAAGATTAAATTCTATGATTCTTGATAAATTGTTTAAAATGGTTCAAATAATATTTGAAGCAATAACAATTCCTCTGAAATCTGTTTTTGAGCAGAAACTCGATGGCAGTCCCCTTCAAGTGAACTACATAAACTAAAGGGACTTTGAAAATGAAAGAAGCAAAGATTATACTATAACAAGGATTGTCATATTTCAATTATCAAACCACAAGATTGGTGAATTAGTTAAATTGGAGAGATTAACATTGAGCGAAGACATGCTATTACCATCTACAATCATATAGGGGTGCCAAATGTCACCGGCAATGTTACCGTGGAAAAAAAAGGTACTTTCAGCATTGAGGCATGCATTTGATTTGATTTCAACAGCATTCACCTGAAGGTGGAAAACTTACTGGAATTGGCCATTGAAATTTCACTGGCTTCATTGGGATCAAGCCATACTTTTCCCTTGCCACAATTAAGAATGCTGGCACCTAGGCGCTTCTGCAGCTTAAGTGACACCATGGCTAAACTACAACAGTAGATCAGGATACAGTTAAAACACCAAGACAACCCATCGACCTTTCATCTAGACTTAATATAGCATAAACCCACAGAACGACAAGACAATAAAGCACATGTATTCAGTCAGGCCCCCATATATTAATGTGCAGAAACTTTCAATCTCAAACATAACAGAGTTGAGGAATATACCAATGATAGAATACAATTGCAAGTCTGAGTCAGGTAAGATCACATATAAAGCACACACCACAATGATGAACATTGGGAAACAGTATTGCGTTGATGCAATAAAAAACACAAATGGATGGAACAATGGGCTTCTGTTATAAGAAAACATCTTCAATAGATCATCCTCTGTGTTCCTCAATTATCTACATCATCAAAATGCATCCTATCTGTCTAATAACACTTCAAGTGAATATCGAGATGAGTTCTGTAGATTAATATTTTTCATTAAACAAACATTTTTATTCAATAGACTCATCAAAGATGAGGATGATAAGATTCTATGATAGAAAAAATAGATTGAAAAATATTTTTATAAGTTTTTAATGAAAATACATATTGTAGTATAAGCTTAGGAGAGTTAGCCAAATCAGAAAAGTATATAAACCGCAATTTATATCAGTGTATTAAAAAAATAAAGTTAAAGAGGCTCTTAAATATATGAAGGTTGGTAAATTTGTAGGACCAGACAATATTCCTATAAAAGTATGGAAAATTCTAGGAGAGATGGGGCTCACTTGGCTCACAATACTATTTAATGAAATATAGAGAACCCAAAAGATGCTCGAGGAATGGAGAGCGAGTACACTTATACCCATGTAATATAACAAGGGAGACATTCAAAATTGTGTGAATTATCGAGGTATCAAGTTAATGAGTCATATTATGAAATTATTGTGGAAGTAACAAGTTAATTAGACATACTATGGTGAAAGAATTATCAAACTTAGGTTAAGACAAGTATTGAGTACAAGAGAACCAATTTGGATTCATGCCCGATAGATCTAATATTGATGCAATTCACACCTATTGAGACGCCTTATGGAACATTTTAGAGCAAAAAAGAAGAACATTCACATGATATTTATTGATCTAGAAAATACTTAGGGTGCCAATACATAAACATGCGTGAGAACTCGTGAAGGAATGATAGACTCCTTTGAAGTTAAGATAGGGTTAGATCAGGGATCAACTTTAAGTTCATATTTATTTATATTGGTCATTGATGAGTTAACAAAACATATTCACGATGAAGTACCTTGATGTATGTTATTTGCAAACGACACTGTGTTAGCAGATGAGTCTAAAGAAAAAGTTAATAGAGAATTGGAACTATGGAGAGAAACGTTAAAAAGTAAAGGCTTCTGGCTTAATAGGACAAAGACAAAATATATGGAATGTATGTTTGATCATTTGGGTACTTTAAAGGACATAGAAATTAACATTGGCACACATTGCATCCTCGTAAGGAAGTTTTAAATACTTAATATCAATTTTTTAAAATGATGAAAAATCGATGAAGATGTTACACATAGAATTAATGCCAGTTGGTTAAAATGGAAAGGGACAACAAGTATTCTATGTGATAAGAAGATACCATTAAAGTTTAAAGGTAAGTATTATAAAGAGTAAGTAGGTCTGCTATGTTTTATGGTTATGAGTGTTGGGGCAGTTAATCATATGTTTCTGGCAGAAATGAAGATGTTGAGATAGATGAGTGGTCATACAAGGAAAGACCGTATACATAATGAGGTTATTAAAAACAAATTGGGAGTATCAACAATAGAGGATAAAATGAGAGAAAATCATTTAAGATGATTTGGACATATACAAGGATGACTCAAGGACTCCCGTAAAAAATATGAAAAACTAGATTGTGAAAATGTTAAAAGATGAAGAGGACGACCATAAAAGTGTTGGAAAGAAACAATAAAGAATGATCTATTTTTTTTTTAGTTAATTGCTAGCATGGCACATGATAGGCTATGTGAAAACAAAGAATCCATGTAGTTGACCCCATGTAGTATAGTAAAAGGCTTAGTTGTTGTTGAAGACTCTAATATACACAAAACTGCCAAACGCTTAAGATTGTCATGTAACACATGCAAGTGTTGGGCAAATTTCTTTTTATAATCTTTGGGTATTATCAAAATTATGAATCAGCATGAAGAAGAGACTGAAGAAAGCTTCCATCTCCCCATTCTTTTTGCCCACATAAAAGCAGTAACGAAATTGAAGTTCTGTCTTCTATGTTTTGAAATAAAGAATGTCAAAGAAGCCATTACAAGTTACCTTAAGTTATACTGTCATGACAAAGTTGATGGCACCCAAAAAGCAAAGGTGTCATTTACTTTCACATAAATACAGAAGCGACATAAGTTCTACCCTATGTTACACGGGTATGCCGTTATGGGTGACGTAACCGTATCCAATACGTGCTGAGTAAGGGTATGTGTATCGATATGTCTGGTACATACCGACAACACAAATGGCATACCAATACACGTACCCAATATGGGTCCGTCAAGTACCCATATCAGGTACTTAATGGATCAAGTTGACCCATACACATATGGGTTGCCCGATACAAAACTTAACTCTAAAACTAAAAAAAACTAATCCCCATTCCCAGTGTCTCTCTCTGCTCTCAGCAACAGGATTGAATCGATTGATGCCATGAGTTTCATCCAAGAATATGTTTGGGAAATTCAAGGATTGTTTCAGCCATTGAGAAGCATTTTTAGAGTACAAACAACAACAACAACTAAGCCTTTTCCCATACTAGACGGGGTCGGCTACATGGATTCTTTGTTTCCACAGATCCCTATCGTATGCCATGTTAGCAGTTAACTCCCAATAAGCTAGATCATTCTTTATTGTTTCTTTCCAACACTTTTGTGGTCGTCCTCTACCTCTTTTAATACTTTCCAAAATTAGTTTTTCTAACCTTCTTACAAGTTCTTCTTTTGATCTTCTTTCTATATGTCCAAACCATCTTAAACGATGTTCTCTCATTTTATCCTCTATTGGTGCCACTCCTAATTTGTTTCTAATAACCTCATTATGTATACGGTCTTTTCTTATATGACCACTCATCCATCTCAACATCTTCATTTCTATCACAGACATCTACATGTTGATGATTAATTGCCCAACACTCATAACCATAAAACATGGCAGGCCTAATTGCTGCTCTATAATATTTACCTTTTAACTTTAATGGTATCTTCTTATCACAAAGAATACCTGATGCTCCTCTCCATTTTAACCAACCAGCATTAATTCTATGTGTAACATCTCCATCAATTCTTCCATCACTTTGAAAAATTGACCCTAGGTATTTAAAACTTTCCTTTTGGGGAATGCAATGTGTGCCAATTTTAATTTTCATGTCCTCTGAAGTAACCAAATGATCAAACTTACATTCCATATATTCTGTCTTTGTTCTACTAAGTCGGAGGCCTTTGCTTTCTAATGTTTCTCTCCATAGTTCCAATTTTCTATTAACTTTTTCCTTAGACTCCTCCACTAATACAATGTCATCTGCAAATAACATACACCAAGGTACTTCATCTTGAAT
Source organism: Brasenia schreberi (assembly GCA_036023115.1). NCBI lineage: Eukaryota > Viridiplantae > Streptophyta > Magnoliopsida > Nymphaeales > Cabombaceae > Brasenia > Brasenia schreberi. The sequence goes on along the minus strand of JAYKKT010000036.1, from coordinate 2,047,823 downwards.
ATGTTTTGTTAACTCATCCATCACCATTATAAATAAGTATGGACTTAAAGTTGATCCTTGATGTAACCCAATATTAACTTCAAATAAGTCTGTCGTTCCTTCATGAGTCCTCACACATGTTTTTGCACCATCATACATGTCTCTTATAAGGTTAATATATGTCAATGGGATACCTCTTTTTTCCAAAGTTCTCCAAAGAACCTCCCTTGGTACCCTATCATAAGCTTTTTCTAGATCAATAAATATCATGTGAAGGTCTTTCTTTTTTGCTCTAAAATGTTCCATAAGACGTCTCAAAAGGTGAATTGCTTTAATAGTAGATATGTCTGGCATGAATCTAAAATGTTCCATAGAAGCATTTTTAGAGTAAAATGCTAATTTTACAGAAAAGATGTTCATCTTGGTAGTCGATTTGATGTTGTTGCAAGAAGGATGGCAAATGACAAGCCCACCAACTATTGTAGAGATAGTGGAAAAAGGATGACAAGCCCACCAATGATTGTAAAAAATTCATTGCTACCAAATATCGACCCACTAACTAATTACCAAGATTGGAGAAATGAAATGATGATCTTTATGTGGAAGACAGTAGCATGCTTTTAAGACCTCTCAGCACAAGAGTCTTCATCCTCATTGAGTACAAAGCTTTACCGAGCGTGCCCTCAATAAGTGTCCTGTTTCGCAGGAAGGGTGGGTGGTGAGCTCACTCCCACGAAGTGGTGCTATGGTTAATAATTCGAGAGCACAACACATGCAGAATTGCTTAACACATATGTGTTGTAAGACATTCTAAAGTGCTTCTTTTTGTGTCAACTGACAACCATTCTCTATTGTCTTTTCATGAGATGTTATCCGTGCAAGGTATGCTTGTTTTCTTTTAATAATTTAGCTTTTGCTTCATTAGCTTGGTGAAATTGCTCTTTGGAGTAGGTGATGTTCAAATTAATTTGGTAGACCAGGGAAACTGCTAGCTATAGTTTTTCCAAACCTGAATCTTAAGCTAGTTATTTGCTAACATTTCCTATCTTTGCTAAATATATGTGACGATTCAATGAATGCACTAAACACGAAATATTTATCTATGATTCATAAGTGTTTTTACTTTTTAAGATCAAGCTAATATGTCTATTCACTAGAATAGAGATCTTAGGCACTCTCTTGTAAATTGTTGATTGAATTTGATATTTATCTACCAAGCACCAGCTCTTTAAAAGGTAGAATGCTATGTAATTGTGTTTATATTTATTTATCTTTTTATTGTATTTTTAATAGTGGTGTACCCGAACCTTAGTTTTTAAAAATTTTGTTTACCTCATACGGGCCATACCCATATCCATGCAATATAGGTTCTACCAAAATCAAGATATACGAACATAGTAGAAAATTAACAATGTGGTATCTACTTTCATAACCATAAAAGAGACAGATGATTATATTAAGTTATTAACATATTTTCATGAGAGGAGTAAACAGTACGTAGTAAGATAACAAAAAGGAAACTTTAGTATAAGTATATAAACACACATATATACATAACATATATTATATATATATATAGAGAGAGAGAGAGACGCAAATAACAAGAGAAGGAAAGAGAAGTACCAAAATCTCATTACTGATTCTTCACGAATGGTAAAAACTCAGAAGAGAAATGAAGAAATAAAAAGTCTTTAGTTGTTAAATGTACCAAATCAGTAAGTACCTTAATCAGAAAAGAGTTTGTGATGTACCAAATTATCAACTGCGTGAAAATATGACGGGATGTATAAAGAAGTAAATCTTATAGATCAGTCCATAGGTACGGAAACACATGTAGCTAGCTAATCACAGAAAAGGATAAAAACCAGATAAAAGCATCGAATACAAGGAGATGAGGATGACAATGACGACGACGACAATGATGATGTCATGGTCCACTTTCTGGACCATCCAATAAATCAGACAAGTTCTCGACGTTCAACGACAAGAATGAAATGCAAAAAGAAGAAAAAATAACAACAGAAAACCTTAAATCAAGACGAACCGAAACCAAGAATAAAGAAAGAAAATATAAATTCGTCCAAGAACCATGATGAAACCTAACCCCATATTCATTTAATAACTAAAACTCGGAAAGTTAAGTACGATGAAATGTTGATTCGTATTCGACGCTGAAATTCACCAACTCCGGAAAAGTCTCCACAATAGAAAAGAAATTCACTCACTCAAAATCAGATATCCAGCGATATCCCGAGCCAATCCACAATAATATCGAACTGTAAAACCCTAAAACTCCAAAAACCCACTCTGTAAATCATGACAGTATATGAACTATCATGTCAACTATACGATTTTCCTACAGATTCAGAAAAAAGAAAAGAAAGCGAAGAACAATACCTCTTCTCCTCTCTCTCACCCCCCTCCCCCCCGCTTCCTCTTCCTCTTCCTCTTCGGCGGGGAGATTAGAGGTGACTTTTAGGGCTTCGGAGCAACAGATAGAAGCGACATGGTGTTCAAATCAAGTGACAAAATTACCCAAGGAAATCGCTGTAATAAGATACATATGTCGTTTAATTGTTTGGATCGGATGTCCAACCGATCTGACTTCGATTCCATATCCAAACTTCCAGACCCGGATATGAACTTGAATTCGTCCGATCATCCAAAATAACGAATCCAAAACTGATTAAACTGGACTAAGTAAAGCTAGTGATGATGGTATTCTTGTGATCAATTCCACAAAGGCATCAATCGCCTTGAGGTGAACCCATCTTAGAGGTTGGTCCAGGATCGAATAAGGATGTCCAAACCGATCCTATCAAATCCTATAAATTTGTATACAATTTTCTCTCATTTTATCTACGTATCCAATTCTCGTGAACCCTCCCACCCCATCCTACCTTCTTAGTGGAGTTTCTTTTGATAATTTTTCTACGTGTCCAAATCATCTTAAATTATTTTCTCTCATTTTATCCTCTATTGGTGTCACTTTCAATTTGTTTATAGTAACCTCGTTATGTATACAATTTTCTCTCATTTTATTTCAATTAATGAGGCCAATATTTTCTCATAAAAGTTTTCATTTCAATTGACAAAGCCAAACGGTTCATAATCACATTAAAATAACTTGATCAACTTAGTAACAGCATATCAGAATCTATAGTCAGGTGCACAGCTCCTATTCCAAGTTGCAATTAATCTATTAAACAAGGTTGGACTTAACTGGCAACTTTTAGGTTATTCAAGGGCGCCATTTTTTGCATGTAAAGAGCAAAGGCTTGTCAGCTAGAGTTTCCCATTGAAGCATTTTCTGCCCATACTTACGTAATAGTCATCTTCTCATAAGGATGCGTCGTTAAAAGGCTCTGTTACCTAAAGAGAGCAAAGCATAACTACATTTCCTCTCATACAAGCTCTCCCTGAAGAAAGATTCCGTTCGTCTTAGTCACCACGCACAGTAGCCTAACAATGAAACGTCAAAAAGAACGAGAATTAGATGAATCGGTGAGTCGTAGCTTTCAAGTACAAAGCAACGCAGCCGAATTTTCAGAAAGGGTGACAGAAAAGCGTTCATGTCCCGGTAAAAAGCAAGAAATCGAAAACAAAAGAGACGAAAGCTGACCTGATTTCATGTTGGCACCCCGATCAAGAAATAATGCTGCATCAAACCCTCATCATCAAACTTCACACACCGCCAATCTGCAGACGAAACACCGCATATTGTGATTGAAGCTTTTTTATTTTGACATTCACGAGAATGACTATCTCCTATAAGGTCTTGGAGATTGGAGAGAAAAACATGAGATTTAAGTGAGTTGTATCGCACTTAATTCTGGTGAAATGGAAATAAAGCCTTTTGAGTGCAACATTAAAGTCAATATCCACAATTCTTCCATGATTTAATTCTAAATTAAAGATATTAGAAGAAAATGAATTGGCTAAATGATTGAAAGGCTACTTTATCAACACAAATCACTTAAGTGATTCATGTGAGGCTTTATTCTTGTAATTGAAGCTATTTTTTTTGCTACAAGAGAAGGCTGAATCCTAACAAACACCCACACATGTGCACCTTATAGGAGACAAACTCCCCACCAGGGGCAATGGCACCAGAGTGTCGTGCCATTGAGCTAATGCTCTTGGTGCAATTGAAGCTATTTGAGTGTGATATTGAGAAAAATATCTACCTTTCATCTAAGAAATGATTTTAAATTTTGAGATTTGTGAGGGGAAAAGGTTAAACAATTAATTGAAAGTCTACTTAGCAATCCAAGTAGCTTTAGTGAGTTATCTCTAGCTCAAATCTTGTCAAATGGAATCAAAGCCTCTTGTGTGATATTTACAATAATGTGTAGTGTGACATTGAGGTTAATATTTGGCTCTCCTCTATGATGTGGTTCTAAATTACAATATGTGAGAGGAGGACTGATTGAACAACCGATGGAAGGGTACTTAGCAACCGAACTAACTCAAGTAAGTTGTATTGGGATGAATTATTTAGAAATGTAATCCATGTAAAATTGATGAGAATATCAACCTCTCTCCTAGTATATGGTTCTAATTTACAAGATTTTAGAGAGAAATAAGTTGAATGATTCATAAAGATCCCACTTAAGCATTCCAAGTGAATTTAGCTAATGGTTTCTAGCTTAGTTCTTTTGAGATAGAATAGGAGCCTCTTGATTATGATATTCATGACAATTTCTAAGAATCTCCAAGTGACTAATGATTCTCTTTGCACTTAAATCTTTCTCAATAGAATACAAACTTTTGAATGTGACATTGAAGTCAATATCTACCAGTCCTTCATGGCTTTTGGTTCCAAATTACAAGATTTGAGACAAAAACTAGTCTAAAAGATGTATAAAAAGCTAGTTTATCAACCCTAGTGACTTAAGAGAATCAAATCAGTCTTAATCCTTGGTAATTGTAACTTAAACACTTTGAGTGTGATGTTGTGTATAATATTTATGATAAATTTTACTTTAACATCCCAAGTGACTTTGGGGAGTCATCTTGGGCTGGATTCTTGTGAAATATAATTAAAAACTCTTGAGAGTGATATTAAAAATAGATGATAGAAAAATAGATAGAAAAATTATTTTTATAACCGTTTTACTGAAAATACAAAAGTTCGTAATAGTTTAGGAGAGTTAACCAAATTAGAAAAATATATAAACCGTAATTTCTATTAACATATTCAAAAGAATGCAATCAAAGAAACTCTTAAACATATAAAGATTGGTAAATATGTAGGACTAGACAAAATTATTATAGAAGTATGAAAATCCTAGGAGAGATAGAGCTCACTTGGCTCACAAGACTATTTAATGAATATGGAGAACCCAAAGGATGCTCAAAGAATGGAGAGCAAGTACACTTATACCATATATAAGAACAATGGAGATATTCATAATTTTATGAATTATCAAGGTATCAAGTTAAGGAGCCATAACATGAAATTATGAAAAAGAATTATCGAACATAGGTTAAGACAAATATCAAGTACAACAAAGAACTAATTTGAATTCATATTAGGCTGAGCGATTCACCTATTAAGACATCATATGTAACATTTTAGAGTAAAAAAAATGTTCACATGATATTTATTTATCTAGAAAAAGCTTATGATAGGGTGCGAAGAGATGCTTTTTGGAAAACTTTTGGTAAAGAGAGGTATCCTATTTACATATATAAATCTTATAAGAGACATGTATAATGGTGTCAAAACATGTGTGGGGATTGATGAAGAAATGATAGACTTCTTTGAAGTTAATATTTAGTTACATAAGAGATCCTCTTTAATTTTATATTTATTTATATTGATCTTTGATGAGTCAACAAAACATATTCAAGATGAAGTAACTTGGTGTATGTTATTTGTTGATGCTAGTAGATGTTTCTAAGAAAAAAGTTAATAGAAAACTAGAACTATAGAGAAAAATATTAGAAAATAAATGCTTCTGACATAGTAGAATAGAAACATAATATATGGAATGTAAGTTTGATAATTTGGTTACTTTAGAGGATATAAAAATTAAGATTGATACACATTATATCCCTTATAAGGAAAGTTTTAAATACCTAAGGGCAATTTTTTAAAGTGATGCAAAAATTGATGGAGATGTTATGCATAGAATTAATGCAGGTTGGTTAAAATGCAAAGTAGCATTATGTATTCTATGTGACCAGAAGATACTATTAAGGTTGAAAGGTAAATATTATAGAGCAACAATTTGACCAACTATGCTTTGTAGTTTTGAGTGTTGGGCAATTAATCATCAACATGTTCAAAAGATGTTCATGATAAAAATGAAGATGTTGGGATGGATGAGTGGTCACACAAGAAAAGACTGTATACATAATGAGGTTGTTAGAAATAAATTAAGAATGGTACCAATAGAGGATAAAACGAGAGAAAATCTTTTAAGATAGTTTAAATATATAGAAAGACAACTAATTGAAGCTCTAATAAAAAGATATGAAAAACTAGATTATGAAAATGTTAAAAGAAGAAGAGAAGGATCACAAAAGTGTTAGAAAGAAATAATAAAGAATGACCTAGCTCATGTTGAGTTAATTGTCAGCATGACACATGATAGGGCTCTATGAAAATAAGGAATTCATGTAGTTGATCACATCTAGTGTAGAAAAAGGCTTAGTTGTTGTTGTATAAGAGTGAGGTACAAACACAAACTAGTAGGATACATAAATGATTAAGGTCTAATAGGGGAGGAGAATATACTTCAAACCTCTTTTGAGTATATTGTTAAAATGATGATATTGTACATGAGGTTACTACTATATATTCACCACAACCTAATAAGAGGACTGAACAGAAAAATAGAACCCTCACTAATATGTTAAATGTTTTACTACAAAGTTTAGGACTATCTATGTATTTGTTGGGGAAAGCTTTGTAAATGACTTCTCATATTTTGAATAAAGTTCTCCATGAGCATAAGAAAAATAGCCCATAATGCAAAATTCTTAAAGTATGGGCTTATGTTACAAAGGTACTCATCCGAGAACACAAGAAAAAGAAATTTGGACGAAAAATTATAAATGCCATATTCTTAAGTTATGTGGAAACTAGCTATACATATAGATTTTTAATTATTAGATCTGACGTATCTGGCATAGATATCAACAAGATTGTAGAACTCCTTGATGTGACATTCTTTGAGTCAATTGGATATGAGTAGACCTATTTTGGTTTGTGCATCTAATTGAGTCTATTGGATTTAATGTTGAAACAAACTCTATGATTTTGTTGAAGCTTATCTATATGATATGAAAAAATTTATGTCGGGAATATGTGCCGAAGATGCTAATAATTACGTTATGCTGAAAATTACATTGAATCCTAAATGGAGAACTAACTATTTCTAAGGTGCAACAATTAACTTTAATGATGCAGAGATTATGTATATGTTGTAACTCTAAGTATGCATGTGATACTTGTAGAAATGTGTATCTACGTGTGCAAAAATTTCTATATAAACGTGTATGCGGATCCTAAGTGTAGAATTTGACTATATGAATGTAGTAATATATTAAATGTTGAAACCAATGTAAGAAACAAAATTTTATTAAAGTGTTACAATTATGTAGAAATATCTATATGAATGCAGTGATGGATCAATGATGACTTAAATGCAATGATGTTGACTATTATGACCTAATGATGACAACTACCGAGCTAATAATGATAACTATGCCAAGGTGAAATTAAGAACTAAGGTGATGGGACAATGAAGTACACACAAGAATATCAAAGTTAAATGGCTATGGAAGCAGGGAGAGGGACGACATTATGATCAGATTCAATGGATACCTCTGATATGGGAAGTTCAAAAAAACCAGATTTTGAAAGAGAGAGGTGTGTATATGACAAATTGAAAAACTGAGAAACTAATTTATGCAAGACGCAAGTATTAAAGGCTTTTGATGTAACTAAATATGTATGCAAACATTAACCAAACTAGTGGATATCTAGGCTAGGAAAATTATGAATCTTGAAGGGATTGACTAAGATTTATGATGGTGTAGGTATATGATGTTCATGTTAAATGACTAAGGCTTTAATATAGGTGGAAATGAATCATAGGAGAACTAAGAAGGCTTGATAAAAGAAAATCTAGAAATTAATGGACTAAAAGATTGAACTCGCAAGGTTGGATTGAGGATGCCTAGCAATGGATGATTCCCTTTGGTGATCCTCTCTTGATAGTCCTCTAGCCCTTGGGTGTTGATTGAAGATATGATCACATGCCACAATAAGAGAAAAAAGAGAGAGAGAGAAAGAAAAAGAGAGAGAGGGATAACTCAATTTTTTTTTTTATTTCTTCTTGCCCCCCGTTTATAATAATGATGAATACCCTATTTATAGTTTTTCTTAAGATGCCTTAAAAAGAAAAATTTTATACAATATTTTTCACTTTGGGAAAGCAAAACAACAAAAGGCAAGAGGCTAAAATTTGTGGTATTTGCACAAGTTGTGTTTCCTTCTTGAATCTGCTGCAAATGACAAATAGAAAATTTTCCTGCTCATACAAGGGCATGTAACACTAGGTAACCTTGATTTAATTTGATTTTCACCCATCGATACATCCTAGTGATCAAATTTTAATAACTTCAACAATTTCACAATGATGAAAAGTTTTGGCTGTCAAAATTTCTTGTTTGGTTGAGCCTTTTAATTCACATGATGTTTAGATTTTGGTAACTTCTCTTGGGTGGTGGCAATATCACTTAGAAATCAAATAAATAGACAATATTTTCTCGTTCTACCTTTGAGGCAAAACTTTGTGCTTTCGATGAATATGAAATAAAAATAGAATGTCTTAAGGGACTTATATCTATTTTACTTATGGTAATTAAGTTGCTTCTTGTAATTTCATTATAGTGTGATAAAATGACTACCATTGTTAAAATCAAATGTTATTAGTCCAATCAAAAGTAAGGGAGACACATCCAAGTCAAACTTAAGTATATAAGGACACTTGTATATGATGGGATTATGGTTGTAGACTTCGTTGGATTCAAAGATAATACAATTGATCTTTTGACTAAGACACTAGCATTAGCCCTAGTTGAAAAATCTAGGTTAGGGATGAGACTCAATCCAATGAGTTATTCACGAGTAGTGACAACCCAACCTAGCTTAGTGTAGATCACGCAAATGAGGTTCAATGTGGTAATATCAAGATGAGTGACTATGATGACACTTATATAAAATGTGATATTTCTAGTATTTGTGTATATTTTTTGTAAACTTAAAGTATGATGACTACAAATTAATAAGAGATTATTCTCTAAATGGGATTATGTCACAAGAAAGAATGCTAATAGTACATCTTTTGAGATATCAGACAAAATGATTGATATTGTGAGGCCGCAATAGGAGAATTAGGTTGTTCCTAAAAATCATTTTAATATCTTTTATTATGTTACCAATGTTCAACTAGTTTCTGTAAGAATAATATTGAATAACTTAAGTAATGATTAAAACAGAAAGATATCATTACTAAAAGCATAATATGATAGTCAATTTGGTATAGCACTTTACACTTTGGACTTTGTGGGGATTGTTCGGCTTAATACTAATTAATGATGATTATGCACTCTAATTAATGATGATTGTGCCTAATTAAGCACATGCAATATTAATTACTTTTGATTCATGTTAAGTACCTCTAAATGTTTAATATAATATATCTTTGATACAGGTGAAAGTCCAAAAGTCACATATGAGTGAGGGACTTATGCATGTGAATACCAATGATCATTCTTTGGTACCAAGGAGAGAAATCTCTTGGAGTGGATATGGGATCTATGGTGTTATTATAAAACTTGATTCAGGTTCTCTAATCAATAAAATTTTATGAAAATAACTTCTTGCATTATCTGTCTCTCGCTCGTTCCTATGCTTTCTTGTGTTTGCATGGTTCTGTGTTTGTGGTGACTACTTGTGTACTTCAATAAGTTGTGCAACAAAGGTATCATCGAAGGTGGCTTGAATCCAAATACATGCTTCATGGTGATCGTTTTATCATGGGAAAAAGGCATTGGTACTTTGCGTACATGATAAGCGGGTACTAATTTTTGTAAGGGAAGTATGTGAGGATAACTCAATCAAATAAGTTTCTTGAGCTTTATTTGTTCCTTCCATTGTTTGCTTATGGATTTATTTGGCTTTACAGTTTTGAGTGACATCAACATGTTATTGCTTGCTGTATATTACATGTTTATGCATGTAGTTGTACGGTTAATTCCAACAACATATTCTCTTCCAAGTGTTCTCTTCAAAAGATTTTGAGAATCCAATTCTAAGACTACACTCATAGTCCAAGTTCCAAACAAGTCTTGACTTGCACCATCGTAGGTAATCTTGATCACAAGTGACCAATGCACTTGGGTCCAGCCTTTCTCATATCACCTTGTTTCAGGCTTGGCGTATGTATGGATTTCATAATTTTAATTGTATTGCTTGTTAGGCTTGGGATATGTGTAGAACTGGTTTAAACATGGTTTGATTCCTCCAATGCCATCACAACCAAGAGGTGATCCCAAATATAATATGATGGCGCTCCATGTATGAACTAGTATCGTTCAAGTTGTCAACCACCTATATAGGCTATAATAATCTTTCCCTGTTTTTAGCATACCGCAATCATGGTACCTTGTCGCAATGCTGTCCCATTTGCTTCTCAAATCGTTGCAAAAGAAACAAATTAGGCAAGAGAGGACTACAATAATTAGCAACATAAAGAATTGGATAATAGATATTGGGAGATTAAGATTAAGCATATTGCCAAACTGTGATGTCTTGGATCTGTCTGGATCCATATCTAGACCCAAACCCATGAAATAGTGCAATGCACAGTAACGGATGATGATCGTGACCAGTGTTGGGTGACAAACTATCACATACATCAGGGTATCACAGTCATGCATTTCCCCTCTCCTTGCGTGTTTTCACCACTATATGCGAACCTCATACTCATGCTCTGGTGGCTTGAACCACGATGCAAACACAATATTTTCATTCAATCGAAGAGAAAGAAGAAGAAGAAAAGAATAAACAATAAGAGAAAGAGAAAAATAAGGCAGATTTGATGAGAGATTTAGTGATTTTTCAAGATATGATGTAAATTTGGTATACTTTTTGTCGTTTATTTAGTGTTTTAATAGATTTTTTTTTATTAAAATCCCACACAGAGTTTCTGTATCTAGACACGACACATACACATCTCTCCTACGTGGGAGATATCCACATCTCTATTCATGAAAGACACAACTCACCACCAGTTTTAGTTGGTAGTTAATAGGGTTGGGTATAGGCATATTTATCTTATTTGAGAGAGAGAGCGTTTCTCTTAAGAGAGAGATGTTCAACTTGAAATCGTGAAATATTGTTTAAAAACAAAAAAATACAAATAATCAACACAAATCTTCAAAAATCGCAAAATAGTATAGTATGAAATAATCAACCACTTTTTTCTTCTTCAATCTTTTTCTTTTTTTCTTTTTCTTTCATTTTTCATTTTTCTTCTTTTATTTTTCAAAGACGAGGTTGGTAAAGTATACTTGTGTTTTTCGGCTTGGAAGAAAGTAACAATCATAAAAAAACGAACAAAATTTACGTTGTTGGAACAAAGGGAAGAGGTGGAGGGGAGGGAGAAAATGGTGGAGTATTTTTGGTATTAAAAAAGAGAGGAGTGTGTGGATACTAAAAGGGGCGTGCAAATAGTAATCCTGATAATTGATTGATCCAACGTAACCCAGATCCGGCTCCAGTATAGAAATCCTAAACTCCACATAGACCGAGTCCGAGCCGATAATACCTCCTTACTCCTTTCTCCAGCTCCGGTCAGACTGCACGGGTCAAACACCATTTTAGTCATTCTACAGTTTTGCCCTAGGCCGGCCTTAAGCCTTATGTATTCATTCGTTCACGCAACCGCCTTTTTCCCCCCTCTCCGCCGATCCGTTTAGGGCGCTCGTTGATCCTATCTAAGCGACATCCGTTTGAGAGCCGCCGTCGTTCTACCGGTTCGCACCTCTCGGTGATTTAAATCCTAGTTTTGGTGGCGACGAGAGAGAGTGATTAATGGCGGAGGACAGTGAGGTGATTGCTCCCAGCCCCGTCTCATCGGACAAGAAGATGAAGTTCGATGAGGTCGATCAAGAACCGTTAGAATCAGAGATTCCGAGCCAAGAAAACGGTGAAAAGACTGAAAACCCTGATGAAAACCCGGTTTTGGAAGAAGAAAATGCAACTCGTGAGGAGGAAAAGGAGGCCGACGATGCCCCCTCGGACGAACCCGAGGCAAAACGGCCTCGTTTGGACGAACCTGATAACGATGGTATCTTTTTGGCAATGCTAGTTTTTGGGGTTTTCTATTTTTTTCTTGTTTATCATAGTTTGTTGCAGTTATATTTTTTATTCATATTTTACGAGTAATGTCAGAACTTATTAACTCCGTGATGTTTTTTTTGCGTTGCTTTTTTGTTTATTTTTGGTCTGCGGTGTATGATTTTATCTGCCAAAGATAGTTGCAACGAAGATTACTTATTGGTTCAATAGGTAAGATAATTCAGTTAGTTTTATGGTTGTAAGGAAATGATTAACGTTTCGTAGTTCTTGCCGAAAAAGAGTTTTGGTATCGGGGAGGCTGGCCCATGGAAGTTGTTCGCTGGTCGGTTTAGTGTTTTGGTTAGAATTTTCTTTTCGTTTGATGCTACTTGCCAGTGAAGAAAATTTCTCATCTTTGTTCTCCTGTCTTGTTATAGTTAGTTAATTTTAAGATATGTAGTTATATTGAAAGACGAAATATAGGAAGATACATTTTCTCCAAATGTAATAACAAGTTTTGGTGGGTATTGGTGAGGGAAACTATCTGAATCATTGGCTCTAAGGGCAAGCTAACTATTGTTTTTTCTTATTAGATATCTTGATTTGATGCAATACGTCTGTACTCTGTATAGTGCATGCGTCTTTGTGTATGTATGTATATATATATATATATATATATATATATATATATATATATATATATATATATATATATATATTGCTTTCTTTCCACGATAAAGACATTTATGAAGTTTAATGGTGTCACCTACATATTGACTGTGTGGATCACAACAAATCTTAATTTTTTCTAAAAATATTTTAAAAATCAAGAAAAATCAAGAAAAATTCTAAAGAATTCTTATAAATCAAATTTGGTATAACTAGTCTCTTAAAAAATGTACTCCTAAAGACCATTTTCGAAATCTCATTCAGTTTTTTTGTTCTTTCTGTTTTGAGGCAAATCTATAAATTAATGTCACTCATACGAAGTAAACAATCTCTTCAAAGCTTGCTTTTGTTTCACAAACCTCTCTGCAAACAAGTGCATGGTTATAAATAAATTTGATGATATCTTTTCAACACTCACTTGTTCTCTTTATTGTTGTCTTTACCTTATTCATCTCTCCAATATCCTCAAGAATGAAGCTCCCAACTAACTCCTTTGACTGTTTTGTAATTAGTTGCATTATAAGTAATTAATTGAACTACATTTTCATGAAGTCTCCTTCCATGACTTCCTCAAAGTCAAATAATAGTCTTATACTTCAATAACGGTCTTATCTAATAATTTCCCTCTCAATTTATTATATGCCATTGTTTGAAAATGAAATGAATTTGCTATACTTCAATAACGGTCTTATCTAATAATTTCCCTCTCAATTTATTATAAGAGTGCATCTTATGCCATTGTTTGAAAATGAAATGAATTTGCCATGTTAAAGGGAATATAAGCACCAACTGCCATGTTTTATGGTTCTGAGTGTTGGGCAGTTAACCATCAACATGTACAAAAGATGTCTGTGACAGAAATGAAGATGTCGAGATGGATGAGTGGTCATACAAGAAAAGACCATATACATAATGAGGTTATTAGAAACAAATTAGGAGTGGCACCACCAACAACAACAACTAAGCCTTTTCCCATACTAGATGGGGTCGGCTACATGGATTCTTTGTTTCCACAGATCCCTCTCGTGTGCCATGTTAGCAGTTAACTCACAATAAGCTAGATCATTCTTTATTGTTTCTTTCCAACACTTTTGTGGTCGTCCTCTACCTCTTTTAATACTTTCCAAATTTAGCTTTTCTAACCTTCTTACAGGTTCTTCTTTTGATCTTCTTTCTATATGTCCAAACCATCTTAAACGATGTTCTCTCATTTTATCCTCTATTGGTGCCACTCCTAATTTGTTTCTAATAACCTCATTATGTATACGGTCTTTTCTTGTATGACCACTCATCCATCTCAACATCTTCATTTTTGTCACAGGCATCTTTTGTACATGTTGATGATTAATTGCCCAACACTCATAACCATAAAACATGGCAGGCCTAATTGGTGCTCTATAATATTTACCTTTTAATTTTAATGGTATCTTCTTATCATAAAGAATACCTGATGCTCCTCTCCATTTTAACCAACCAGCATTAATTCTATGCATAACATCTCCATCAATTCTTTCATCACTTTGAAAAATTGACCCTAGGTATTTAAAACTTTCCTTTTGGGGGATGCAATGTGTGCCAATTTTAATTTCTATGTCCTCTGAGGTAACCAAATGATCAAACATACATCCCATATATTCTGTCTTTGTTCTACTAAGTCGGAGGCCTTTGCTTTCTAATGTTTCTCTCCATAGTTCGAATTTTCTATTAACTTTTTCCTTAGACTCCTCCACTAATACAATGTCATCTGCAAATAACATACACCAAGGTACTTCATGTTGAATATGTTTTGTTAACTCATCTATCACCATTATAAATATGGATTTAAAGTTGATCCTTGATGTAACCCAATATTAACTTCAAAGAAGTCTGTCATTCCTTCATGAATCCTCACACATGTTTTTGCACCATCATACCTGTCTCTTATAAGGTTAATGGATGTCAATGGGATACCTCTTTTTTCTAAAGTTCTCCAAAGAACCTCCCTTGGTATCCTATCATAAGCTTTTTCTAGATAAATAAATATCATGTGAAAGCCGCCCCATCTAGTATGGGAAAAGGCTTAGTAGTTGTTGTAATAAATATCATGTGAAGGTTTTTTTTTTTGTCTAAAATGTTCCATAAGACGTCTCAAAAGGTGAATCACTTCAATAGTAGATCTGCCTGGCATGAATCCAAATTGGTTCTCAGTTGTACTTGATACTTGTCTTAACCTATGTTTGATAATTCTTTCCCATAATTTCATAGTATGGCTCATTAACTTGATACCTCAATAATTCGCACAATTTTGAATGTCTCCCTTGGTCTTATATATGGGTATAAGTGTACTTGCTCTCCATTCCTTGGGCATCTTTTGGTTTTTCCATATTTCATTAAATAGTCTTGTGAAACAAGTGATTCTTATGTCTTCTAGTATTTTCTAAACTTCTATAGGAATATTATCTGGTCCTATCGATTTACCACCCTTCATATGTTTAAGAGGCTCTTTGACTTCATTCTTTTGAATACGTCGGTAGAAATTGTGGTTTATATACTTTTCTGATTTGGCTAACTCTCCTAAGCTAATACTAACATCTTTATTTTCATTAAAAAGCTTATAAAAATAGTTTTTCCATCTATTTCTTATATCATCATTTGCCACTAGAATTTTTTCATCATCGTCTTTTATGCATCTAACATAATTAAGATCTTTAGTTTTCTTATCTCTAGCCCTAGCTATCCTAAAAATATCTCTTTCACCCTCTGTTGAGTTGAGTTTTTTTATATAAATCCTCCTAAATCTTAGCTTTTGCTTCACTAACGGCCTTTTTCGCTTCCTTCTTTGCTTTCTTATAAGCTTCTAAAGTTTCACTAGTTTTCTTAGTATAATGTAATTTGTAACATGCCCTCTTTGCCTTGATTTTATTTTGTACTAACTCCACCACCAAGCTTCTTTTTGTGCCGGTACACCTCCCTTAGATACCCCTAACACATCTTTCACCACTTTCCTAATATGTATAACCATATTGTTCCACATATCACAGGGTGTGCCAGCATAATTCCAAACATCTCCTTAAAGGACTTTCTGTTTAAATATATCTTCTTTCTCGCTTTTGAGGTTCCACCATTTAGTCCGAATAGCTCGATGCACTCTTTTCTTCTTTGTCCATTTTTTTATTTATAAATCCATAACTAAAAGTCGATGTTGGGTGGTTAAGCTTTCTTCTGGAATTACCTTACAATCTTTACAACAGACTCTATCTTTTTTCCTACAAATAAAGTAATGAATTTGTGTTTGTGATAATCCACTCTTATAAGTAGTTAAATGTTCATCTCGTTTTTTGAAGATTGTATTGACTATAAAGAGATCAAATGCCATAGCAAAATTTAAAATCTCCCTACCTTCCTCGTTTATATCCCCGTTTATATCCCCAATACCAAAGTTTTCATGATTCCCTTGATATCCTAATGCCTCTTTACCGACATGTCCATTTAAGTCTCCTAAACAAATCATCTCTCTTTGTGGAATCTTTTGAATCACCTTATCTAACTCTTCCCAAAAAGGTGTCTTTATACTATCTTCTAGTCCTACTTGGGGTGCGTAAGCACAAACTATATTCAAAACCTCTGCTCCTAACACTAATTTCAACGTCATGATTCGGTCACCATATCGTTGTAAATTGTGGTTTATATAATTTTCTGACTTGGCTAAATCTCCTAAACTAATACTAACATCTTTATTTTCATTAAAAAGATTATAAAAATAGTTTTTCCATCTATTTCTTATATCATCATTTGCCACTAGAATTTTTTCATCATCATCTTTTATGCATCTAATATAATTAAGATCTTTAGTTTCTTATCTCTAGCCCTAGCTATCCTAAAAATATCTCTTTCACCCTCTTTTGAGTTGAGTTTTTTATATAAGTCCTCCCCAGTGTTGTCTGACGCGTATCGTATCACGTATCACTGGGCTCCACGATACGAGCGTATCGTATCGTACTTTAATATTAAAATAATACAAAAATTATTTAAAAAATCAAGAAAATTAGTAAAAATACGAAAAAAGATCTGGAAAAATCTGATAATTACTTTAAATTCATATAATGCAAAGTTTAGTACAGATTGAACATTCAACATTGAACAATTGCATCCAAAATTACATATTTTGAAGCAAAAAATGAAATACATTTACATTTTTCATATTGTAAATTTGTATCAGGATTATTAACTAAATAATCTTCATCTTCTACTTGATAAAGATTCAAAGTTTCTCATCACCTTCTGCTTTAAAATGAAAATCTTCATCTCCTTCGTGACGTTGCACTTCAAATTAATTCATGCAATGTCTTCTTCGGTTAGGAGTGCATTTTCTTCGTTATCTTCCATAATCCACTCATCTAATATATCAAAATTAACAAACTGTTATCTTTGTACATGTAGTTGTCATATATGCTAATTTTCATATGTGAGCAAAACAATGAGCTCAATTTCTTTGATTATTGACTCTATGACACCTCATTGATGTGATATTATTACTTGATGATATCCCTTTTTCTCTTATGACTAGCTTTTTAACTAATGCTTGAGCTTTATTTCTCACTTCACAGACTGAGTTAAGCCTCACACACGTTGATCATGTTCAACTCAATGGAAGTCACGTAAGATGAACCTTAAAATAGTAGTTGTGAAATGCCCACTCAATGAACTAAGACAACCAAATGTTTTTAATTGTTTGTGATCTCATGAAATTAGAAACTGTTAGCAGAAATATACCTAAAAGTTGGCAACAGAAAGGAAAATGATTTTATCACAATTTTTATTTGTTTATAAATTAT